>CM035591.1:43140943-43740943 GCA_020423425.1 Chrysopa pallens | reverse complement strand
TCATATAAAATAGGTCTTACAAATCTTGATCTTTTCAATCTAATAAAATGGGTTCCTGATAATGAATGAAGAATAATGATGTGGTATCCTCGTTAATGATACGTAGTGAGTATTATTTTCTTATTTTTTTTTTAATTAATTCTGTTTTAACTCAGCAGAAATTGACAAAAATTTAAGATTGCAATTTTTTGATACCTAATTTCGGTTATAAGCCCTCCGAAGTTGGAAAAATCAAATTTCGAAAACTTTTAACCCTACCGATTGTTTTTTCATTGAGTTCCATCACAAACTTAAATTTCATCTACAAAATTGGAATTATGATAAACGTATAAACTACGTATGCTATAGTCAGTCGTACTATTTAAAAAGAATAATTTAAAATTATTTTATTCTAATTTTTCCTAATTGGGATCATTACATTAAAATTAGTAAGTAACTAACAAAAAACCATTAGTATAGTAAATAGTATATTTGAACTTTTGTAACTTTTTTTAAAGACAAAAAACCACTATTGAAAATACTGTTTAGTTTCTTACATTTAATGTTTTGTTCGTTTACTTCAAGACACACAAGTAGACGTAATGTTGTGTATAGAAAAAGAAGTAAGTTTTCATCAGCTAAGTAAGTGACTTGTTTCTTTAAAACCACAAGACATTGGCAAATAAGAAATGAATGTAGTGAGTATTAAAAAACAAGACAGTTGTGTTAGGGTTTTTAGTTTTTACCGTTTTACAATATATATGCACTTTTTCAATTGAATTTTTCTTCGTAATTTGTTTTTTGTAAGTTCTTTTACAATATATATTAATTGATGTAAAAAATCACACGTTTTGATGTTTACAAGAAAAGGTTTTAATTAGTTGATTGAATAGTTATACATATATTTGAAGGCTGACTGATTTGTATAGAATATGGTGCGGAAATTTGATACTATATTTTACATCAAAATGTGAAACTAGTCTCAATAACAAAACTTCAATAGGCTATTTGACAACCTTCAAAATATGCTACAAATTGTGGCCATTCTATAAGATAATAGATTAAAAAAACATATTTCACTTTATTTAAACTAAGTGATGTTTATTTTTTGCAAATTATATAAAAAGTAATAATATTTGAAATTTTATCCGCTACAAAAAGGCCCAGTTATCAATGACTCTGGTGACGTCTCCAGCTATATTTAACCATAAAATATATTTTATATATTGCAGTAAACGAGGATGCCGTGACAGATACTATAATGTTTTATTGTGGTTATATGAACTAGCTAACTAGCGTACTACATTATTTACAGAAACATCGTTTTTCACGCTGTTTTGAAAATTTTAACTTTAACATTGATTTTCATCGGTATTACTATAGATTTCCCGACAATATCAATGTACTGTCCTTATTATGTCATAAATAATTATTTTAAATGATTTTCAAAAATTAAATTGCCTCTTGAAAAAATGAAAAAATATAGTTCGATACCCTATTACAAACAATCGAGGACTCGTAAATTTAATTTTAACGTACGGGGCATTTCCACACCGACTAAAACTACCAAATAAATGTTTTTTTAAATGCACAATTTAACAACTTTGAGAATATAAAATAAAACTATTCATAAAATTTAAAAAAAAGAAAAACATTTTTAATATTTTTCATAAATGGTATTTGATTATTTTTAAATCAATTAATTAATTCCAAGCGATTATAGTCGCTGATAAATAAATTTCACGAGCAACGGTTTTACAACATTGAGACAAAAATAAATTTAAGTCGATAAAAATGAAATTTTCTCAGCTATAAGAAATAATCAGTTTTATCATTTCTTAATATTATAGCATATGTATCAATGACGGTATGATATGAAAATTCGCAATAGGTGAGGAGATGAGAGCCAAAATTATTTTTTTATAACATATAGTTAAGTTTATGATGATGCAGAGTTCCATATCCCCTAATAGACATAGACATCCAAGTTTTTTCATCATTGCTTTAAGCTGCATCAAATTCATTTCAGTCAGATTTTAATATTTTTGAGCCATGCTGACGTTCTGGGTCCGTTATATTTAATAATAGCCAATTTTTATTTAAAATTTTTTTCTAACTCTTTCCTTTTTCATACAATTCAACCCTTTCAATTGTATAAAACCTGATATCCTGCAGGACATATTCCTGCCAGAATACAGTTTCCATACTACGCATACTATGCTGTATCACCGAAAAAAATTAAAGCTCTACAAAAGAAAATCCGATACTCAAATTACCCACGAATTCTCAGTCTATTATTTTCCTATATAATTTTTTTCGGTTCACTTCGCCCAACTCATGTAAATATTACATTATATACTAAACTAAAACATAGGATATTCGCAACAACGTCTTTAAACTGTATAACATTAATCAGATATTCACTTCATTTATTCGGGCCTCTTTTAATTACACATTATGAATAATAATTGTAATTGTTAACAATAATTACAATGAAATTTACTATTATTACTAATATTTACACTAATTTTATGTTTTTAAAATAAACTAATAATTAATATTAATCATAAAATTTAATACTTAAAAATAAAACAATAATATTCAACCAAAAACTGAATCATTTTATTTTTCATAAACAAAACAAAACATATTTTGTATGAATAACCCCTAATCTGGAATCATTTTTATCTTACGAACAATCGAAAATAAAAATATCCTGAAAATAAACAAAAACTGTTGAAAAAGTTGAAAATGAATCAAAGGTATGATCTTTAAAGGCCAAACCAATCACTTTCTAATTAACTTTCTATGGAAATAAATAAAACTCTATTTTATGCAATTTTGGCATTTTAAAAATGTTAAGACCCACCACTGACGTATCGTAATTACAGATCTACACCGAAGTTAAGTCACAGCAGACTCAGTCAGTACTTGTATAGGTGCACGCATAGTTATGTTGTGTTCTGTTGTTGTATTAAATATATATCCACTGTAGTCACTGTATGACCTTAGTAGTTGAAAAGTGACGTGGAATATATAAATTTTAAAATACATGTTAAAATTATGTTAATAAAACCATAAAATTTTCACCTTTAAAGTACTAAAAATGTATTAAAATTGTCATTTTTATTATTTATAAGCTGACTTCAATAATATACAAGAATGATTTTAATATACACAAATAACATGCATTCCATTCAAATCCGATCTTTTGGTAAATTGGTCAAAAACAAAACTTTATTTTTTATTATTTTGAAAAGAAGTGTCAATCGCTATAAAGTACTATGAAATGTACAACCTTTAAATTAGTTTTGTGCATTTTCTTACATTGTGCACACTTTTATGTCTCCAAAGCTTCCACCTTGTTTGGAGTTATGCTTAATAATGTATCAACTGTTTTATGTATGCAGAAATAATGGAAAAAATAATTGTCTCATTTAGAAATTAAAAATTAATTTCCCTTATAGTCAGAATCGTAAATTTTATACAAGCGCATCTTGTGGTAAAAAATTTAACAATAATTAAACAACATTAAAGGCATCATTGCATTAAATACTCTGTTCGTCCTAAAAACTATCGGTTTTTACTAAAATGATAATATACAAAATAAATTTTCGTACACTAAATCAAAAAAAGAAAAACACATTTCCCTAATCAAAATAAATAAATAAAAATAATAAACAAAGATTTTCATAAGCTAAGAGATGGAATAAGAAAAAAAGTAAAAATTGTTAAACGTGTTTTCGCATGAGCGTAAACAATTTAATGAAAATAAATCATTTTTGAAAACATTTTTATGATATGATCATCGGTTGTTGTCTTATATATTGTGAGGGGGTTGGATTGTTTGAAGAGGGTTGCTTATATGATCTATATACACTCTTTATGATTTTATATTAGTCCACAGAACGTATTACTGATAATTTTCATTAATTATTACATGTTCGAAAAGGAAGAAAAATCGGCAATACGGCAAAGTACTTTACGAAGTATGAAACGAAACTCGCAACCATAGCTATCCTCTGAACATTATTTCACGTAATTACAAACAAAAATTGCCATATTGATTTTATTATTTATAAACAGCCGACCATAATAACGAATTGAGTCACACATCAAAACCGGTACCGAAGTTTTAGCGCTAAAGAGGAACATACATACTAAAATATAATCCATCCTGTTAGCTGTCCCGTTTGAAAAATTTTAATTGTTCTACTTCTTTTCTTAAGAAATAATCGTTTTTGTTGTTTAACATACAACATTGATATCAGTTTTTAAATAATCCTATAAAAGATACATTGGTTTATAATATTTGCATAAACCATTCAAATAATAAATGCTAAGAAGTAATTTTATTTGCCTTTTAATAATTAATAAGAAAATGAATTTTTTGACAGCATTTCTCGAGTTTATAATTTTTTTTTTAAATTGTTTATAAAAAAATGGAAAACACTTTTTGTTTCAATTTTCCTACTAGAATTTTTAAAACATTGAATGATTTGATTTAAGGCGTGAAAAAAAACTCATTATCATTAACGGTATGTTTGATGTAATTTTTTGTAATTGGATTTGGTAATTTTTTAATGAAAGCATAAAAATAGTAAAATTCATTCATGTATCCAGAAGACTTCTAAATTTTTTTGTTCCATAATATTCATTTTTAATGTGTTTAAACTGGTTTTTGTTAAAATGAACGTGTAAATAAATGCCATCGAAATGAATAACAACATGATCATAATGTTTGGGTTAGGCGAAGTCTAATTTTTTAAAATGGCACTTGTTAACTAGACTCAGACAAAGGTGGCGCTGAGGCGGTATTTTTATTCACTGAGCCAATACTAGATTATTTAAATACCGTACACAACTAAGTCATTCGATTGCATGATTCTGGTAATTTCCTGAATGTTATGCAGCCAAACGTTTCGATACAGATAAACGAAATACAAAATTATCTAATCATAGTCACTACTTTCGGTCAAAACAAGCAATTATAGTAGTTTCAAGTATCTGATATAAAATGAAAACTATCACGAATTTGTACTGTGGACTAATTTAGGCACAGGAAAAAAGAGAAGTGTGATCACTGAAGAAAAAACTTTAGTGTAGACAATTTCGTTTTAACATTGATATTGCATCTATGTAGTAGTGGTGACCGTTTTGTTTTTCCCTTCTTAGGCAGCAAATTTATTATGTAAAAATAGTACTCTTCTTTGTTAGACAATGACTAATGCTATTATGGTAAGTCAATATTTATACCTATGTACCTTGAAAGGCATCTTGTTCCTCGAAAAATCATAGATAAATGGATTTTTAAAGTAGCTAGTAACAAGAATATTTCAGTTAGAGGTGCTGAATGATTTGTGTTATTGCCATGGTAGCTTAATCGACATAAAATATAAAATATAATTCCATTGATGACTTTGACAAACCTATGTAAGATTAGCCCCCCAATGGTCAAATTATTACAATTATTTTACATAAACCATTTGCACACGTTTGTACAACTTCTTTTATCGTTTGAATAAGCATCTTTTTTGAGAAATTTGGAAAAATAAATATGGAAGGTCATGCGACCATTAGTCCAGTTTTTACATGAATCATGTTACAACGTTTGCGCACCCTTAATTTTTGTTTGCACAAGCACCAGTTTTCCAGGAGCATAAAAAATTGAAATGTAAAGTTGACTCCCATTATTCTAATTTTTGAAAGATTTTTAGATGAATTGTTTGCACAACTTTACACACCATTTATTTTCTTTTGCATGCGCACCAATTTTCCAGTAGCGTAGAAAAAAGAAATGTAAAATTGACACCCCCCCATTAGTTCAATTTCTTAAACGTTTTTAAATCGTTTACACATGCTTTCTCATCCTTTATTTTCGTTTGCACAAACCTCAATTTTCCAGGAGCGTAAAAAAAAAATCTTGCCAGCCACCCATTTTTGGCAAATTTTTTTACATAAATCAATTCAACGAATTTGTAAAATTTTTTTACTTGAATCGTTGGCACACGTTTGTACAATTTTATTTTCATTTACACAAGCACTGTTTTTGAAAAATTAAAAAATAAATGTGGGAGATGGAATTTATGAAATTTTTAAATTTTCTCATAAACTGGGCATGCGCAAACGAAAAAGAAAGTTATGCAAACGTGTGTAAGCAATTCAAGTAAGAAAAATTCTAAAATTTGAGCAATGGGGGGCTAGTGTCAAGATGGCCTTCCAGTTTTTGTTTTTAAATTTCCTCGGTTGCATGGTACTTCTTCAAAACATGCGCTAACGATTCATGTAAGAAAATTTCAAAAATTTGACCATTGATGGACTAACTTGTCATAGATCTTTGACAAACCTATTGCGTTTGTCTTTTTGTATTGTTGAATATGAAATACATGTTCGAGCAAACAAACTCTGCATGAAATACATGTTCGAGCAAACAAACTCTGCACAAAAACTCGTTTAAAACTAATATCAAATTTTATGAGAAATATTTTACGCATTGTTTTTGTATTGAAATTATAATAAATTTTCAAACAACTTCAACTCAAGTGAATTTTACAATCAAGACCAATTTTACTAACAATAGTTTAATTTAAGTTATATGAGATTGAATTTGCTTCTCAAATTGGAGTGCATTTTATAACAAAACTCACAATTAAAGTAAAAGAAATAATTGTAATTTATTATTCATCTGAAATTACAGATTAATCTTCTTGATTTTTAGAAACTTATTTAGTTCTACGAATAGTTTTATATAGCTTAAATCAGAAACTCTAAAAATTTGTTTTTGATAGTATTATGAAAAAAAAAAATCATACTATAAGTAATTTATTTCAGACATGTGAACAAAAACAATGATGGAGGAGAAACATAAAAGCAGCTTACTTGTTTAGTCAACAGTATAAGATTTGATTACAATACAAATCATATACTAATCATAATCGCTAGAAGTTTTCTTTATAATATATATATATATAACATTTATGACATTATACAGATGAAATAAGACAAAGTGTGGAGAAAAAATACGAAAATTTAATCATTCAACCGTATAAGATTTTCAAAAATAAGAAAATTTAATCATTGAATCGTCATGCTATTGTTAACGAATAGTTTTACTACGTTGTATTGTTGGTTTGTCTAATTCAATATATCATTAAATGAATAAAGTTGATGCGAAAATATACATTTTGAACGTCACACTGACCTTACTAATTTCTTTAAGCTTTAAACAGTCTCAGTTAAGTTTGTCCCATACGTATGATACTCATAGTAAATATTTTATATTTGCATGAGCATATTTTGTATATTTTAATAATATCTAAAATTTATAAACAGTTAAACTCAATTATTTGTTATTGAAACTTTTCTTCACTTGTTTTCATTAATATAATTAATATTTACTTTCTTATTCATGCAATTTATGCACTTAAAATTAAAATTATTTTTATTTATTTCATTTAAATTTTCTTTTATGTTTCGAAACAGAAAATTAATTTCATACAAGTGTATGTCGTTGAAAAAGTCATGTAAATAAAATATCAGTAGATAGAAACCAAAATATTTTCTATGTAATAAAATGTTGATCAGAAATTGGTATGTGTGGAAACGAGTTTTACATAAGGTCTATGTTGCAAGAATGGAATATTAAGTACATCGACAAAAGGCCGCTGTTTACGTCAGCATCAACTTACTCCATCTCTTCAAACATGGTTCCATAAATGGGACGTGGACAGAAATATATCAATTTTAAGCTGCATCAGAACGAGACAGAACTCTCAACCAGTGCATATACATCGTAAACATGTTGTACCCGATACTAGGTGCAGATGTGGCTACCAATTCTATGATATAAATCATATCACCATCGCCTGCTCACTCCTCAATCAGCATAGACCTATGTTTCTATATTATTATAGACTTATATTTCGATATATTTCTAGTTCCCTAGCCCGTTTTAGGTCCCTACAATATCCTATCTATAAATAATACAGAAATCCTTGTTCAAAATATAATACAGAAATCAAGTTAAAAATCTTTATTAAAATTTAATTTGCTTACCTCAATTTACTTTATTTATTGTACTTTATTTTTCTCTACTTTTAACCTTTACGTAATCTCTATTGTTAACCTTTCCTTGGTTCTTTTTTTAGTGTTTAACGTTATAGCTCCTTCGTAAAATAGTCTCGACTGGCCCCGGCTATGAACTTTCCTTTAAACTTCCTACGTGACCTTGCATTGATGATACAAATTTTCGAATATTTTTTTTTCGTATGCAAGAATACTTTTAAGCCAGTTAAATAAATTTAAAAAATAAATACAAAATAAAACGTTATGAATAAGAAATTTCTAATTCTTAGCGTTATACGTTCTATGTAAGAAAAGATTAATTAATTTTACTATTTTTATTTTGAGAATTTAATTTAACTAAGCTCAATATAATTATACATTAAATTAAAATAAATTTCAAATTATTTAAGTTAAGAAAATAAATTTTAAGTTTAATATTTACAGAATTATTTACTTTCGAAGTTCTAAAATAGAATATATGAAAAACAAAGTTCATCATTTAAAATGTAAAAATAAAAACCGTTTTTAAATTTTCCAAACTACTGGTATTCACAAACTAGTCTTAATTGTCCCAATCCCCATGTTTTAATTATTATTCAAATAATTATACATATTTCGACAAGGCTAATTAGTGCCAATACAGTTAAGACTATATTGTTTGAATGTAAAATGATAACATATGATGACGATTTAGAAAATGTGACAACAATGTAAAAACTGCATCAAATTTGGTTACAAGTATTATCGAATCAAATGATTATGAGTCATTTTTAGTATGTGTCGAAGTACATGTGCAATAATCACAAGATCGTGTGGTCAAATCAAAGTATATGTATAGGTTTTGTTGGTATTCATTATTGTATGATGTAATAACATAAATATCTAAATCAAAAACAAATTGTAAAAGAAGTAAAACATATAACAACAAAAAGTTCACTGAAACATCGAAATGAACACACACCACAACAGTCAGTAGATGGTGCCCTTATACATCCAAATTGCTCAAATAGCATATACTCAATTTTTCATTTGTATTCGATGTCAATAAAGGAAGTGGTTCGGATTGGTCTGTATTTTGTTTACTGATTGTTACCTCATAACTCCAATGTTTATTAACCAAAATTTATTTGTACTTCCAGATTGATCACATACAAATTTCATGAAAAAATTTAAGTCTTAAGAAAGTAGAGGTACCTAGTGCTGATGTTAATTTGTCTTAATCTTGCAGACTTATACTTGCTAAAAATCAGACTAAGATCAAAATCAAGATTATAGACCCGGGAACAAAAGCAACACTGAACAAGCAAAAACAAGACCAAAACTAAGACCGAGTATGCAAGACCAAGTCCAAATGAGTAAGCCCAAATAAGTAAGACAGTCCCAGTCTTGGTCTTGTTTTCCTTAATCACTAGGGGATACTGAATCGTGATGTTTAAATAGATTTGAAATTCTATTTATTTGAAAACAGGCTGTTCGATATTTCGAAGAAAAAATTCCAACAGGCAGAGGCTAAAACAGAGGACTAGAAGTTTTTCTTCAAATTTTTATGGCACTATTCTGGGCGTATATTATTTCAAATAAAAAATAATTTTCTCAATCGGTTTAAAAATGAATTATTTGAAGTAATATTTAAAAAAATTAATTTGTACTTTTTAATTCCTTTGGATGGTATACACAATCACCAACAATTTTTGATCGTTCTATGACACAGTTAATAAGTTGGAGAATGTGGTATACGGTGAAACAGCTCCCATTTTAAAAATTTATGTTTGTACGTGTTCCGTAGACTTCCAGGAACATTCATTACTACTAACTTTGTCTCACATTGAAAATTAGAGTAGTTTTCCCAATTTACACACTTCAATTTTTTATTTTTTTTTATTTTGCTTAACCACTTTATTTTATTATAATTACGCGACATGTTTCGGATGTTACTCCATATTCAAATGCTAACAGTGATAAAAAAATTTTTAAAAGCTACCAACGTCATCACGATTATCTTTTGGTGATTTTTGGGATCGCTGATCATAAATCCTAGGTCAAAAAGTATCTAAGTATAATTTCGGCCTCATTTCAATGCCCTAGAAGTAAAAAAGATAAAACATAATTTAAATTCTATATTTCAACTCGGAAATCGCCTCTCGTAGGTTTTCGGTGATCACAAATCCAAGATTTAAGAGCAACCGAGGATAGTTCCAATTCCATTAAAGCCACCCTTAAAAACTAGAGGTCTAAAAGCAACCAAGAATTGTTTCAACCTCAATAAAGTCACCCATAGAAGTGACAGAGATTAAAAAAAAATTTATTAAATAATTTAAAAATCAATTCTAGGGGATTGTTTAATCAGGTTGCAACCATTCTCAATTTTTTTTACCTCAAATTGCGAAGTAAAATAAAGACATAAAATTTTTTTTCTTTGTCTCTTCAAGAGGTATTTTTTTTTATCACAGTGCAACCATCCTCGGTTGCTTTTTGACGTCGGATTCGTTAATTAAATACTCAGAGATATAATTTTGAGATGCAATTTTTAATTAGAATTTTATTTGTCGCTTCTAAGGGTAATTTCATTGCAGTTGAAATACTCTTCAGTTATTTTTTGATATCAGACTCGTGATCCGCTGATTAGCTTATTTACTGTGTTATTAGCCCTTAGTGGACTTTTTCTTCAAGTTTTTATAGGACCAATCTGAAAGCATATTCTTTCAAATAAAAAATATTTTCCAAATCAATGAAAAATGATACTCAAATATCTGAAACTTTAATTCAAAATAGAAATAAAATGAAAATATAGATAATTTTTAACTGCTCACTGCTTGAAAACGCTTTCGAAAAATTGTAAACAAAAACAATTCCACTTTCAATTAGAAAAAGCGTTTACGACATTTAAAATACCTATTAGCTCTGTGATAATAACAAAAGCAAGTAACAAATTTTCTTAAAAAAAAATTATTATAATATCATACATTGTGCGTATAGTGACTGTTTTACAATGCCTTAAGACACTGTCTCACCGTGTGCGAAAAACATACCATTCTTCTGGAAATCAGCCTTATAAAAAACAATTCATAAATTGATTCATAGATAAAGGCGATTTTGAACAATTAAAGATAGAAAATCCAAATACAAAACATGTTCCAAAAATTTATGCTTCTAACACATTTCTGTAAAGTACTTAGATTAGCCACAAATTCAGTTCAAAATTATCTAATAATCATAATTGCAATACATATTAGTATTAGAGTATTCAAGAATTAAAAATAGTTTAAACATTGATATTAAACGAGTATCAGAAGTCTAGTATCTAAACAATTCACTGTGTTAGTTGTTATCTGCACTTGTTTGATTATTAATTTGAATCATAAAATTTAAAAGGACTTCAAAGAAATACTTTTATTTAAAAAATAAGTGGTAGTAAACGATCTCATCCATGATTTACAGAAAAAACGTAAGTTTCGAAGAAGTGAAAAACGTTATTTTATTATATATAAAATATGCGAGGATATACAATTGACGAATATCGGTAAACAATTATCTCGGTCAGTTGTTATGTTCACTTCTTTTCAGACTCATTAATGTCGGTAGTAAAAGAGAAGGGATGGTAATTTCTTGTTCTCACATATTTTTATTTTATCTATTTTAAATGCATTTAAGATTATAAAATCACATTTATATTAAAAATTATAAAAAATCAAACAGATGATCACTCCAAGATACTTCTTTACTTATTTGTTACGCAAGTTTAAAGATTTAAATCCATTAAAATAATCGACTTCTTACAAGACCCTACCTGAAATAATAATGAGTGCTAAGGTGTATTCAGTCCATATGCACTGCAGTTGTATCACGCGTTCTTTAGAACCAATACAAAAAAGGTATAATATAAGTAAACTTGTTAAAACCATTATTATTCATCTTATTTGGTCAAGAGAAATCTATTTGTTGTGTGAGAAAGATGAAATAGGAAATAGGATGATGATTCATTTTAACGAGATAAAGAGAGATAAATACGATCGGTATAAGTGGGTATACTACTGATTCATTTAATTTTTAGCAAATAAACATTAAAAAAAGTATTTATGAATTTTATGACTTGAAAAACATGTTGCAAACATATTTGGATAACAAGTTTCCAGGTGGTAAAAGTATTTTTATTGTATTGTTTATTTATTTTTTTGACACTAAAAACAATGTGTAACATATGCCATTAAAAAAAGTTTTTGCTTCATATCCGTTTTCCCGAATCGATTTAATGTATTTTTGGTAAATCAATCAGTTAACGTTTTTTAACATTTAATTATATACGAATAATAAAAACACAAAGGATTTTAAGGTAATATAAAAATTTTGTGAAAAATTCTATCGTTTCCTGAACAAAAAAATCGTAGCTAGAGCTTTCGTTTAAAATAATATAAATACATTGAAAATGCTTTTGTTTCTTTTCCAGTTTGTTTTCCATAAAATATTTTTCACCACTTATGTATTTCTTATGTAGTTCTTCTCATCTAGGGATGTTTTTAAAAATTAAAGCGAGTCTTTTTTATTTTCTTAAGTTCATTGAGGTATAGTAAAATATAAGTTATGACAGAATACCTACAGTGAATTAGGCCCGCAATATAATAAATTATCTACCCTGTCCATGCTTTTAATTTTCATAGTTAGAATAAAGGCTGTAGATACTTTAATTCGAACAATATCATGAAAAACAAGATTCAAATAGACTCCAAAAACTTGACCTAAAAATGTACAAATTCAAACAATTCATCAAATTTTTTTAGATGAATTTTTAATATTTTATTTCCCGTGAAAACATAAACAAGGAAGCTGATAGATAGAAATCATTATTACAAGATAACTATATGTCATAATTTGTTGTACATTCAACCGCTGATAACGAAATTGGCCAAATACCAGAAATTAATTGCGCCATTCTTGGAAAAAATTTTTCCTGTTTGTAGGATATTAAACTGCCGCTCTCAAGTAGATCATTTGCTTCGAGGCTTTCATGTCATTTTTAATTTAAGATTGCAATATCGTTTTAAACTCATATTGAAAATTTATTTCTGCTTTCTGCGTCTTCTTTTTTAATCAGTAACGGTTTAATATATAAGTGTCTTAAAAGAACATAATTTTAACTGTAATAAAACATAGTCAAGATATTTTAATTTTTAATTTTATCATATTAATGTTAAAACAAGTAACGAATCCTTCTTGTGTGAAATTTTAAAATGTATAATTATCTTGTAGGGTTATATCAATAAATATCGAATTTGGCTGATTATATCTGTTTTAATTTATTTCAGAATTGTATAAGTATTCGGAGTTTTGTTATATTTAAAGCTTACGTAAATTTAACCCAAACAATTAAAAAAGTTAACAAATATCTTCAACCCTTAGATTTCATTAAAAAAAATAAAAAAACTGTAATGTATACCCTTTAATTAATTTACAAATTACTTTTTAAGTTGAAAGAGACATAGTATATACAGACATATATCAACATATTAGTGAGTATGGATCCATGTGTAATAGTCTGTTACCTCAAAATTATGGGGGTTAGTAAAAAAAATACATCACACATTGGTCACATTTGAAAAATCTCCTTGTTTCTCCTATTCAGTCGTTAAAACGTTCACATTTCAATCAAATTAAAATTAAACAAGAACAAGTATACACAACATGCATATAATATATAACAAAGATAGAAAGAATAACATGACTTTATACAATACAAATATCGTTGTAACGACCACCTCCACTCATTTAAACGCAAGGCGATTCAACTTCATTCAATACCCGGCTATAAGCTTGCTTGTTGATGATACATCATACTACATTACATATTACCATCCAAAACAAAACATTACACATTTTGTATTCGGGAGACTTCACACGTTTGTTGTTGTCATCTAGAAAAATAACGTGATATTATATATATTTATATATTTTTTAATGGTTCAATGTGGTGAATTTATTTTAGAATAAATCGTGTAATTGTTTCCCGATCTATTAACAATGATATTAACTGTTAGTGATTCAAAATATAAACTTTGTGCTTATTAATTAAAGACTTTTATGCAAGAAAAATATGTTTAATAATTGTTATAATAATTCAAATTCTAACGGCGTTGTTAGTAATACTACAAATACAACTTCGACAACAGTCGAAAATAATAATAATAATAGTTCTTCTGGATCATCGTATTCATTCAAATTGTGGAGTTTGGCAAATGTATGGAGTCCCTATAACTGTAAGTCAAATATTTCTTTTAAAATCTTGTATATAATTAGATGTTAATTGTAGGAAAAACTGTATTGGCGCGCGATTTATATTTAAATAATGTTTTAACTACTGCGCATGTGTGTATATCTTTTTTTGGAAAATCTAGTGATTATGTTTGAATTTTTGAAATTATTGCTCATTTCTTATCAATAATCAATAATAATTAAACAATCTTATGAATTTTCCGGTTCTTTAATAGTTTTTTTTTTTTATGTACGTAATTATGGTGTTTTTATGGGGGTATAGTCTGAATTATAAACGGAAAAATTTATGCGCCAAAATAGAAAGAAATACAACGTACAATGTATTAGAAATTTATTTGTGTGGATGTCTTAGTTTTAATCCTAATTCTCTACGAAACGACGACCTCTTTGGTAAATGAAATGATATTTATTGATTTTTATTTAAAATTGAAACACATTGTAATCATGGGGATCACCACAATCCTTTACAAAAAATCCAAATAATTTTCCATTAATTTTTTATCGATACTTGAAATCCAAACTCTAAGATGTTCAAGAAAGATAAAGATACTTACTCCAGATGGTAACGGAGAAAGGCTAAACGTTTTAATTCAGAATTATGCGAAAAGTTCTAGATAAGATATTGATAATGCTGAAGCTACTAACCAGTATCCGCTTTAGCAGAGATACTTAAATAGTTATCTGCAAACTGCTGCAAATGCCGTAACGTAATTGTACATAGATTTTCGATATTTATCCGAATTATAAAGTTTTAGATACGCTCTTAGAGATAGTGAGCTAATCTTAATCTATTGGCCTTTTAAAGAAAAAAATTTTATGAGTAGCTTTATTAAATTTGGAAAAAAATACCATCAGCGCAGTTTCAATTTTCAGTATGCGTCGATTTTGACAAAAAAGATCAACAACGTAGTGGTGCATTAAATAAAAAATGAGAACACTTTTATTGTGTCAAGGTAAAAAAATGTATTTCTTAAAATGTGTTTGTAAGAAAATAAATAATAAATGTTCTGAATTTATTTATATCGAAAAATATTTCTTTGTTAATTCACATGCGTAATAAAAACAGACACCTTCGTTTAGTTGTCAGATAATTTTCCCGTGATGCATTATTTAAGTGCGATGAATTTTATAAATTTCTCTTAACAAAAGCCTTTGTTATTCTCTAAATTTGGTGATCGTATTTTTTACGCATACGTAATGTTTATATCAAACACAATTTTACCTTATTCATATTGTGTTATTTTAAAATTCTTTTTCGAATTAAAAAATTCCCGACAAAAAAAATATACAGCTTTATTTTTTAAATCAATATATACGTAATAAGTTTTGCCGAAATGCATATACTTCATTTTAAAAAACAGCCGAATTTTTTTTTTTAATACTACATTATAAAAACAGACATTAAACATAATATTTATATAATTTAAGCACATTGAAGCTTGCGTAAAATAAAACAGTAAAAAATTTTCTTTAGATAATTTGGCGGTTGTTTAAAATTCAGGAATTACTTTAATATGTATTAAAACAAAACTTACGGTATTTTGAATTAAACAATTATTTTTTATTTTTAGAGAATTTGGAATTTCAAAAAGGAATTTCCTAAATAATACAACATCAGCTTGGTAAAATTGTATTTAATATAAACCTTGCGTGTGCATAAAAAATAAAATCAGCAAATTAACGCCACTATTTCTACATGATATTTATAGCTTTTATTCCGTAAAAGTCATAACTTAAGGCCGGACTCCCTTATTAGATCAATAAGTAACTAAATAGGAAATAAATTTTTTGGTAAACTGTAATTTAATCGTAATAATACCGTATTCTATTGTCCGATCCAACATTGTTAAGAATTTATGCAGTATTTTCTTATTTACTGTTCCACAAATTTATAGACTAATTGTAAGAATATTTATCAGATATATTTAATATTATTTGTATATAAGGTATATTAAAAATAGGTTTATTGCAAAAAAGCTTAATAGGTACTCATTTTGAAATTTCGACAGCAAATGATCCTACCACAAAGACGTGGATAATGTTTTGTGTTTGAGAAAATTTCTAATATTCTTATCATAGGTATAGGATCTTTCAGATTTTTCTCAAATTTCAATTACAAATTAACTTTTTAAATTGAAATCTTTATATATATGAATTACATGTTACAGTTCGTCCGCGCTGCGCTAACTCCGAAACTGTTCAATTAATTTCAATGAAATTGTGTAAATGTGTATTGCTTGCTCCAACTTGAGTAGTAGAATACTTACTCGAAAAGTGCCCCTTAATGTATTTATTTCAAAATTAATAATTTTTAATGAGACAAAGAGTTGTAATTCATTTGTAAGTTCCAAGTTCCATAAGACATTTAATATATGTTGGTGTTATTATAACGCATTTAGTCAAATTATTAGTAGTTCCAGAATATTTTAATAGATGTCGGTGTGAGTTAATTGACATGTGTATTAATAATTATAATTTAAAATAATATAATTGTTTATACTTAACAATCAATCATTGTATACCTGATTAATAAAATTTTTGGTGTATATATTTTTATTTTAAATGAAATATAATGTATTATATTTTAATTGAGCCATAGCAATTTTTTATTTATCATTTATCATTGAATGTAACAATACTCGAATACATTATTATAACCGTAGAAATAGTATAATTTTTCGATATAAAATACGTCCTTTTATACCTAATTCTAAATTCGAGATTTTCACCTACCAAAGTATTATACTGAGTCAACTAGGGATTAGTAAATTACTTTCGATAAAAAGACGTCATACATTTTCTTTAAAGCAAAGAAATTATTCTCTGTGTATGTTATTATATAAATATCAACGTGTCAATATGATAATTGATTTAAAAAATTTTTAATCTTTACGTATCTGTAATTTAATGCGTCTCACTTGTTTTGTAATGGTTATTTTTACTTTCAAGAATAGTTTAATATAATTTATAATAAATAATCTAAGAATCGACATTTTCAATTATATTATCAAAAACATCACGTGTAAATGTTTAAAAATTTTCGATAGGAAAAAATAAATATAAATTTCTGATACATTTGATAAGAGTTCAAAATGTCATTGAAATATAAATGACCAATATTTTTATCAAAAATAATAATAATAATAATCGTAAACATAATAAAATATTTCTTACTAATACCTTTTACAAACAAGACATCTGAATATTATCTGAATAAAAGGACCTAATCTTTAGGTACACATAACATAAACAAATCAATAATAACATAATAAATATTAAGTTGTGTGTTAGTGTAATGATGATTCAACTATACAGGGTGGTTCACTCTTTTGTTATGGATCTGTACGCATACGACGGACGATATACGTCTTAAAAGTTGAAAAGAATTGCCACAAATTATGGCCGAGGCAAATGGTTATCGAATCAAGAATTAATTATAAACAGATTTCTGTTAGATGATTGAAGAATGTCTAGGCAATCACCATAGCACGGTACATTTTTCAAAAATGTGTCCTCAAATTTTTTGGTTTATAGCCAATAATTTCTTGTTTTTTCAAGAATTATCAACATTTCTTTTCCAATTGCTCCATGCAAAACAAAGTTTTAACATTTTAGCTAAGGAGAAAAACTACGTTATATTTTCATTAAAATACGACTTCAAGAATATTATGTCTTTTTTTTCTAGCTATTACCCTTTCTAACCAACTCACCTTTCACATTTTTAAATTGTATAAAAGCTGATGAGGTACACCGTTGATTCCTGTGAGAACATGATTTTCGTTGTTCGCATACTGTGGTTCGTTTATCCCTGGAAAAATTTGGTATTACAGAAACAACCTTATTCAAAACGTTCACGAACTCTGAGTCTATATCATACATTGTCTATTGACACAAATTTTCACTTCTTCCGGAGTGAAAATATCTAAAGTATAGAGAGATCTAAAGTATATCTAACACTGCTAAGTCATTAGTAGGTAGTTATTTAATCTAAATTCAATATTTGAAATTTGAGATCCCAGTTTTTGCTTTCAAAATTGCAAAAATGGCAATTTGAAAATTGCAATCTCTAAGTAGATATTTGTACTAAAATCGAGTCACTTTAAATACTTAGTGGTGTACCTTTCACATTTTTGATGGGACTGCCTGTATATCGATGATTCAACTATAACTACTTGTAAACTTTGTACCGATTTAAGAATAAGACCTAAGTAAACGAACTACCACAATATGTAAATAACATTAAAATACCTTATTTAGAAAAATATATTAATAAATAATATATTAATTGTTTCAAATATTGATAAGATATTTTATTCTGTTATGTTTTTCATTCTTAAACAAATTATATTATATTGTCAATAGTTTGTTTTAAAATAAATTATTAATAATAATAATATTATTATTATTTAAATATACCTTATCAAATTCAAGTAAGCCGCGTGTGATTTGTGTTTGTTTATATGATTATACTTTCAGCATACGTTAAAAAAATATATTAAGATCGGATTTTTGATTTTTAGATTTGTGAAAAAAATCCACGTTTGCCCTTACTCAAAGTTTGTGGAAAAATAATTTCTTTCAGGAACTTTCATTTTTAAATGAGTTTTAATATTTGAAGGTATATTAAATTTTACTTAAAGGTTTTTTTAACACACAAAAATTTAATGAAAATGAGAATACAATCGTTCAATTTAGAATTAGCCTATTTTCGCCTGTGTTTTTTCCTTCAAGATACATTCTCGTAAGCCATAAAAAATAGTGGCTGAAATACAGATTATGTTTGTTTCATAAAATTTTTAGTGTAATTTAGTAGCGTTAATAATTATAAGTATTGTATTTTTATCTATTGGTATTGGTATTAGTATTGTACTTAATCTAACTTGAATATAATTGAGAATAAAAACCTTAAATTTAGATTACTCTGATTACCCTGAATCCGTTTTCGAAAGATAAAACGATCTAATTTCTTAGGTAATTAAAATATTATGTTTTTGTAGAAATTGTTATTCGGTGCGCCACAAGAGTTAAGCACAGAGATATAAAAAATCATAATATCCAATCTCTACAAAAGTTAATGATTATGCATAAAACAATTAAAAAAATAAATGTCTCACATCGAATGTAGTTGACGTCATTAAATAATCTTGAATTATTTATTTACTGGTTTAAACTGCAACACAATGTTCTATGTTCTTTCAATGCTGTCAAATTACCAATGATTTCTTTTATTTCAATTTTTAAAAGAAGCAATCACATTTGTATGACTAAAGAAAAAATATTAATCTGACGCTAAACGAAGTAATCATATTTTACTGAATTCTGAAGTTGTTTTAATTAATAAACATTAAGTATTATGTTTTACAATCGATTTCATTGTTTTTTATCTACGGATCATTAAAATTAATACATAGTAGAAGGATTTGTAATTAAAAAGTCATATCACTTGAAACACAAAATCATTTACGTATATAACAGAGCCGGATTCCAAAATATGGTTAATCTATTGTGTAGCTTCTCGTAAATTTATTTGCACTTCTTAAGATATATTTTAATTGGCAGTTTCCATTCCAAGATGTTAGATAAACTTTACACGTTCAGATAAATAGTTGATTTTACTGTGGGTCTTTAGGCATATGAGATGCATAACAAAGAATGCAACGAAAAAGAAGAAAGCGGTCGCTACCGTCACATTTGCACTCATAATTGCGTTGAAGGAAAAAATCTACAGAAGCAAGAAATGACAATACCACTTATTTTGAATACTAAGTGAACCTCAAGAAATAATAGATTCCAAATCAATCATTAAAGCGAGTTTTGATATTCACTTTATAAAATAGGAACAAAATGCCCAGGCTTTCTTGACCAGTGTTTGAATAAAATCACCTTGAATAAATTTCTATTTGCAAAATTTTTTCTTCCTAGTTTTTTTAATGATTCATTGTTGATTTAGCAATACGAGGATAGTAGATACAAAAAAATGTAATGTAAAAAGATCTAATTTTTACCGACATAACAGATTGATTTAAATAAGTAATTACGTTTATATACTAAATACAGCTCTGTTTAAAAAATAAACAAAAAAACATTAAAAATGTTTTGAACTCAGTGGTATAAAGTATATTATTGACCCTGACAAAGCCGTGATCTTTGTATATTCTTTATTGTATGTGAGTCTGACTAATATAATATTTATCTCTCAAAACTCTTTGAGTAGTGTTCTTCATCATTTGTTTTCATGGTATGTATTTGATGCTGAGTAAACTGGCAACGACGACGCAACGGTAACCAATCCTTCTACTGGCTGAATAAAATATATCGTTGTATCATTTTTTTTTTACTGTTTTTTATCGTAATCTATCATTTAAATGTATTTCTTAGAATGGCGGACACTATAATATTTAATATGGCCATATTATACATTTATTTCAAAATGAATGAATAATCTTCTTTATGTTGGAAATTTTTAATATGTTGGTTTTTTTATTTTTTAATGATGACTGGTATAAACTTTGATTGTTTTTTGTGTTTTATAAGATTACGATTTATACCATTATTTTATTATTAAAATTTTTTTATGTCTAACAAACTTACAGTTAATTGTGTGTACTAGTTTTGATTTAACTATGGCAGTCTTATTTTATTCAATATAAACGTTTTTAAGAATGATTTCCATATTTTATTGAATATTGTTAATGGTAAAGCAGATATCTTCTTTCATCTTTAAGAATCTGCAAGTCTTTAGATAATCGCAATGAAAGTGACTTGCGAATAGGTCTAGGGATTAACAATGCATAATCTCTTAGTTTTTTTTTTTGTGTACCTTTTTTATCTTTCGCTAGAGTAATTGAGACAATCCGCACGAGTTGCACTCACTATTCTGTTTTTAATAATGCAACGGGAAATAACTCTTTCTATAACATTGATTGTTTATGTTTAAGAAACAAAATGTAAAAAGTACGATGTTGTACTAAATGTAAAATATAATGTTAACAGTTTACTTAATGGGTTAATTTTTGACAAAAATATATTTTGTTCAATTTAAATTTTAGGAATATTATTTCACACTAATTGGACGCATGTGATTATTTCGGAGAGTTTTACAAAATGAGCGTACTGATAACACTTACAGTTCTAATAACAAAAATAAGTTGTCCTTTATTTTAATGTCTTTAAAATATAGTATATTAATTGTGGCGAAGCAGATCAATTGAAATATATATATATATATATATATATATATTCAATTGATCTGCGTCACTTCAAATTTTTATTTTTAAAATGAGTATACGATGTTTTCAAAAATAAGAAAATAGTTTTTTCCAGAATTTAAAAAAAAAATTAAAAGAATGCTTAAGAATATTTTAGTAAATAACGTTTTCCAAGAAATTGTGTGTAATATTTTTTATAAAAATTTTGTTTTGAAAAATAGTCATTTCATAGATAATACTCTTATCCTTTTTTTACAAAACTGTAATTTAAACTTGTGACTTTAACGAATCACTAGTTGGTACATGATAAGATTTATAGCAGACCTTCAGATGAACATTGAATTAAAATTGTTACAAATCATAACTTTGGAGTTTTTACGTAAGTAAGTATAAGATGTCGACAGAAGATTCGACAAAAGACTAATAAAAATTAGTTATATCAAACTTTTCGTTTAGTATCAATTACGTTTTTTTATGTATTAGTATTTCCTACATATTAGTAATAATCATTTTTAATTCACATAAGCAATCGAATAACCTTAAACAAAACTATAATATATTTTGATTATCAAATAAAATTGTATATTTATTTCGTGTATATCACATATATTAATGATCACTACGTTTAATTGAACTTAAATTACTTAAATAGTCGTCAGGCCACGCAACCAACCAACTCCACTGGATTGAAATAAATAATATATAAAATACAATTTAGTAAAAATATTATTATTAATAATAATTGTTTATTATTTATTATTTAGATGCATTCCCATTCCTTTTAAATAATTTTATACCCATCATCACATCATTCAGTTTAAAGGAATCAACAGAGTTCGAGTTATATATAGGAGACTTCTTTTAGTTACAGTTCATTGTAATACAGTAAAACAGAGGTTAATAAAGGCCCTGACCGTTGTTCGTTTGTGTTTGACTTTTATAAATATAAAATTCACCGCGTAATATTTATAAGTCTCTCTGGCTGTATCACACTATTTTATTTATAATATATATACATGATGGCTATTATTTTGTGTCTAATTTGAGTCTATTCATTATGTGTAGAGTATAATAAGCGCTATAAACGGTAAAAGAAAACTTTATTTACTTAAAAATAATTCCTATTAATAAACAAATATATTGCATACTTTTACATAAACATTTATAAGAAAAATTTCGTATAAATCTTGTTTAAAGAGACACATAATTAAATATAGCAAATATTACAGTTTTAATATCCTAAAAAACTATCAAAATTTATTCTTTGTTCTCTTCATTGTAGAGAAAATCACTAAAAGTTAACATTCCAACATTTGGTCCTTCAAGCCGGATAAACATATAAATCTTGAAACAATTCCATGTTTTAGAGTTGATTAATCAAATGTTCGTCGAGTTATTTAAATTAAAATATGGAATAATCAAACGAATTCACTTTTTTGTGTACCACCCGTTATTTATTAAATATGTTTTATTATTTAGTAACATAAAACAACATATTAATTCCATCTTATTTTAATGATTGTTATTTTAATTTATATGTTGATATTCTATTTCACTTTAAATATTTTCAAATAATATCTCATAACATGCATACAAATACATAAATATAATATAGTTTCAATTAAATATTATGTGCCACGTGTTAAATAAAAATTTTTATTAATATATTAATTTTAATTTTTTAATAGAGACTAAGCTCTCTGAATACCATTGTAGCGTGTAAAATACATAAATTATTTTGTATAGTGTATTTTTATATGTATATGAGAAGAAGAATCTATTAAAAACAACTCAGAAAAAGAGAATGATGACCAGACAAAGGATAGAAAATCCTTATAGGTCATTTTATTTTTAAAATTATGTAATACTTGTGTAAATATTTTAATTGATATAGATTTTTTTTTATTAATTAAAATAGGCCGCGTGGATAACAAAACTTTGGATAAAAAAATAAAAACTCATAATACTTTCCAATAGTGTGCTGTGCGCCAAATGTGGATATTTATTTTTTTAATTATTTGTACGCGAAAATATAAATTTCAATTTTAGATCATTTGGTTTTGCATGAATATTTTATATTAATGAAAATTTCATCAAAATTACTGATTAGGATTTTTTGGAAAGGTTCGTGAAAATAGTGCATAATTATAAATGTCTTTAATGTTATTGTATATATTATTTTGGGATTTTTTCTTTTTAAAAAATTAATACTCGTTTAAAAACATAATGCTCATCTGCCCATTCCATTTTTCTAAAAAACTATTTATTTAATCTACATTGTGTAATATGAAATTTTCGTAATTTTTATATAATTTTAAAAAAATAATAAATACAATCATTTTTCTATTCTAATAAAAATTTATTGGTCAGTTAATTTATTATCTCTCATCTTCATAGTCATCATTTCCTTTTTATAATTTTTTTTTTTTTTATTTTTATTATCAACTTATAATTAAGTGTTGTTTAATTTCATCATAATATGTAATTTTTATTGTTTTTAATAAAAACCGAAACCTTATCATCAAGTTAAAATATTTTTAATTGTGATATATCTATTTATTTTTCTCACTAATTAACATTAAAATAATTAAAACTAATATACTTTTCAATTTGTTGGCCTCTAAAAGTTAAGTCTTATTTTAGTTCGTCAGATTATTATGATACCTAGAATATATGTATATAATATACTAGTTTATATTAAATTTAGTCTAAAGTTAGTAGAATGCTTAAAAAATACTGAAAGTCTGTACCAATATTTTGTTTCGTACATTTACATAGTTTCTAAATAGTCCATTTTCGTCTATTTGTCTGTCTTGGTATCATAATAGCGAAACACATAACAGTAAATATTATAAATACAGAAAATTATATTTAGGAGGCAATCTAACGTCTGTTGTGTAATGTGTAAATTTTTGCTCACAAATAACTCAAAAAATAACTATCCAAATTAAAAGTGGCGTATTTTTACCGTTTTGTGATATACAAAATCACGAAAATAAAATCATATAAGTTGACGGAATGCGGTCTTATTTTTACATACTCAAATACTTCCCACCCGTCCTCTAATAATCAAAAAGTCAAATTTACAATTATCAAAACTTGTTATGATTCAACGTCCGCATGAAAAGAACAGAAAAAATAAATAATTGTTTTTTGCCTTTTTATGTATTTTTTATTTGTAACAAAAAAACAGCTGAACCGATTTTTCTGAAAGTCATTCAATTTTAAGTTAGTAAACTTCTTAGCTTCTCATTGGGAAGATAATAATATTATTTTATTTTTTAACATAAACTAAAACATCCTAATGCACTAGCGCAGCGCCATCCCCACTTTACGGATTTAATTTTTATAATTATCTGATGTGGTTTTTCAAAATAAAAATAAAATATATCATTATTTTATAAACAATGAGGTGCAAATTTGTTTTTCATATTGGTTTGAATTTAATATGTGGTTAATTTATTCAAACAAGTCTTGTGACACAATGTTATTTGGTTTACATTGCTTTATCGTTCAAATGTTCAACCACAATTTATTGAATTCACTTTTTTACATCAGCACAATTACATCATAAGTATAACTCATAAATATTTAATTTGGTAAAAATTATATTAAATTAATTCATCGACACAAAAAAATACAAATTTAGAATTTAACTCATCGCGACTTTAAGAAAACGTTTTAAGATTTACCTTCAAGATCAAAATATATTGTTTTACTCGATCAATTTTATAAGATGCAAAGTATTGGGTGGCCAAATTATATTTCTAAGATATATATAATATTGAAAGTATTGTACCAATTTAAAAAAAATTTACTTTGATTTAAAAAAATTTTTGTTTTGTTTCCGTCGGTCTAAGATTCTCATTTAGATGAACGCGCGTAACATTGAACATTAGAAATTTTGTGTTTAACAATAGTGGTCATATTTAGGATATTCCCATTTTAAAAATATCTGTTCTATCAATTTCTTCCCCCAGGAGCATATCGAAACTTATCTGTTTTTTTTCACATAAATGCCAGTATATTGTGAACCGTTTGGTTTTTTTTTTTTGTTAAAATTGATTTTTCTAGGTGTAAAAGTAAAAAATATTTAATAGAAAATCGCTAAAAAATAAAAATAACTTTGTTAATTAACCAAATGCGACAGCAAATTTTATATGGTTGAAATATAGAAAATGAATTTTTCATCTATTTCATATTCAAAATGAAGTTCATTCGTTGAAGACGTGTCGGACATGTATAGCTATTTAAGTGAACATATTGTTACATCACGAGAAAGTTCTAAATCGATTATTAGTAGTAATTTTTTTTTTCATTTTAATAATTAAAAATAATTGAATAATAAATGTAATATTTTTAAAAATCAAATAGTTTTCAAACTCTGCATAATCTTTGTATACAAACATCGCTTTTCACGATTTTCTATGAAAATAATTTCTAAAACTAAGAAATTGTGGCTAGTGCTGTATATTTAAAAAATTTATACTTGGATATATAGTTGTATAGCGATTTAGATTATGTTTGTATTATTATTTAATAAAATATTTATAAAGCTATCCAATTGGGTTTTAATTTTGTTGATTGAAATCGTTTTGGTTAAATTTGACTCTTGTTTCTTTTTTAAAGAAAATATTTTCATTAAAACCAAATCAGACTTACCATAAATTACAATTTATACTTAAAATCAAAGAGAATCTAAAATTGCATGGGGTCAATATTATATGATTAATGTATTGCCATCTTTGATCAAAGAGACGAACTAAACATTTTACCCTTATTACAGATCCCTATGAACAAAAATCGAGTATTCAACAAAAGGTCTTATTGTTAACCATCGTTTAAATCGAAAATTATTTAAAAATATATTGTGACAAGTATTTTATAACAGTAGCAGGAAATATGTGGGATAACAAAAAAAAAAATTTGTTTCAAAACACATTTAAATTAAATCTGAAGAATTATCACATAGGGATGTCCTGCTGCCGTCAGCTATGTTTTATCTGTAAATCATCTCTACTTGTGTTCAACAAAATACACACAATATGCAACATTTACCTTGATAATTTTATTATCAGTATTTTGTTTTTACATAGAAAAAAATCCCTGACGCTATTGTGTTGTATGTTGTTGGTCAAACGACATTTTGTGTTATCACTTTTTATTTTCAAATTAATGACGGTATTATTTATGTTAAAAAGATTTTTATTTATGTTAATTTATCTCTTTGTTTTATGTGGTTTTAGTGCGAATTTGCTTTTTAATCTATCATTTGATTTATTTAGAAATTTTTACTATGGGTCTTCTTGTTTTTATACAATAAATCTGATATGCAGCAAATAGCGGTTCGAGCAACGTTAAATTGCAAATGAGAATGTTCTTAAATTTATTGCTTCTTTGTATATTTGAAGAAATATAAAATAAATAAGATATAATTATTTTAACTTTTAAAAATTTCAATTTATTCATTATTTTCGATTCAAATGTATTTGAAACACAACGACAAATAAATATAACACTACAAATAATAACAAAAATCTATCTCTAATATAATGTAATTTTTAATTGATTTTGTCTTTGTTTTAAGTAAATTTCAACAAACAAGTGAAGATAACAACTGACAGAGTGTTGTTTAGATACTCGACATATGATTGAATTTTATTGTTTGGGCTATTGTTAATTAGCATTCATAAAATACTATAAATACCTATATCTATTTGTGTATACAAGTATAATAAAAAAATGTATTGTTATTACCTATGTAAAAACAATACATTGTTTATTAGCCAAATTTGAACATTTCATCTATCGTTTATAGTTTAAAAGTTGGGTCAAGGATCCACTGGACCAATGGACCGATTTGGCTCATTCACGAACTTAAACCCATTTTTTATGTTTTGAATATCTCACCAAATGTGTGGCTATGAACAAAATTTTGTATCTGTAGTCAATATTAGGTAACGTTACAAACTTTAGACTAAAATTAATATACTCTGACCTATTATAAATGTCAAGTATAAAAATCAACTTTAAAAGAGAATATCGTTTGTTTCTCAAAATTATAGTTTTTAAACGTAATTTAAAGCCTATACCTATGCATAAAGGTAAAAATTTAATTAATTATATAATGAATCTTTAAGATTTAAACCTGCGCAACGTATTTGTTATCTATAAGAACGCGTTATTGAATACTAAATTTAAATAAATACAGACAGCACAACATATAAAATAACTAATAAAGATAATTATAAATTAATTCAAATCAATTAAAAACAAAAATGTTAATTTAATATTAAATACTTAACACTTTTTCAATACACGAAAAAATGACGGAAGTGGAATTGGATTTAAATAATCATTATATTTATGACCTTACAATGTTTTATTAATTAACATTAACATGTGGTAAAATTATTAATTTGCACACAAATACTTATTTCAATCGCTGCTTAAATCACTGCTCCTATATTTGTATGTTTTTTTGGTTGGTAAATTTTTCGTGTATTAAAACATATGACAATTTTAGTTTGGTATTTATAAAAATGTTTATTCACACTTGAAGTTTGAACAATTAAAAATGATTTAAATGAGCATAAGGATAAAGAAAGGCCATTTAGCACTTTATAGGATTGCGTTAACTCGTACCTGTTTAAATTTTTTCAAAAATGATTTAAAGAACATAAATATTTTTTTAAATACAAATTTTTATAATATTAAATGGTAAAAGAGCTACCGAAAATAATTTTTCTAGAATTTTTAAACATAAAACTTGTATTTATCAAATTATGGTGCGGCCGCAAAAAAATAATAGAATTAAGATTTGAAATACTAAAATATTATTTGTAATATATTAACATATTGCATTGTCTCCCGATTTACGTATCTATGCTCAATTTCATCTCAATCGAACATTGGAAATTCGAACTTTTGAAAATACGAAGGTTTCTGTTCGTTTTTTGTATAAAAGCCTATGTTTAGTTTTTGACAAAGTTTTTAAATTACAATATTTTTAATGATTTTTTTTCCTATTACAGATATAACAAATATGGCACCCAAAGACGATACAATTTCTAATCAATACTTTATGAAATGTCAAAAATGCCAACGAGGATTTTCAACGCTTCCAGCACTAAAAGAACATTTAGATGTTGAACATCCGCAATTGTTTTTTGAAGATAATAACTCACCAAGATCTGTTATCAGTTCGGATGATGTAAAGACGCCTTCTTCATCGTTAAAATCAGATTTATCATCACCCACATCAACAGTAACGGATCCAGCATCTCCGAATAGTATCAGCGCCGGCCAGCATACAGCATTTAGCTTTAATTGTACACAATGTCCCATGGGTTTTACAACGAAAGAACAATTTGAGAAGCATGAATCTACTCATCCACAAGTTGTAAGTATATGAACAAGTTTACAAAAAAATTTCTATTTTATTATTATTACCTTAGAGTATAGATGTCTATGCTTAAGCAAATTTTTATCATGTTTCATTAATTTAAAAAATGTATGTTAGTTTCATATCTAAAATAATTGTTAACAAATAATTCTTCTCTGATATGATTTTACGAAAATTGACAATCTTGTTAAAATCTTTGACATTTTCAAGACCAAAATTATTTACATACAACCGCTAACGAGACAAATTCAATTTAATGAAGTTGAATATGAAATGATATATGCGAAAATAAGCATTTTTAATGTATCTATTTATGATGATAATAATAACATTTTGCGTAGAAAAAATAAAATTACTATTCCAGGAAAAAATTTTATTTAATTATTAAATAAAATATTACCATAATAAAATATCAATTTATTAAAGTATATAATGAAAATAATTATCACAATAATCCTATGGAAGAAATCAAATCAAATATTAATCAATTTTAATTATAAAAACACAAAAAACTCATAAAAATTTAAAGTCCGTCTGTTCTTACGACGATAAAACTCTATATATTATTATTTCAAATCGACTTACCTAAAAATAGCATAATAAATAATTTGTATGAAGTATTTCTGGGTGACTCATTAGTCAAAAAAAAATTTATATTAAAAGTTAGTTAGCAATAATTAAAATATTCCTCGCATAATAATTTAAAAACCTAAAAAAATTAAATACTTAACTGGTAAGTAACATCACAAAGTAATTAAGATGAATAACGTTTCCCACGCTTTTTTATTAACAAAATGTCATAATATACAAAATGGCGGCGTAAATGAATCTAACCTCACATACACAGCTGTAAAATAAATAACATAACAATGACGTAATCAGTATATTATTAAACAAAATGGAAAGATAAATTGAACTCCTTTAATAAGTTTGGTATTTTTTTGTTTTTAATTAATATTAATATTGTTAAGGTTAAGTATATTTTATTAAAGGAATTAGTGTGCGAGTAGAGGTTATGTTATTTTTTTTTTGAAATATTATACGCGTTCTGTTTCTAAATACAGTGGGAGTGAAAAATGGGAGGAGTAAAATTAATAGATAAATCCATATATGTTTTTATTTACACACATAAACGCAATATTTAAGTGTTTAATTACTTTGTTTTTATCACTTTGACTGGTGTTTTTAATTGCATTCATTTATTAAATAAAAATAAAACAGAGATGAAGTCATAATTTTATGTACTTATATTGTGTTTCATACTTTGGCCAGTAATTTATTTAAATTAATTTTCTTCGTAATAACATATTGTGATCTTAATCCTAGACTCGTTAATAATTAATATCGAAAAGAATAGAATAAAATTGTTATAATTCAATATTCAGGAAAAATTTTCTTTAATATTACACTCTGAAGACCTTTTAAGATTACACATTCAGAATCAATTTTAACCACATAATCTTGATTGATTTACTTTGATTCGATTTTAAACCTTGTAAATTAAATTAATATTTATGAAAACTTGAAGCAAATTATTCCAAAACAGCAAAATAGTTTAATAATAAGGTTACCTACTATAGACATGTTTACCACCATGTGTGAATCTATGTTTATTAGCTGTTAAATATTAGGTTTAAACTGTTTAAATTTATTTTTTCTTCGATTTTCCTTAATCATTTCACATTAATTGCCAAATACCGCATCTTCCTAGCTTTCATAGAAAAAAATGTTTGGAGTTCTCCCGCAAACGGGGGAAGTAAAATTAAAAATATTACTTTTACTTATCCTTTCACCAAGGATCTCACCATGGGTACGGGGTATCCAGGTCATACTTACCATTAAAATCGGCATTGTCATCGGAACTGTACCAAAGTGTAAAATTTTAACTTATAAGGAAAAGAGAATGTGATTCGAATTCCACCTGCAAGATTTGACCATAATAAGCATATAATGTGTTTGGCAATGAATACATGCATTATTGTCTTAATGGTTGGAAGTTATCTTTTCTATAAGTAATTGCTAATATATAGTGAAGATCATCTGGAATAGAATAATCTAAAAATGATTAAAAAACACTAATGAGATAAACGCCAGTTTTTTTTTTTTACTCTGATTTTCTCTAACCATTTCACATTAATTGTCAAACACCGCATCTTCCTAGCGTTCATAGAAAAAATATTGATATTTATTGAGTTTTTCCCCAAACGGAGGAAGTAAAATTCCGCTTGCAGGATATGACCATAAGAAGCATATTATTACAAGTCTAATAAAACCTTTTAATCAAAAAGGTATACGTTTAGCACTTAATACATGCATTATTGCCTTGGTGGTTGAAAGTTATTTTTTCTATAGGTATTGGTAATATATAGCGAAGATAATTCTGGAATAGAATAAACAAACAGTAATTAGACAATATTTTAAGCACTAAAACAATAATGAGATAAACGCCAGTAATAATTAAGTGATAGAATAAAGTACATATCTATCTATAATAAAAATTTGACCCGAACATAACACCAGTTACTTTCATTTAAATTTGAATCTAATTAAAATATTCGAGATGTTTTAGCATCAATCATTATTACTTTATTAATATTTATAATTATTTTTAATGCAACATTGTGTGTTACAAGCTATTTAATTAAAATACAGTATAAAATATACTTAACGAACTCATAATAAGGCAGCACATAGCGTGTACAGTAAAATAATATGACGGCCAACTCTAGTTATTAATTTGACCCACCAATCAACTAAATGTATCTCCCTCTACACCGTCTTAATAAATAAACACTAACTACCAACAAGAATTATTTATTCTCTGCTATTTGGCATTTAAATATTATTGTTTTCATAATACATTCTAATATATTGTCAGGTTGAAGGAATTCGACCCAACAACGTCTTATTTTATACTTTTAGAAAGTTTTTTGCTCGTTTAGAATATTCAACGTATTTTCATCTACACACAGTAAAAACGTCATTTCTAGAGTGTAAGGGGGCTACCTATATTTAAATTTTTATGATTTTCAATATAACAATCAACAAAATACCGATAATCATACAGAAATTAGTTGTTTTTTTTTAATGAACAGTCACGAGATTGAGCAGATCTTTTACAATCTTAATTACTCGTCAAAATTTGTAAAGGCACTCTCTTACCCAACACATTATTTTCCACACTTCTTGACTCACTATTTCTTTTCTCTTATTTTCAAATAGTCTCAGTTACAAATTTCTAATAATTATTCTACTAAAAGTGCTGATAAAGTAAACAATTTAATTAATGTCATAATAAAATAATAATTCTTGATTTCCCTGGTTTGGACTAAAATTGCTTGACTTTTTCTGAAACTCGTAAGTCTCTTGCTGATTTTGCATTAGCTTGAAACTATACCGAGATGTAAAATATATGTTCGAAATATTATGTTCGCTGAAGTTGTTGCTTTGTGAGCTCCGCTTCCGATAATTTTATATTAGATTGTTTCATATTTTTTCCTTTAATTGAAATTTGTACAATTTAAAAAAATCCTGGAAAATTTTTTACTTTGTATTTTTACACAAGCAATAATAATAATATTCATAATTATTTCTTTAAAACTATATAAATTTCATTTTTTTTAATTGATTGAGAAGAAAAGAAAATTTTATAAAATCTGTAAATGGCAAATACAAAAAATTTTTATTTATTTTTTTTTTTTTTAATATAAAATACTTTTGTTCGTAAAATTAATAGTTTGGTTGCAATCGGAGCATTTAAAATTAATAATACACTTTAAATTTGATTTGATTTTCAAACAAATTTCGTCATTTGATATAGGTAATACATAGATACCAGTAAATAATTGGTTTTATGATTATAAAAAAAACTGAACAATACTATTTCATTCTTCTTTAGAAAAAAAGAAGAATGAAATAAAATTTAGACAAATTAATTGGTAATATTTATGCTCTGTAAATATAACCAAAAAATTGTGGAAAAACTCCAATATACGCATTTGGAGTTCGTTCACAGTTTTAAGAATATTAACATCCTTTTTGTTAGTTGCATAGAATACCTAGTTTTGAATGGTCTTAAAAAGTATAGACAAACATGTAATCGGTTCCTAAAAAAAAAAAAAAAAATTTGATGAAATCCTAGTAATAAAAACAAAACCATTGACGTATTTAAAAGATAAACAGAAACAAACTCTTTAATATTTGTTTTTATTTTATTTAATTTTTTTTTTTTGTGTTCACTTGAGAGTATAATGAACTTCTTGAACAAAATAACAAAAAATCCGTGTACAAATAACATGAATTAATTAACACAGAAGAACAAGTGTATATATTTATATAAAGAAAATAATTAAGTATATTTATTAATATCACTGTTTGAATGTATATCATATGTGTTATTACATTATTCTGGATAAGATGAACTCCTTCATAATATAATATTCTTCGCGGTGGTAATAACACAAAAAAATGTACACTTTTTTTTACCAAACCCATCTCGTAATAACACCACATATGTGATGCAATACATCATTAATACTATAAAGTATATAGTATAAACGGTATCTCCACCCGTGTGAAACAAATATTAAAGTATCTCACATCAGCGCATAAATATAAACATATGTTTTTATTAAGAATATATTATTTTAAAATATGTAAAAAATCATATCGTGATCACTGTGCCTGTAATAATAAAAATTAAATCAAAATTTTATTATTGGTTCATTCTATTAAATCGTGTAGAAAATTTACAAAAATCAAGCCTTTTCATTGATGACTCGAATATCAGCAACAAAAAATATCATGTATACGCTTTAAAAGTTTCGAAAGGTTTCGTTGTATATGTTGTATGACAAATGTAGGTTTTATATTCTATTTTCGCGTATCTGATAATGGGTTTCAACTCATTAGGAAAATATACATACTATTTTTTTCATACATTGACTTGATCCCATTTATTATATTTATTCCAGCGATAAAATTTCACTAACGATGTGTCATTCTTTATAAAATTTTGTTTTCATGTTTTTGATTTACTTTTTGGCAAACAATATCTAATTATATTTTAATGTCAAACAATCTAATAACACGTCTATTACATTAAGGTATTCCTAGGGTATAAAGAATGTTGTATATATTACATATGAGTAAAAAGTATAACTGAATTAAAGGAATACCGAAAACCTTAAAAACTTTAACATGTAGGCTCCCTCAGCTACAATTGAGTATACATGCCCTACGAATTGAATTAAAAAGCGGTAGTAATTTAGTCAAAAATATCCCGTCGAAAAACACACTAATCGTATCAATTGTATTTTAGTTAGCGATAAATATAATTAAGCCTTCTGAGATCAAATGAATAAATCTTAGTTATGCTTCAAAATTAATCTCAATTTCCCATTGAAGTGGAATTATAAAGCACGAATAGAGTGTGTAAATAAATAATAAACAAAACTGACGACTTCACAAGTTGCTCATAGTATTTTTTGCGAAGTATTAGTTTACTTTTTATACACTACTTTCAGCGGAAAGCCACTCATCAATTACACACTGAATACGGCAAAATTTACTAGACGCATTTAACCTTAGCGTGGCAAGTAAATTTTATGAACTCCAAGAATATCTAGCTATTTTTCGACAGAAAAAATAGTATGGGAAAAGTACTTATTTCACAAGAGTAAAACACACAAAATAATAGAACACCCAATGCTCTATAACAATCTGTATACATAATTAAACTATGTATGTATCTTAATAAATTATTGAAAAAAAGTGTTACTGTTCTTAATATCTGTTTCAAATAGGTTTTTTATTTTAATTAAAATTAAAAAGTTGATAAAAATATTAATAAATAAACCATCTGTGCTAAATTATAATTTTTTTTATTTATGCATTTTTCCTTATATTTTAATTTTAATAACTTGACAAGAAGACCACATGCAGTATAATTTGATGATAAAACAAACAAAAAAAATTATAAAGTTGATTTTTAAACATTGCAAAAAAAAACCATATTGAATTACCCAGCTACCTCCACATAAAAGTTTTTAATTTATTATTTTCTTTGTTACAGAGTTGTAAAACATGCCAAAAAACATTTGCCAATGTGTATCGTCTTCAACGACATATGATAAGCCACGATGAAAGTGCATTATTACGTAAATTTAAATGTACACAATGTGAAAAAGCTTTTAAATTTAAGCATCACTTAAAAGAGCACATTCGTATACATAGCGGTGAAAAACCATTCGGATGTCTAAATTGTGGTAAACGTTTTTCACATTCCGGATCTTATTCAAGTCATATGACTTCAAAAAAATGCTTAACAACACCTAATACCTTAGTTAACACCAAAGAAATTATACGCATGCGTACTAGCAGTACTTCATCTATTGATAAACATGAAAATGTGAAAGCTGAAGAATACGGTACTAATTTAACACCATATACTGCATATCCACACTTATCACCTATGTCATTTAATGAGCGTGATGCAATCACCGCAATTTTAGCATCAATGCATGCTAAGCATTTTCCATTAAACTTTCCACCATTTTATCATTTCCCACCTCAAATTATGAAATATAAAGATGAATACGAAGATGAAACTGAATCTAAAGAGGAAAAAATGGAAATTGAAGAACAAAATATTGATGTTGTAAAAGTTGATGACGATAATAAAAAAATTGACGATGAAACACCAAATGATTTATCGAGCAATATTCGAAAATCTTCCTTATCCTCAACAAATAGTACAACATCTTTTTCCGAAGGTTTAGCAATGAAATTAGAAGACAATTATCATTCCGAAAAATACAATGATATATCCGAAAATGATCATTCCATTGAAGATTTTGATGAAACATCGTCAGCTAGCGATGAACGAAAAGTCCGGGTTCGATCACTAATTGGTGAAGAACAATTAACAGTATTAAAAGAATATTATAATACGAATCCGAAACCAAAGCGTGAAGAATTAGAACAAATTGCTAACCACATTGGATTTCACGTACGTGTGGTACAAGTTTGGTTTCAAAATACACGAGCACGTGATCGTCGTGAAGGTAGATGGTATAATACTGATGAACCGTTAGATTTATCTATTAAAAAATCACCTAAATTAGAGGATGAGCACTATAATGAGGCAGTAAATTTAAGCCAAAAATCCTCTCGGTATCTTGATAATTCGGAGAATTTTTTAACTTCACAACACATTTCACCAATTTTAAAATCAAATTTATTTGAATTGAAAAAACAATCGCCACTGTATTTAAAAACAATTACGAACCAAACAGAATCTCAACAACATTGTGATATTAGTAAATTTCGAACGGCATCCTTAGTGAATATTGATATAAATACTGAGGGACAATTTGTCTGTGATCAATGTAATAAAGCATTTGCCAAACCGAGTTCTTTAGCGAGACATAAATATGAACATTCAGGTAAGAATCTTTAAATAAAAAAATATTTTTACTTCATTACTTTCTAACTTAATAAGACGAATTTAAGGATATTAAAGTACATTTTTGCTACCCTAAAATATAAATACATTTCAAAACTTAATTTTGCAATGTGCCTATATTTTCGGGTAACAAAATTTAATTTTTTTTTTTAATTAAATATAAATTAGGGGGTATATTGATAAAATACTCATATAAATCTGAATCTAAAGTTCTTTAAAACTTCAGTTCTGTTGGAGTGGTTTAATCTGTAAACTAATAGACTAAGTTTAAATGGTCTAGGATAATTTTTTGATTGGGGGAAAGATTTTTTTTTTTTTTTTCAATTTCTGGCTTCAGCTACTTTTAGCTATAGAGCAATTAATCAAAGGGGTTATTATTATTAACACGCTTTTATTAGCTTCACTCGTATGTTTGTTTGTCTGTAGGTAACTCTCTGAAGTTGGCTGCAGAACGCATCTGAACGGATCCTTTGCATGAGAGTAATAAAGATAGAGCTAGTGCGCGAACTACGCATGCATGCGTGTTTTTTTAGTTTTTTTAAACTATTATATATTATTTTTATACAACAACAGTACACAGTACTGCTAGGTTGTCACCCATCCAAATACAGATTGTGACTGCTGTTGCTTAACTTTATTGATTGATCAAAGCCTGTCATTACATTACGTCAGTACGGGGTCTGGGGAAAGATTTAAAATTTAAATTTTTTCGAAAAAATAGTATCTTATTATAGATGTCTCATTTTCGTTTATTAATGCCACCTATTGGTAAAAGCATATACTAATGTATTTAGAAATATATTACAGAATACTGCATTCTTCGCATTCTACTGTTGCCCAAATAAAATTCAATTATAATAAAGAGGGAGTTCTTCTCAAATTAAGCTTTAAATTTTTAATTTTTTTTTCTCAGAAAAAGAATTCCTATTAGCTCCGACTTTGAGCGCCTTTGTCAGAATTTTTCTGAATTTTCTTTGCGGAATATCAATTGGTCTCTATAATAATATAAATCAATATGTAATATTTCGTGTAGTGTTTCTGTAAAAATACAAAATTATATAATTATAAAAACGTAATTTGTATTCATAATAGGGGTATTCAGATAATTTGTCAATAAAGAAAGTGTAAGGAAAACCAAGTTTTTAAAAACACATTAAATTTATAAACCTACAATTAAGAAAACTACAATTGACCAAACTATGATATATTATAGTTACTCGTGACCCAACATTGCCTTAACAAATTCCATAAAGAATATCGAGAAAATACGGCAAAGAGACTCTGGTTTAGGACAAATTTTTAATAACACGAAAGCTAAAAATGTCCTAACGGTGTCCACTAATAAAATTCAAAAAATCCAATAAAGAGACGCTAAAAGGGCAGAAGAACGCGTAATGCATAACTTTAATTTATATATATAAAATAAAATTTTGATTTTAACATTAGATTTTCTTTTTTTTTTTTGGAAAAACTCTTCAACGCACACCTTGTTTTTATGTCAAGTTTTTGCATGCCAAATTTCATAACATTTAATTATGAATTTTTTTTATTTATTTGTATATGAATATTAAAAGAAATACAATATATAGAATATATACAATATATAGAATATAGAAATACAATATGGTGTATTCGAGATATTCCACATTATAGATCTCTCATTTTATAATGTAAATGAAAATAATCTATCTGTTACTATCTTAAAAATCTAAATTCAAAATTTCTAATAAAAAATTTCTTTGTTCCAGGTCAACGTCCATATAAATGTGACAAATGTTCAAAAGCTTTCAAACATAAACATCACTTAACTGAACATAAACGATTACACAGTGGAGAGAAACCATTTCAATGTGGAAAATGCTTAAAACGTTTCTCACATTCTGGATCATACAGTCAACATATGAATCACAGATATTCCTATTGTAAACCATACAGGGAATAATTTTATGTATAAACAGTATTTTTAGCATAGTTGTATATAAAAGCCTAAATCGGTACCTGTATTAATACTCTGTAGTTTTATTTTTACGTAAGATCACATCAAACTGCATTTCAAGCAAGATAAATATGCATTTTTTGAATGTGATGTACACTCGATCTCGAAAAAAATTGAACAGATAGATGAAACAATAATTCAATCTTTTTCATTTATTAGCATGACAAATATTTATAAATATCGTTTTAAAAGGAAACATTCAAAACTTTTTATCTTGCGAACGCAGTCAGAACAATATAAGTGAAATATCCAAGTGAATGTAGAAGCCATTTATATCTCTTTTGTAAAGCCTTATCGCATGATAACGCTTAGAAGTAAAAAGTTGGATGGAAATTATTTTCGTGTACTTTATTCGTATTACTTGGTATATCGCTGACCAATAGTTTTCATTATTATTTAAAAACAAAATACGTTAATACATTTTTTAAAGTTTTATAAAATATTGATTTTTAAAATTTTTTATACATCAAATTGTTGTTCAATTTTTTTTGCATGAGTGCTATTCTAATAAGTGTAGATAATTTGACTCGTGAATTCGGGGTGCCAACATTTTTTTAAGAGTTACCTTAATTGTCTTCCAAAAATGATAATTAAGTAAAAAGGCAAGGGTTTGTCGCAATAAAATGTACATAATTTTGTTTTTATACTAATTTTATTTCATATGATTTTTTAACATTATTTCATGTACTTAGAATATAATAATTTGTTTTAGAAAATTGATAATCAAATTCTTGTATTTATCATTCCATTATGTTTTTTTAAATTTTTTTGTTTGTTAAATTTTATTTTTTAAATAATATATAGTTTTGGTACCACTATATTTAAATAAAAATTAATTAATTAAGTTTATGTAAATTAAGTAATTAGTTTTTAAGAAGTAAAGAAATTCATGTAAGATATTAATTATATGCCAAAAGCTAGTTATCCAAAGAGATATACATATTAGAATGTGTAAGTTTATTTTTTATTCAAAAATTATTTCGTTATTATATATATTTTTTTTAAATATTAATTTTAATAAAAATGTTTATCACTGAATGTCTGTTTTCTTAACGTTCCTTGAAATATTTTAATCTCTGAAAAAAATTAGGTTGTCTGCCTAAACGTATAAATACTCATCTAAAAATTTTTATATGCGTTAGTTAATTATGGTTAATGCAACAACTTTTTCTTGTTGTACTAATAATAATTTAGATTCTATACTATTTTCATAATTCGGAATCAGATTCCGAAGTTTTGAAGATGAAGTTCAGCCGATAGTGTCCCGTCAAAAGACCCATTATTCTAATCTAATTGTACCATGGCCTGTTTCAACTGAGAACAGTTAAATGGTTTAGCTGTAGTTAAACACAACTTTGCCTGTCGCATCTCATCCTTGAAGTCCTAGTAAACAAGATGCGCTTGTAGAACCCACTGCTTACTACAGAATATCGTATTAGCTACTTCATTCCATTCTATGCCAGAGTGATAAAATATTCAGATAAGTCTGACCCAGTTATTTAGTGTCAGATGATTTAGTTTATGGTATCATTAATGAACAGTCGTCGATTGGAATATGGAATCCTCAAAAGGACGTAGCGCAGCCTCACCTTCTGAGATAATGCTGATGAATGCACCACTTTAAATCCTTAACCATAAACCCTCGTTTCAGATAAATTTCCAGCCCTCGACCTAAGATAAAAAATATAAATAAAGTTTAAGAAGAAAGTTTACAATAAGCTGCAAGGTTGCAATTCGAAAGAGATATAAGGAAAACAGTTTTTGTAATTTTTATTGCAAATAATTAAATAAATAATTACCTGAGATTTGGTTAAATAAATTTTATTAAACTTCCACGCTAACTTAATTGCGCTGGTCAAACAGAAGTAAATTGATTAAAACTCTTCGGTGTAAGGGGTAAAAAGTAAATGTCTTTTATAAGGGGGGGGGGGCTTCGAACAAATTGTTTTGAAGTCTAACAAGAATGCAATAACGAACAAACGACGAACACTTGATTAAAATAAAAAATATACATTTATATGGGGGCTAAATTAAGGGAGCTTTCAAAGAACTAAAATTATATAATTTTGAAAGAGCTACAGTTCAACTAAGTAGTATTTAACATTTTTCTAACAAAATAAACTCTAATAATTCCAAATTAAAAATTCATTAATTTTAATAATTAAAAATAAAATTAATATTCCGCACTTTTTTTAAACATCACTATATTAGTAATACCTGGTTTGTACAATTTATGGTTCGTACCCTTGATAACGTGGTTGGTAAACCTGTGTATTTAAAGTTTAAATAAAATTTAAAATTGAAGTTTTGATATACCATGGAAGAACGAAATCGAAGAAAACCTAAGTTAACTTTAATTAATAACGATTTTCGAGATGAGGAACCTATTTATATGTGCGATTCAAACGTAGAAACTAAGAAAGAACATAAAAGTAATATTTAAATTTATTCTTGGGTTTGTATAATTTATATTTTAACCTTACTTTTCTCAATCAGAAAATAAGAAAAAGCTTGCCAGTGAAGTAATTACTAGTAGTGAATCCGATCAAGAAAAAGAATCTAAAACACCTTCGAAAGTATTAAATAAAGCAATAAATGTTAATGAATCGGATAAAGTAAATAAAAAACAGAACAGTCAGGAAAATGAAAAGAGAACACCCTCAAAAAAAGCACAGCTAAATAAAACAGAGAAAGTTAAGGATTACCAAGTTAATGAATTATGGAAACCGGTGATAGTTTTGGAAAAATTAACATTAAATGGTAAGTTACATTATTCTTAGGTGACGTTTTTGATCAATGACAAGAATGATTTTTTTTTCTAGAAAATCAAATCTCCAACAGTGAAAAATCGGCTTCCGAATCGGAAGGTAAGAGAAAATATTTTAACGTACTTATTACATACGTTACTCGCCAATAATCAGAATGATAAGATTGGAAAATTCGATTAACTTCGATTTTTTTTACGATTCGTTGTTAGCTCTAAAACAACTAAAGCTTTAATTTTCTGAATAACAGTTAATCTATAATCTATATAAATGTATTAATCATGCTTGTTTTTTGTTTTTCTGTAACCTTCACGAGTTTTATATTTTTATACTTTTCCTTAGATATGAGTTTTATTCGTATTTGTAAATATATATCGTTCATTTTAAGACATATACTCTTAGAAAATAGTTTAGTATCTTCATAAATGAATTAATTTTCAGAAATCTCAACTGTTAAAACACCTCGATGGAAAAAACGTACTGGTATGTACTTGAAAATGTCATTGAACAAAATTAAAATATAAGATTTTATTTGGTTTTCAGAACTTGCAATTTTACTTCAAGATTTTGAAAATTCGCATATCGAAGAATCTACTAAGGTATTTTTTTATATTCGTTTATACCTACATATTCTATGTGATATAGTATTATGGTTAAATTACTAAAATAATATTAATATATTAAAGAAATTATCCATAATCATATGAAAAAATAAGACATTAATAACACTTGTTTTTATTAAAATTTTGCAATTAGAAGCGTTTAATAATACAGTGTAGTATTTCTGTATGACCGTTTAAAAAATTAAAATAAATAAATATTTGTTTTGTAAAGAGTTTTATCTCTATATTTCAAACAGCAGAATCTCAAAGTTTTAAGATTTCACTTTAAATCGACCATCCCTTATTGTTTTTCTTTATTAAATATTATGCTTTTTATTAAAATCAATTAGGACCCAATTACGTGTATAAAACGCACAAGTAAAGTTTTGTATTACCTTTTTATAGTATCATCATTTTTCCTAATATTACTGAGAGATTATTACCACATTGTATAAGCCATTGTAAAAGAAAATAGTACTTAGTTTTCGCGATGAAGTTTATTTCTTTAGAAACAAAAATAATTTGTGTAGTACCCCAAATGGATATCAAAGTAAGATGTAAAGAAGATAACTTTTGTTTTTATTCTTCACTTACCTTTAAATATTTATTTCGCAGTACGTTTTAATCTACTTGGACAAACCCAACTATAAAATTTTCCAATTGTAGACTTCAATTCTAAACAAATACATCAGCGAATACTGTCTTCATTTTTAGGGAGATAAATATTGATACGATAATCTAAGGTGTTGAAGATCAATATTTTGTTTGTAATCCTCTATTCAAAGTTCGGGAGTATCATAGATTGAATCCAGTATTAAATTGATCACAACCCATAATATATTGATTTTTCCAAACACAATTTTTTTCGTTCAACTCGAAAGTAAACAAAGTATATTCACATGCTTAAAATTCATGTAAACAGCTCCTAAAACTAAACAACGGATCTTTAATTACACAAATCTGTGTGATATGAATAATCAACCGATTAGTAGGTAATAAAACAGGTCATAGCTGTGTTATTTTGAATTAAAATGTTCCAAGATACGTGATCCACTTACCATTGTGCAAACAGCATATGCTGTCAAAATAATAATCTTATACCCAAGCAAGAATGACTTATTTACACTCTATTTTAGTCACTTGGTTACCAAATTTTGATCCACTCTGCGGTTATTATTAACTGTATGCTATTTATAAGAATTGACTGCTGTTTTCGCATACAGTTCAGTAAAAAATAAAAAATCTTTTTTTAATTGCTATTTTTTTTATTTCAAAAGTATCTTGTTTGTTATATTAAAAATTTTTTTTTACGTTTTTTACAAGTATTTTGTATTCTTTTTTATTAATTCAAAAGTTTAGTATGATATATTAAAATGTACCTAATATCATATAAAACGGGTAAAAAATTTTGAGGCGAATGAGAAGTACATAGTATTCGGAACTCACATATTTTTTTTTGTTTGTTAAAAAGATAACACTTTTTTATATTCGGTAGCGGAAGATGGAAGCCATGATGTAAATGCCTTAAAAATTTCAGTTAACTTTGTTTAAAATTTTGTAAAGAAGATTATATAATCAAACAGGGAATCAAAATAATTTATTGGGACAAAATTGGCCTTTATTATTATTATTTTGACTCGTTTCAACGTTTATTGCAATAAAGTTAAGCTACCAGGTTGAAAATTGCAAGTATTTCAATGATCTACGAAGCGATTTCCTTTGTTAAAACATTAGACAAATGCATTATTTTATGCAAAAGTGATTATAATTTGCGTTGACGGTCCTCACTCTTCACAAGCCAGGAAAATCACAAGTTTGAGAATATTTGAAAAAAAAAATTGAAACGCAATAAAATACCACTTGCCAGAAATAATTTTCATCTAAATTATAAGCATCTCTCAGTAATATAGACTATATTTACAGAAAATTTTCCTTTAACAATTATAAATGATTCAAATTATTTTGTTCTTTTGGCACCACCTCGAGCCACCTGATTTCCAAGCCCAATAATTTTAAGTTCTTCCTTTAAATGTGATATTTCCAATTTATTGATTTTTAATAAACTACATTTCTTATATTTAGAAAAATGAAACAATTACCGAGACACCTTGCAAAACTTCACGTCGCAGTGGTAGACCAATAAAATTGAGTATGAAAGCATTGGAATCGTCGTCAAAATACCGCACTCCAACAAAAAAAACCATTTCATCTTCTAGTAGTGAAAGTGAATTTGAAATGGATGACGACATTGAAAAACCTACAGGTTAGTATTTTAATAGCAGCACTTTGTGATGATTAAAACAGTTAATTTATACACACGTGTTGATAAATGGACAAATGAAGCATTTGAAACAATTACTCCAGAAATGAATTTTGAAATTCAAAACATGTTTATTGTATCCTGTGACCTAAAAGTAAATTGCACGGGTAAAATTATTTTTTGCTACACTGTGGTAGACAATTAATCAAAATTACCTATTTTAAATCTAATATGATAACGCTAATTAGTGTAAAAAGCTTGCAGAGCTTTCTCAACGCTGAACAACAGTTTTTTAATACCAAAAATTTATCCGACTTTCTTTGAAAATTATACAGGCGCTTCTGTAGTAATAGTTCCTTTTATTATTTTTAGTTAAAACAAAATCATTTCGAAAAAAATTGCTTCGTTGATCACTTTTGGCAGTTTGACGACACTTTAAACAATCGTCTAATGGCTACGGATATACCGTTGATTTAAACGCATTTTTCATGAACATTTATTAGAGTATTAAATAGTTCGTAGTATTAAATATGTAATGTGAGTTGAAGTGGACCTTATCGTCAGTATGAGGTAGCCTAATTTAATACAATTTAAATAGTGTTTGATAATGAAACGCATTTATCTAAAAATTTACTTTCCAATCTTATGCGAGTTAATTATTCCACTGCAGATCGTACAAAGTGGTCTAAATGTTTAAAATGCCCCGTTTTTAACATTTTATGATAACGACAGAATATATCTTTTTTAGTCTGGAAATGCTGAAATAATACATCAATCAAGAAAAAAAAATAATATTTAATTTTTTGTAGCTTTATTTGAATCCAAAGATGTTGAAGGTAAAGAAATATATGGTTTCCACACTCCAAAAAAACGCACAGCATTACTTCAAAAAGCATTATCTGTTGCAAATAGCCCCTTGAGTGCTTTACGAAAGGAAGCAGAAAAAATGGCTTTAACACCTCGAACTCCTAAATCTACGATAAAAAAATACGATGCAGCTAAAACACCAGCTGCAATTCGTAATAAAGTTCGAAAAAGTATGATTCTTCGGATTATAGCAATTAATTACAAATATTAATAAATTTTTTTATTTAGAATTGGAACATGTAGTTCGAGAGTTAGAGGAAGAAGATTTTTCAGATTTTTCACCTAGTGAAAGTGATTATGATCCTTCGAATTCATCAACGGCGGACGACAGTGATAATTCGGATACCGAAGAAAAAGAAATCGTTCCGATAAATGCAAAACAAGTACGCAATGTGCGATCTACCCGTAAAACTCAAAAAGAAATTACATATACTTTACAATCGGACGATTATTTTAGTACACAAAATACAAAAGTATTTACATCAGATAATACGTTAGACAAATTGAAAAATCCACGATTAACACAAGATAAAATCAATGACATTTTACAAAATGTAAAAGTTAATCGAGAACACGTTAAAAAAATTACTGCATTATCAAAAGAATACGAAAAAAATTTCGAAAAATGGTTATGTTTAATGTATGAAGGACATTTTAGTATTTTACTCTATGGATTGGGTTCAAAGCGTACAATTTTAGAACATTTTCGATTATATTTACAAAATGAACAATGTCCTGTTGTTTTTATTAACGGATTTTTTCCGAGTTTAGTTATTAAAGACGTTATTGATGTGATTGCAAACGATTTATTACGATTGAAGGATGTTTCATCAAATGCGTTGGAAGTAGTTGATGAAATCGAAGAGTTTTTAATTAATAATGATGAAATTCATATTTTTTTAATTGTTTGCAATATCGATGGAGAAATGTTACGTAGTTCAAAAACACAAAATATATTATCAAAATTAACGTCAATAAAAAATGTTCATATGATCGCATCTATAGATAATATAAATGCTCCATTAAGTACGTATTGGTTTGCACGACTCAAACAATAAATTTTTGCTCATATTTTATCATAAATATATTTTGAGCATAAAGAAAACAGTTTGTATTTCTTAAGGTCAATCTTTTTTATTTTTGATTCCGCCTTTAAATTTTTTTCGGATTGTTTATAAGCATATTTTCCATTTAAAAATGAAGTAAAATGTAAGATTTTTGGACATGCCAATTTTTGGGTTATGGAACTATAAAGGGACCAAAACATTCTATGAAAATTTTCTTTTATTTTACACGTTTATTTTTAAAACATCCAGGGTCAACATAAAAATTTAAAAATATATTATTGAATTACAATGTAAATTCGACTTCATTATAAATCGCCACTTGCATCCCTAATTTAACAAATACAGGTTGTTTTATTACAGTTTTATTCGAAAACCGAATGATCTCTGATACTATTAGTATGGAAAGTTTTTGAAAACTTATAGACAAGGAAACTCATTTGATAGTGACTAATTTAATTATTTTTAAAATTTGATATTAAATTAAAATTTTAAATTTGTTTTTTAGTCTGGGATCATAAAAAATTGAATCGTTATAATTTCACATGGTGGGATACAACAACATTTTTACCATATGTTGAAGAAACATCATTTGAAGGTTCTCTATTAGTACAAAAATCGGGCACGTTGACATTATCTTCTTTGAAGAACATTTTCCAATCTTTAACAACGAATGCTCGAGGAATATTTAATATAATCATTAAACATCATTTAGATAATAAAAAAGATGCGCATTATCAAGGTTTGTTTGAACAATTTACTTCATTTTCATTTGAGACTGTAAGGGAACCACCATCTTGAAAAAAGAATAAAACTTTGTAAGACATAAAAAGAATTTGAATTTTACAAATGTATTTGGTAGTGCACATTTTAGGATCATTTTTATTATTACTTCTTGACTGTATTATTAGTATTTTCAACTTAAAATGTCTTTTTTTTTAATTACCTTTTTATGTAAAAACTCAAAATAACAAAGTTGAAGTAACTTCTAACAAGAAAAAATTTTTATGTAGTCATATTTTCCCTATTTACGAAAATTAAAAAAAAATTTCTTTCCTACTGTAAAACATACCTCTTTAACTAACAAATTCAAAATAAAAAAGTGCTTAAACAAATTTCAAAAAGTTCTAAACGGTTTTTGTTAAAATTTTAGCAACTTTATCCTCGTAAGAGTTTTGTAGAAAGGTCTAGTTTTCGTTTAAAAAATGTCTGATGTTTTTTCAAAGCTTAAACACTATTCATTACTCAAAAAATTATTTTAAGAAAGTTTCATTTTTATACTCGACATTTATTATATGTCAGAGTTTATTCATTTTAGTTTAAAGTTTGTAACGCTAGAAAATATTGATCGCACAAATAAAATTTTGCTGTAGGTATACATAGAATCATTTAATTAGTCTAAAACGAATAGAAACAGCGAGTTGAATTTTGGTGGCGCACTTTAGGCATAAAAAGTAAGATTATGTTTTTGAATTGGCAAAATCGGCCAATTGGATCCAATGGATCCATGACCATGATCCAACTTTTGAACCATTAAAGATAGAAGAAAAATCAAAAAATGTTTGTTTTTTCAAAACAACTTGGAAACAGTTTTTCGTAAACTGTTTAGGTTTGCCATAAATTAAACTTAAAATTAGCTAATAAGCACGTATATAATTGTAATGCATATGGTTTGCTTATTTAGAGTATTTTATGAATAATTATCATTTAAAATGGTTCAAAAAACATGGATACTACTCTGCTAGTTGCTATATTCACTTTTTTCTTTAAAAAGTCCGAATTTTCAATAAAAAAATTTAGGATTCTATTTAAATAAATTAAGTTGACTCACATTTTATTTAGAAATCTACCTAAAGATAAGTGTCCATTTGGATTCGCTTTATTTTCCGATTGTTTTGCCCATGTCGAGTTAAAATAGGCCCGTGAATTTTATTTCACAAAACAAAAACATTAATTGTATTATGGATAGTTTCTGAAATAATAAATAGTTATGCACTACAAATGTTACTTTCTGAAGTAACGTTAATAATTGTAACATAATTACTATTATCGGAATAGAAATGTTTGGATTTTAAAAATTAAAAATTTTGGCTTTGTTTTAAATTAAATTACTAATTTAAAAGTAAGTGCTTGAAATTAGCATATATGGCTGATTTCAAATTTTGCCACTTTCTCCTTTCTAAAAATTTTTTTTAGCCGATGCTCTACAATACTCTGTTTTAGTATTGGTATACAAGTAACTATCAATTTCTTTTCTGAAAATTTGTACTTAAAAAAATATCCCGTATAAAAATATAATGAACAGTTCATAATGGCTATTCATTGTAAAGTTACTGGGAAATGTTCTTACTGCGTAGTCTAAAACGGGAAATCTAATTTAACTCTTCTCCTGGGAACACTAGCAAACTTATCCAACTTTTTGTATACTTTTTAGTGTATCATTTTTACTTTTCACGATAAAAAAGGTATGGATGGCAATCCTAGCAGTCTAGCACACGTTTTCATTGTTTTTATTTAGGTATTTGTATTATTTAATATAATTTCTCCTTTCTAGGAATAACATTCAAAGATTTGTATTGGTTATGCCGTGAAGCATTTCTCGTTAGTTCAGACATTGCATTACGAGCTCAATTAACAGAATTTTTAGATCACAAATTAATAAAATCAAAAAGAAATTTGGACGGAGCCGAATTATTACACATTCCAATTGAAGGATCTCTTTTACAACATTTTTTAGATCATGAATAAATTTTATTATCTTTATACATATTTAATTTCTTATTTTTTATAATCGTTACAAGATGGCAGTATTTGTAATAAAAATAAACGAAAATCTATATTTTCAAAACAAAAAAATATGTATGTAATTTTTTTTATCACTCCCTACAAATTAATAACGTTACTCGAAAACAAATTTTTTAATTGTTATGTAATAAATTAAATTACTAGAGGGAATTTATGTAATTAAAAGTTGGCACACGTGTTTTTTTAATATTGTGTCAGTTGAGATGTGTTGAGGTTTTGTATTTTTTGTTATTGCAAAAATATAAAAATAAAGGACTCAAAAATAATTATAAAAATTCCATTTCATACCGTTGTAAATTTGTTTTTGAATTTAAGTTTCTATTACCTAATTTTTTTAAAAGGACAAAAAGTGCTTGGTAAGTCAATTGATTTTTATTCGAAGGTTATCTTTTGTCCTTTTGATAAAGCTATAGGCTTGTGTTACTCGTACATTGTCCTTGACTTTCTGGGTAAATTTTACACATGAAAAAATTCTTGTTTACTCTTGGTAATTAAATTCATAATTTATTGCTATATTTGAGTTATGTTGTCATATTTGCCTTGACCTACGTTGGCTAATTTGAATAATAGCATATATGTCATTTTGAAATTGATTGGCAGAAAAATCAGTTTTCCAATTTCAAAATTACATTGATTTCGCACTTTGTATAAAATTTAAATAAAAATGTAAGTTAAATTATTTTTTCAAAACTGTATGCCATGTGAAATTTTAATTAAAAAATGTCGAAACTATTTTATTTTAGATTATTTGGCGTAGTGATCTTATGCCGAAATTCCGATCAACACCACCTGATGATTGCGAGCTTCTCTTTCGGTAAGCTATTTTGAACTTTATAATAAGTTTTTTACCATAATGTATTAGATTTAAAATTTTTTATTTAATTTTTTGTTTGTTTTTTTATTTATGTATGTGCATTGTACAGTAATAATGAAACATAGTTTTTAACCTTTTTTTTTTTATATAAATATTTTTGTATTCCATATGTCTGAAATATATGAGGATATATTAAATTTAATCTAAAGTTCGCATTTTTTTCAAGTATAGAATGGGGTAATCAAATTTTGGTATGTTTATATAAAATCGCCTAAGTACTTAACCATTTACGTCTGTCTACTTGTCTCATCATCATTACGATAACTTAAAACTTAAAATAGATATAGCGTGGTGAAATTTTTATATCGAATTTTATAAGGAAACAACTTTAGTTTTAAACATTTTAGAAAGAATGTTTAAATTTCCAATAACTCCAATTCAAAGTCAGCTGATTAACACAAAGGTACCTACATAATTATAATACATAAAGTAACTACTCCATAATTATCTGTATATATGTATTTGGAGTATTTTAACAATTTCTGTAATTGTAAGTTGATCCTGCTACTATTGGTATAGGCTTTTCAGGATTATATACTATTATGTATGCAATCACCCTTGTTGAAAAGTAACTGTTCATTATGCAATGATAAATATCATTTCCGTCTTCTGTTAAATTATTGTGACGCTGTATTCTCGGCAAAATGAGACATGTATAAAATTATGATAAATTATTATCAAACAATATTATAAAATCATACATACTATTTTATAATTGCAATGACATTAATGCAGGACACCATCAGTATATCATTTCCAAATATACCACTAAAAATTCGTACGTAGCTTTATTATGGTTTGAGCAACAGCTTCATCCTCGTTGAAAATTTTAATAAGCTTTTGTTTTCTTTTTCTATTATTTTGTTATTATAATAGAAACTTCTCATTTTATCTGACATGTAACAAAACAGAATGTTTGTTGTCCGATAATTTGAAAATCGGTATTTTGTTACATTTTTTAGATTACCGGCAACAGATAGGAACGGGGTAAATTAGAAAAAGGCGAATACGAATGTTGTAAAGCAAAAAAAAATTGTTTTCTAGATAATTAGTCGTAACTTACAGGATGTATCAACTCGTAAAAATCATAATAGCTGTATTTATTCGCCTCTTAATCAATGATCCCAGATAGATTTAATTGTAGGCATATATTTGATTTTGAGCTCCAAATTCAGTTCTTTTTCTTTATAGCCTTCAACGTTTTTATAATATAACTTCTGCTTTTGACCACCGGTGCTATGTCATCTGCAAAAGCCAAAGATCTTCTAAAAATATTACTCCAGGTAGTAGTATAAGCTTTCTAACGATCATCTCAATCGCAATTTGGAATAAAAGACATGAGGGTGTCTCCTCATTGAAAGCCTGGTAGCATATGATAATATTTTTTGATCATAAAATCTGATGTAACTAAGCATGTATTCTATATTAGAAATTTCGATCATTTTCGTACACGGTAAGAATTCTTCATAAGATAACAGAAATTCTGATCATTTTCTTATCGGAAGTTCTGGTCATAAAATCTTATCATGTGCGTATACATACGATGATGCCTGTGGCCAGAAAATCTGATGTAACTCTTAACATGTATTTTTTATTAGATTCTCCGTTCACGGTAATAATTTGACATATATCGGATTTTCTGATCAGAATATCTTGTTATGTGCGCCTAGCATAAGAATATCTTACGATGTTATCTAGAGTATGCCACCTGTTAGATAAAAAAGTAATTAATAAATTTAAAATATTTGAAAGTTCATTGGTTTATTGTGGTTCGTTGAACGTACCCGATGATATCCGATGATATGCGCTTACTTAAGATTTTTGTTTGATGTATGATCAGATTTTCTTTTAAGTATTTCTTATAGGACTGTCCGAAGGTGTGTGTTGGCCATCAGATTTTCTGATCAGAAAAATCTTACGTTGTGCATTGATCCTAAGGGTTTCTTGAATTTCCTACGATATTTCTGAGGTAATATCGGAATATCTGAAGTAGGCCACCTTTTAGTCAAAAAATCAATAAATAAATATAAAATATTTGAATAAATTTCATTGGTTCGTTACACATAACCGATAATATCCGATAGTATGAGCTTGCTTAAGATTTTTGTCTGATGTATGGTTAGAATTTCTTATACGTTTGTCTTATAACGTGCGTTGTACTTAAGAAGGTGTCTAAAGTATAAGATTTCTTTAACTAATTTCCTATAGATCTGGTGGTGTGCGTTGACAATAAGATTTTCTAGTAAAAACTTCTGATCAAAAAAATCTTATCGTGTGCGTCCAGATTAAAACGATTTCATTCTCCTGGAATTATAAAAAGTTATTTTCATTGTCATTCTTACCATATTCACCATTTTTGCGAGATTTGTCAAATTCATGCAAAATTTATAAAATAATTATTCAAATGCAATATATGTGGCTATCGGAATTTTAACATAAAAACGGTGTTCAAGGTGATGAATTATTACTAAAAAAATAAACAAATTTTTTTTTCGATAGAAGTGTATTTTGTCACGACCTTCGTTTTTATGTTAAGATTGTGCATGCAGAATTTTATAACATTTGAATATTTATTTTTTCAGTTGTTGTTCGCGAAAATAGTTCTCGTTACTATGTAAATAAGAATAGAAGTAGAATTTTTGTTTTATTATTTATTGTACAAATTCGAATAATATCATTAGAATTATTAAATACTGTGACTTTTAATATTTTTTCAAAATTTCTTCAAAATTATACTGATTATAATTATTCCGATTAAAAATGTTTATTAACATGATTGAAATTAATCAATGATTAACATGATTGAAATTAAAGTCAGAATGTAATTATTTGATAAGTCGATCTAACAATATTAACAAACAGAATTATTTCTAATGACACTGAAACAAGTCAAGAATAAATATTAGAATATAATTAAAAACACAATTAATTAGCAGATAAAAGGAATACGTAGAAGATTTAAATACAACGAAAAATTTTACGTTGAAAAATAAAAATAAATAATTATTCATTGCTAAAGTTTAAAATATTTTTCTACAGTCTTCAACTCATGATATATGGCATTAAGAGTTACTATCATGCAGAAGAGACATCTACGAGAGTTTTTTTTTTTTAAACTCAGAGTCTGTTATCTATCTAAGGTATTATAATCTGTGTTTAGAAATTGGTCTGCCTGACGACTGTCATTCTATCTGTGGTCAAAATATAGTATATTTACAAAATATTTTAAATTGACAAACTTTTATTAAAAATATTAGACCATAAGAAAATTGGAAAATTTAATTAAGATTAATTTGAAAACGAAAAAGTTATGTTCAAACCATTGTAAAAAAAACAAAAAACAAAAACAAATTTATTCAGCACCGTAATCATTGGAATTTTTAAACAATTTTTCAATCGTTAAGCTGATGTGGTTTGTACTATCTGCGGAGGTGAAAGATCCAGATTTCATATAAAAATTTATTTACTTTTATCATGACTTGTGTAGATTTTGGAGCTTCGAAATTAAAGTTTTGAGGTTCCTTTTTGAGCTATTTTGACGTGAATTTGAAAAAAATTCAATATAAACTGCATATAGGATATTTCTGCTCAGAAAAACTCACTATTGGTAAAATTAAGAACTATTTAAAATTACAAAAAATTTACACCCCATAGGCATACAATTTAAAATAGATGGAGTGTTTCCCATTTGTGTATTGTGTATATTACAATAACAAATCACATTTTTGTACTCTATGGAAAATAGTCAGTTGAGTGTATTTATTATGAGTAGTTTATATTTTTGCTACTAAGTCGCTGAAATCTTTCATTATTAATCTCATTCATTGTGTTTATTATAGATTTATTATTTTTGGTTCCAATTCCTCTTAATAACTGTTTGTTGTTCCAAACCTGCGTTTTTAAATTTTATACCCAACCTTGTTTTAATAATTAGACTATAGTATTTTTACTGCAGTGATTTTATTGTATTTGCTTTTTACTCTGACCATACATTGCAATAAAATTAATTTCTTATCATATTCAAGTTATTTATTTAAAACTGCTTTAAGGCCAAATACAGTAATGTGCAAAAAAGAAATGTTTATTTTTTAAACGTGCAGAATAACATCAGTTTTAATTTTGAATTTATTTCTTTTGAGGTAACGCTTACTATTTAAATAATTTATAAAAAACTGCACATTTAATTTTAATCTGTATTGTATGATGTTATATGATGAGTAGAACTGAAGTTTTGTCAAACACACAAAAAATTGTCAGTATTTTTAAAATTATAATCTGATTATGGAAATCGTTTCGAGAAAAATAACTTAGTTCGAGAAACAAGCTCTTCGTTTTAATGTGAAGACAATCCACACCAAATTTCAAAAGAATTGTATAATTTAGAAATACGAGAATACGAATATGCTAATCTCTAAAACAATAATATTTTGTACATTGTACTAGATATTAACTTTATTATATATGTCTTTTTTTGGTTCTTATTCCCTTTAATTATATTGTAGATTGATGATGCTTTAAATTAACTTATATAGTTATATTTAAAAAAAATTATGTAAATTTATTATGATCATAACTAATTTTATATTTTTAAGTAATATTCTTCGATCTAATATTAGTCTTAACAATCTGTAGTTTTGATACCAGTAGAATATTATACAACATTTATGAAAATTTCAGCACAAGAATTGGGCAATCTGCCGAGGTGTGGCTTCTCCTACCGGCAGTAGTAGTTTCTATTCTAAAATGAATTTTTAAATTTATATGATGTATTGTTTAATTAATTACTTGTTTATGGGATGTTGTTCAATTAATTTAAAAAAATAAGGTTTCACAAAATAATGAATGTTATCAAAGAATATAGACACGCATTGAAGCTCCATAAGTCCACTTTTTTACGTATTCCAAAGATTTTAGTACTTACCCTGATCATGATTTGCCTATAGTTATTGAAGGCTATGATCGGTATATAGTGTGATTACCAGCAATGATTAACGGATGGCTATTGATTTTTAAAATATATAAGTGTGTGTGAATTCCATCGATGAAAAAGCTCATATAACTACACATAACTATTAACTCATATTCAATTGTTAATTCATTCGTTTTATGAAATATTTCAGACCTCAATTCTTTACCGATATTGGGAAACTATTGCCATCTGTTGATCATTGCTGGTATTCACATTAAATACCACTAAATCCTTAAATAACCATTTAGCGGTCAGGGTTGAAAGTAAAACGGTTTTTCTGTTGTCAGTAACTTTATTTCAGTGATTAATCATAGTCTGGAAAATACGGAAAGCACGCTCTGACAAGTACTCAATCCTGCACGTTATCACCTTCTATACATTTAAAAAAGGGATGTGATTTGAGTTGTGTTAAGACGGTAAAAGTTTGAAAGAGAAGTTTCAAATAAAAGTTGTAGACCAAATAATTATATATATATATATATATATATATATATATATAAGGTTATTTGCCTTTTTTGACTTTTATTTAAAATAACGGATCCAAAAAGCCTAGAAGTTTTCAGAGATTCATATATACATTTCAAATTTTAAATGTATATAAATTCTATGTGTATATGTGAAACAATTTCTGGGCGCTCTAGCTGCGTTATTTTTAATAATAACCGAAAAATGCAACAAACGTTTTTTTATGTTAAATTTAATGCTGTACAATTTTCATTAAAAAAATTTTTTTTTCTAACTCTACCCTTTTGAACCAACTCAACTCTTCATCCGCGGTTTCTATACTGGGCATACTATAATTCATCACTGACAAAAATTACAGCCTTACAGAAAAACCTTTACTAAAATCTTACACGAGCTCTTATAGTCTGCCTTAATAATACAACTTTTTCAAAACATTTATAATTTAATGTCAATTGTATCCCAGTTCTTCAAACAAATTGAAGTAATGATTCAAACAAAAACCCTTATAAATTAGTGAAATGTCAAATGGTTTTTGAGGGCTCCGGTCATTTATGAAAATATTCGATAAAATTGAATGTTGAAAACATTTGTTTCAAATAGGCTTACATTGTTTGCCTTTAAATTCATCCTTAAATAAATTTGTTTGCTTTGATAGGACTTCAATAGTTGCTATCAAAGCAAAGAATAGTCGGAATAATTAATTATAAAAATTCGTTGTGTAAGTGCGCGTTAAAACCATTAAAATAAGTATAAATCTATAATATATTTTTACTCTATAAAAATATTCATCTGAATATGTTTGCTAATAGTTTTTAATATGTCGCTGAAAACTACATGAATCTTTAATCTTTAAAACTTTTCTATTTTGCATCCGAAATCAATCGATGATTTTTCAATTGATTACAAACTTAACAATGAGTAAAGTAATATAAAAAAAGTTATGTATAGAAAATTATGCATTTGAATTATTGGAGTGGAAATTGAATGGTATTTCTAAAGATTAGCCTCGATTTTATTGCTGCTATTTGGAGGAGATGTTGGTTGATGAGGTCTTCTTTTTATATAGGGTGGCCAATCGAAATTGGAATTTATTTTTGTTGTAAAATTAATGTTTTTCCAATTCTGCGGATTTTATTATATTTGTGTGATCTCATTGACTATGTAGTCTTAGAATGACTATATGTAAAAGAAAATAATTTTAGTGATCATATCCGGTGTTCGAATTTGATATAAAAATGTTAGTGAACAAATTTAATAAGATCGTAGCAAAAAACAAAAAATCATTTCAATCGTTGTGAAGTGTTAAAAAAATTGTTTCAAACAAGTTTTACGATTTTATTTCCTGGATAAGGTGAAAAATACTTAACAAAATAAAACCGATCAAACGAAATTATATCAAAATGTAGGTATCAAATAGATACATAGAAATTAAATACGTTTCAATGCTTGCTATTTTCGCTTATACCCCGTAAATGAAGAAGGCATGACCCATGACAAAGTTGTGTATGGATTCATTTTAAACTCGTATAAATACTTATTTTTATACACTTTAGCATTTCGAGGAATTGAAAAATAACATTCAGATGATCGTAAAACTTGAGAAAGCTTCGGTGAAAGTTTTTTTTTTTTTTTTTGCAAAAAATTGGGTGGAATTTTGAGAAACTTAGCGTTTTTTCTATTGGATGAATTGTGTAACTATTTTTTTAATTCTTTATTTTACTTCTGAAGAAAGTTTCAATTGCTATGCGAAGCTGGCGGTTTAAAACTAGTTCGCTGAATTTATCAGAGCCATAGACAAATGGACGGAAAACTTTATACCAATGAAAGAAAACAGGATATTAAATTTTCATTTTTACAAACTTGATTTATATTTATCTAAAAAATAAGTTACAGCCAAGCTCGATGTTTTTCATCCATTTTTAATATCAATACGAATTACTTAATCCAGTATTCTTGTCTTTGGTATTGAAATTTTGGTTTTATTTCAGTTGTTTTTAATTACTAAATGCGATTGACTAAAATTGAACGAACCCATTAGTAGCTTTTAAGTTTTATAATAATTTATTTCATTTTTAGCGAACGTAGACAGCCTGTATATAATAATATCTATATCAATAAATAGATAGCAATGTATTCAATTCGTTGTGTTTCTTTTCTTGGCTCTCACTAGTTACATGAAATACAATAATACACTTGTGTATTGTGACCGACCAAGAGTAGATCAAGGGTTCAACTTCCAACGAACGTCATTTTATTGTAATATTATTATTGTTCTCATTTCCCGATTAAATTGCTGATTTATTGAAATAACTGATAAAAAATTATTGTTTTATTTTTATTTTCCAACTCAAAAATTTTTTCTTTGAACTGAATAATTAATATTTCTAGTTGCCTATCCGTTTTATTAACCTTAATATGATCAGATTGAGTTGGTACAAAATTTGTTGCCATAGATCAACAACTCGAAGCTATTTTTTCGGAAAACACAATTGGGCTTTTGAAAAATAAAATGATTAATTTTTTTAAATAAATTTTTTTTAAATTATATAATAAACAATATTGATAAAGTGTGCGAAAAACTTTGAAATATTGTTTTAAAATTACGAACACTTAAAAGGTGTTAAAATTAGAAAACTAAAAACGCGCCATGACGTAATAATAAAATAATTTCGGTGTTTCCATAATTATCTTAGAAATAATATTACTTGTGTTTCGAAAGTATTACATCATGGGTGGGCATCCACATATGATGTCATCCAAATATGGTAATATACAATATTGAAGACTTCATTTGCGGATGCTATTCATGTTTGTATACTTACGAAACATAGTCATTATCAACGTGTGCGGTAAAAATGTTAAAATTTTGTCCGAGAACTATCATAAGCATGCTTTTTCTAATCATCTTTTTTTAAAAGCCTAATTAGAAAGCTCCAAAATTATTAAAACGCATTTGTCTTTTCCATTTTGGAAAGTCTGTTTTTATCAGTTAAAATTGTTCGATTGGAAATAATTTGAATGGGAAATATCATTGAATGCCATCTTTATTTGATGCATTCTTCTTTCCTCACCACTTTCGAGTAACGGTTGTGTGTACATCCTTGTACAAACTAAAGGCATTCTTGAATTATCCTGAAAAAAACGGATTCAAAAAAAGTCAGTAATCCCGATTTAAATAACCATCTTAAGCGAAATGCCCAGTTTTAGATATCATGAAAGTACTAGCAACGTATATCTTTTGGAATGTTGAAATATCGAGTTTTGGAAAATCAAGGCACAGTGACGTGTGCAGTGCGTATAATATACGTAAGGTTTCTATGATAATACACACGAAAATTATTCCGCCTTATAGAGAAAGCATTCCAAAAATTGTTCAATTTACTAATGATTAACTGACTGATTTATCAAAATTATTCGGTACTCATGTTACCGTAGAAACTTGAAAAAGGGTTTAACTATTTATCACGTAATATAATTGATTTCAGCTCCATGTTCCGCAACCTCGGGTTTTTAACAAATCAGCTTGGGGAAACAAGTGTTATCTTACTTCTGTCTTGAGACTTTGGTTGTAAGACGAAAAACCTCTATTCAAATTTGAATATTATTATACAAACGTCGTAATTATTAAACATAATAATTAAAGAATATTTTTTCTTAAATTTGGTGATGATTTCCACTACCTATTTAAAAGGCCACATCGCCTAGTTGAAGAGAAAATAGTCCCCAAAAAACAAAAGTAATATGATGCGACGGGTGCTTTTGCCCAGAGGGCGGCAACCGCTCCTCCTGAAGGGTGGAAAAGTTTATGTTGAAAATATCCACAGAAACCAATAGAGGAATAAATTTTATGCAAAAATGTATCTTAGCTGGTTAAAGATAATGTGAATTTTTTCATCGACAACAACATTAGGAACATTTAACGTTAAATAATTAAAAGATATTAAGTTTATGAAAAAATATACAGTGCATGTTTTAAAGTACTTTCAACAATCTTTAAAATAATCAAATTTTAAGTTGAAAAGAAAGTACATTCTCATTTTTTTCAAAAACTGCACAAAAACTGATGGACTTACTACGAGAACTCAAGTTAAAGCTTGCTCTTCTATCATTTACTTTATGTGGGTACTGACAACAACATGCTGAACACGTTATAAATTCTCCACCCTTGGACTTTTTATGTAATTGTAATTTTTGGAAATTTAGAAAATTTTTTTACAATTTTCAAACATTTGAATCGTAAGCCGCTATAAGTTTTTCCTAAAGTTTTTAAAAACGTGGTTTCTTTGACGAAAAATGGATATTTTCAATCGCCAGTATTTACTTTTCGATATACGTTGACACTTTTTGTTTAATATTCATCTCTGATATTTCTGTGTTCTTTCTTATTTTAGCATAAATTTTTCCAACCTCTAGAAGTGAGCTTATGAATCCCTGAGAAAATGCATCCTATATGTTTTTTGGGGTGTTTTCTGCCTACTGTTAAAATTTCAAGTCATTACGAGCTATTCGAATAAATAATAAGGGAAAAACGTTCATTGATTAGACTACTTGGACTTAATCTTTATTCTCATTCCTTGTATAGGATGATATTGTTGGTTCAGAAGTTTTCCTATTATGTTTGTGTACGGGAGTAAATTTTTAATTCAATTCATGACCCCAAATATCATATTTACACAAATATGAGAACAACATTTTCATATGATTACTAATTTTTTGTGCTCTTTCGTACTTTGGAACTCATGAGAGTGTTCTCATTAGATTTTCGACTTGATAGTTCCAATATGTCTGATGTAAAGTTGCAATATATTTATTTTAAATTTGCAATTTATTTATTCTATTTTCAAGACCTACTTTAACTCATTCAATGGGACTACTTGAATATATTTATGAATATAGGAGGCAGCTGCTTGTAAAATCTCCATTAGTTTACCTGTGCCACCATTTTTTATGCGATAAACTTAATCTGGTTATTCCAGGTGTATTCGTAGTAAGTACAATTCTAATACTTAATCTATGTGTTACGCTTACATATATTTGCTTGTTATTATGTTTTTTAACCAACTTCAAAAAACGAGGTTTCACAATTCGACTATATATAAGTAATTTTTTTTAATGCGTGTACGCGGATAATTTCGTCGTTTATGATTTTGATTATTATTTTGTTGTTGTAAAGGAGATATCCCAAAGATGGTATTGTACCATTATAAGAAAACCGTGTCCCTAAGGGGAGAGAAACAATTTTTAGTGATTAAATTTCACCCAAAGAAAAATTTGTCGTGGTTGTATACTACACTCAAAGGTAAAAAATATAAATAAAAATAAATAAAAAAATTTAAACAAAAAAGTAAAAAATAATTTTAAATTAAAAACTATTATAAATAGTTTCCTTGTGGCGAATTACGTTTCGAAGTCTGTGACTATCTTATCTTTAGCTAAAAATTTATTGATTAGCGTCGATTTAAAAAGAAAATTGGTCAAAAGAAATTATTTATAGAAGTTTTTATTTGAAATTATTTTTTATTTTTTACTTTTTAATTTATTTTTTAGAATGACGGTTCTTTTGTTTTGAACCGTCTTTCGCATGTTATATATATGAAATATTTTTTAAATATATACAAACTACGATTTTTAAGGTGTGCTAAGTTGTTTTCCAGTTTTAATTTTGTTTATTTAAGTGAAATATTGATATTATTAAACTGTATAAGTTATAATATACATTATACAAACCATGATTTATAGTTTTTAAGAAGCAAGTATTATTTAGGGTGTAGCAATTTCTTTTGGTTGCCAAAAACATACTTTTCAATTTAAAAAAGGTTTTTGCTTAAAGTTGGAATTTTAGAGTGTGATTATAAATACTTTAAACTTCGTAAAAAAGCGCCCCTTGAAATTTTCGATTAAGGTCCAAGTATATTCTCTAATTTAATTTATAAATCCATCTCATTGTAAACTTTGAGAACATTTTTGATAAATATAAATTGTTTTATAATTCATCGATGATTTGATTTCAAAATTTAAAAGAGTATGTTTTATTAAAATAATTTGAAGTAGGCGACAACAATTTACTGTATTGATTGCGATATCAATCAAAATCAATATCAAGTAATAAAATAAAATTCATTTTTATAATAATAATGTTGAAATACATAGTTTGTTTGGCCTTATTGTCTGATTAAAGAATACAAGCTTGCCTCCAGACGGTACTAATGAGTGTATACTTTTTTCGTCTGGGTTATCAATATATAAATATTTATGAATTTTTTTCTTTTAAAATGTTTATTTTTTGGTGGGTACAACATTTAGATACAATTCAAGGACGCTCGTCTATATTTTATCAATTACTTTTGATTTCATCTAAAAATTTGATTTCATCTTCTTTCCAATTATTTTATTCTTTTATTTATGTTTTAGAAATAAGTGTATTGTGATATTTATCGGTTATAAATGTCAAAAATAATAATCCATAATAAAATTTTAATTTACAAGAAAAGAACCTATTTAAATAATTTGGACACTGAGACTATTCTAAATTTTACCACAATCATATTAATGCGAACAATCATTAAAACTTTACTATTAATTAGTTTAAATTTAAATTCGGTCGTTTTTTTAGTGGTACAGTGTATGTTTTTAATCATTGTCATTAGTCTTGATTGAAAATTAAGTTTTTATCTTTAATAGGTTCACTCTTTCGCAAGATATTAAATCATTGTGGTATTCCAATAATTCAAAATGACCCGAAATGTCTTAAAAATACACAAACTTTTTCAATCTAATGTTGTTTATCTTTAAGATTTCCTGAATCTCATCGTTCAGAAAGGTTTTTAGTCCAGACATTTTAAGGTTGTTTTATAAATTTTAATCACAATCTGGCACACTGAATATTCTTACATGCCAAATTTTATCACTAAAAAATTAATTTTATAAAATTTAATTTATTCAGTGAATTATTAAGGTTGCATTTAATATACATTTCTTGAGTTTAAAAAAATTAAGTTACCCCCTTCAGGCGAATGATTATTATTTAATATTACGCTGTTTTACTAGCCTAGGGCAGGCTAATTCTATTCCAGTTAGTTTACGCCATCGCTGCCTATCCGAGAGCACTGTTCTTCAATTTCTAATACCTAATATATCTCATGTTCTTTTAACATGTGGTTGAGTCATCTGATATGGCTAGGAAACGTTTTTTCTGGTACCAGTGGATTTGCAGAAGTAAGATTTCTGGTCTGTGCAAGTGTTCAAGCCATCTCAAACAACATACTTTAGTGTTTTGAGCAATGTTAGGCTCATTAAATCTTTTCTAAGGCTCATTGTTTTAGAATGTTCACCAAATATTATTGTTCATTTAGAAGGCTATAGATTTTTTTAAAAAAAGATCAGCAGTTCGTCTTCTGCAGCCTCAGTAAGTGTCCAACACTCGCAGACATATAGGAAAGTGGTCTTATTACAGTTTTATAGATATTAATCTTTGTTGTTCGTTTGTGGAGGTTCGATGTTTGTATAATTTTTAATCCATGAAAAATTCTAATTACAATCATAATGAAATTATAAAGCTAAAATGCCATTTTAAGGTTAAAATGACTTTTATGTTATTAGATCGAACTGTCATTAGTCGAAAAATATAATGATTTTATAAAATAAAGTTTAATCCATTATTGAAGGATTAAGAAAGTTGCGTTAAATGGCAACTTTGAAATGACTAACATTTGACGAATACTCTAAAACAATGATCCTTAGAGCAAATTTAATGCACCTAACATTACCCAAATCATCATAGTATGTTGTTTAAGATGGCTTAGACACTTGCACAGATAAAAGACGCCAATCCTACATGGAAAATAATTTTTGGCAAAACCATTGACACCAGAAATAGACATAGTCCAGTCATATCAGGTAACCACAAATCATGGAAAGTGAGCTTGAGGTATTATGTGTCAGAAATTGGAGAACGGTGACCTCGGATGGACAGCGACGGCGGAAACTGACTGGGAGACATTTTGCTTGGTCTAATAAAAATTAAATTTAACCTTAAAATAACCTTTAAACTGAATTTTATTCTATGACATATATACATTGTTCAACGTAATATTTTGTGCTCGGTTCATTTCGCATAGGTGTTTATTTTCGATGTAAATAATGGTTCTATTTGAAATTTAAATTTGATGCAAAATAATCTTGAAAATCAACTTCAAGTTCAATAAAAGTCACATAGTACAAACCCTCCGAACCACTTGTGATTTTTATGGCGGATTCAACCACTCGCACTTGTGAATTATGCCACATTTTTTGCAATTATCATATAAATTTCTATGACTTGGCAGTAATAATACTCTCCATTTTTCTTCAGCATATTTTTTTTTCTTTCTTATTGCACTTTGAATACACTATATCTTATTAAATTTGAATTTATTCAAATGTTTTTCATTTATCCTGTATGAGACTACTTCGACACAGAGGTCAAATTAGATAACACCTAACCACGCCTCTAAAAACAATTTTAATTTGATAACATATAGACTTAATTAATAAAATACATCATTAACTATAAAAGCATTTATTTATGATTATTTATGTAAATTAAAAATAGGTCAATTAATTAAAACTAATTAATAAATTTCATCTTTTTGTTAATCAAATTTAACATGCGATCACTTATAAATAATTATAATAAATTGTTTTGGTACATAATATATGTATCGATTCAAATACTAAAACACACACAACGACGAATGGAGATGAGTTTATAGTTTTTATAAAAATAAGCCATGGAATTAATTAAATGCAATAAAATCATGTATTTCAGATCCAACCTTGGACCACAAAATACAAAAATTATATAAATAATAATACAGATACACAACACTTCTGAACATCTCATCATATTTTTATGTTCACAGTAATAATTTTGTTAATCCACATATATGAATATATTACGGAGTGATATGGATCGCCGTTTTACGTATATTTACAATGTTTGATGTATCTAACATCAACATATAACATTTTCACGGTTTCATGGGTAAAAAAAAAAAAACAAACAAACATTAATTTATATTGTTACTTTTGTGACCATGGTAAAGTTGCTCAGAAAGTTTCAAAATATGATGTACAAAAATTTTTTTTAACCGGAGAAATAAAAAGTTTTTTTAAATATGATACACAATACTCCCGGATGTAACTCGGAAGTAAAAATTAAATGTTTATTGTATTGAAATTTAAGACAAAATCGACATGGAATATAACAATATTAACTTATCGTTTCTGTTTTCCCGCCAATTTTTGTTAATGAATTACTTAAATTTCAAAAACTTTAACCCCAAAACGCATTAGAGACTATTGCCTACGTATATCTGAGAGTTAATCTACGTTTGTAATCGGACACTGAATTGCATATTGTATCTTTCTTACGTATATATATTTACGTACCTACGTCTATTTAACCATCAAACCGTTTCGGTGACTCAATATTTTTTCGAAATCAATACATAGTATCATCTATAATAAGAAATAAGATTCTTATGAACCCTTTTAATCTATTTTGTTCTATATCATTATTTATGAGGTATAACATCCTCTGATAATTTATAAGAATAAAGTTAATTATTTTTTTTTTCGCTTTTCTAGACAAGAAAATTTTTTTGAATTGTTTTTAATGTAGGAAATTAATATTTTTCATAAATATGTGATTTTCGGTTTAAGTGAACATTTCTGTTGGGTACAAATTTCTTTTTTTGAAATATATATCCCCTTATGGACCCACAATTCGCATACTAATTTAATTTATCATTCCAGATCATCTTCTTACGATAAGTCTAATATTAACCTTGAAATTTCAAATTTAGAATATTATACATAATTTTATGTAATCATTATGTTTTTTTTATAAGGGTTATATTAATTTTAACTACTATTTTTCAATCATAGCACACAATTTTGATCTTCGTGCTTAATCGTCTTTAATCATCTTTAAATCAAAATTCAATAAAATATTCATCAAGTATCCATTCTTATTATTTTTTTTTTATTTGTCGATCCTATAACGTAGGATCAACGCTCTGCTAGTTTTTTGACGATCAAAAAAAATTATGTTTTCTTTTTCCAATTCCATTAACAGAAATATCGTAAACTAAATTTCTTTAAATCTGAAAACATTTTGATACATTTCTTCTGAACATTTTGATACAGTCAACCCTCCTCTTAACTTTCAATAATTTTTGAATTTAGTGTAACATTTTGTTAGACTTATAATACGCTATACAGGATTGGACTCATTTGGGTAATTGGGCGTAATAATAAATGTTCCAAATTATTTTTGTATCGTATGCAATGTCTTAAAGTTTGTAATAATATAATAAGTATTATTCAACCAAGGCATTCGTATTTGGCTTAAGGATTAGAGGTGAGTGGAATTTGTTTCACAGAAGTACTCGTTATAAATTTTCTTATTAATGAAGTATACTCTTTATAGAGAATTATATGGGAACTACAATTCAGAAGTCGTAGTAATTAAGAATTTTTATATATAACTAACTGACTCTGTATAGAGAATTATATGGGGTCTTCAAAATACAGAAGTCGAAGTAATTAAGTAAGAATTTTTATATATATCAATTATTTCTAGTGAATATTTTGGTAGTTAATTAAAAATTAACTTATTGTGTGTTAGGTTGTGGGTTATGACTGAAAGAGGAATGAAGCGTTGTGGACGATGATTACCTATAAAAATAACAAAACACCAACTATAGTTTTTACTTATTATTTATCAATAACAATCACTAATAGTTTTTTAAACAAGAAAATTATCGTCTACAACATTTGATAAATTTTAAATAAATAATTTCTTTAAAAAAATATAAGTGTTTGTTATTGCTAAATAATAAATAAAAACTATAAGAGACTTCCCAAATTTAACGCTCGTTACAATTAATAAAACACCAACCACTAATTTTTTTAATTAATGGTACTATTAATTTAACTAAAATATTTAAAATTATGTCTCTTAATAGTTATATACACATTAAAAAATGTTACCCATATTTGCTATAACTAATTATGACAATTTAAAAAAAAAAGCAATATCAATCTTTAAGTGCAATGGAGTGTACAATATTTTTGTTTAGACCGTCTTAAGCTAACACAAACAAACTGAATGGCTTAGTAACTTACTCATGTGAGAAGTCATACCGAATTTTGAAAATATGCACAATATTATCATGTGTGACAGGCTTTAATTTTGAATGTAATTGTAATTTTTGTTTATGCGTATCAAATATGTTTACTTCTATTAGAGTAGTGTAACAAAGTAAGTCTAAGGACGGGCGAACACCAGAGACATCCGATTTTCTGATCAGAAAGTCTGATGGTGTGCACCTAGCATCAAAATTTCTTATAAGAATATCTTATGTTGTTGTCTTATGTAGGCCATCTGTTAGTTAAAAAGTAATTAATGAATTGAAAATATTTGAAAGTTAATCCGTTCATTGTGGTTCGTTGTACATACACTATGATATCCGATGATATGCGCTTGCTTAAAATTTTTGTCTGAAGTAACATCAGTTTTTCTGATTAGAATTTCTTATAGAACTCGTCCGATGGTGTGCGTTGACTATCAGATTTTCTGCTCAGAATTTCTGATCAGAAAATCTTATGGTGTGCACTGGCTCTAATTTAATTCAATAATTTTGCTTGCTTGTTTTGAGATTAAAGGCAGCACTTACATATACTGATGTTATGAAAATTTAATTTCAATAACTATTTTGATATCTGCTACGCTAGGCCGGTGACGGTCCCTAGATTTATAAAGATTTTATTCTGTGAGATTATATCTGTGAGCTAATTAAAAAAAATACCTTCATTTTCTGCCAAACTTCACGGCTTCTTTGAACACGTTATTGAACGATAATAATAAATATTTACAGGATTAAACATGATAATTGTTTATTGATGTTTTGTATTTCGTAGAAACGTTATTCACTTATAAAATTATATTGAACAATCTATTAAATAACAACAGGACATGAAACTAATAATTACACGTTAATACAAGTACCTGAAACCTGACATGATTTACTAAATAGATCCACCACCATGTGAGCTGATGTTATGTGCAATTAAAAGTGAATCTATTCATTCATACCAGCATAGTTTTGATGAGGGATAATAATTATTATATAGAGCTACTTTTTTTTTTTATTGAATATGATATTAAATAAAATTTAGTATACTATATAATAATCCTTTGACTTAATATAATGACTACATAAATTTACTGATTTATGTTCGTAATCATGCTATACGTGAAAAAAGTGTGAAATTTTTTTTTTTTAATATGATAGATACACAATAAATACTTTCGGGTGTAAAAATTAAAAAAAATAAAATAAAAATTTAATGTTTATTGTATTGAAATTTAAGACACAATCGACATGGAATATAACAATAAGAACTTATCGTTTCTGTTTTCCCGACAATTTTTGTTAAGAATTACTTAATTTTCAAAAATTTTACCCCCAAAAAGCATTAGAGAGTATTACCTAACAATACGTATATCTGAGAGTTAATCTGTGTTTGTAATCGGACACTGAATTGTATATTGTTGTATCTCTATTTCTACGTCTATTTAACCATCTAACCGTTTCAGTGACTCAATATTTTCTCGAAACTGAAAAAATTTATTAAATAGGTACTGCATAAAATAAGTGTATTTTATAATTTAAAGTACATGTATGTCATATGAGTTTTCATACCATTATTTTACACATCGTGCTTCCATGAAAGCCTTGGCAAAATTAATAATGTAAATATGCGATTGTTTTTTTAACAAAATTTTCAGGATAAAATACATTATATAATCAAAATTGCATAGTAGGACAGGTTTTCCTCTCTTGAGACGCGTTAGTTGATGTTCTTTGTTATGTGACTGAATACTTAATTGGCTAAATATATTTTCTAAAATTTATAATAATCTTTATGAATAGATAATTGATTTATATCTCATGCCATGATTAATCAATCATTAGAAACTCGAATCCATTTATTTTGTTTTTTGTAGCTTAATGTAATAGCATACATGTTTTATTCAAATTTCAATATTTTACATAATAATAAATATTTCCCGAACAAATAATTCAAAATATGATTATCATAATGTTACGAAATTTAATATTTTCTTTGTTCACTTACAGAAGAAAAAAAAACCTCCTTCAAAAAAATGAAATAAAAAGTAAAATATAATTTAAAATTTTTCTTTGTCACCAATACCTTTTCTCAGTTGACGCCAATCAGAAAAAATTTTAAATTAGTTTTTATTTTTTAGTTCATTTTTTTGAAAGCGGTTAGTTTTTTTAAATTTTTTACTTTTAAGTATTGTATACAATCACGGAAAATTTAGTCACTAAAAATTGTTAGTGCCCCTTCTCTCCCCTTAGGGTCATCATATCTGGACCAAATTGAAATAAGACCACACGGGTAGTTCCTGCTTTTAAACCATCAACATCGGTTTACTCAATCCAAAGTTCAGTGGTAACAGCCATAAACAAAAAAGAAAACAAAAAAATAAGTCGAATATTGAGCTTTCTCCTTTTTCGAAGTCGGTTTAAGAGATAATCATGAACAGATTTTTTCGAAAATATACTTTTTTTAAATTGAAAAACTTCATTACCACTGTTTTTAATTTTTGCATTTTTCTCTAGTCACTGCTTAGCTAAAAGTGTATGTCTTTGGTAGCAAAAAAAAAAAAAAAATTATATAACATTTATACTTCAAAACTAAAGATGTCACTGAAGGTATCGGTTAGGTAATACCTGAATAATGTAAACATAGATGGCGATTGGTCACGTATTTTAAATATATAACATATAAGTATTGAAATTTAAATTATGATTTATTGAAAATGTTTATAAATTCTTTTATCTTATTTTAAAAATTTATAAATTGAATAAATAACATTTAATTATATACTCACAATATAAATAAATTATTTGTTTTTAGATTAGATTATAATAATAATTGATATTGTTTTATTATTAAATTTCACTTATAAATGTAAAATGAATAGTTGAGAGAATAAGAATATGTTTCTATAGTTAAACTACTTTGATGCAAGATGTATCTTCTTGATAAAAAGTTTTTATATTGACCTCGAAAATTGAAATCTTAGTATTCACAGTGTCTTTTTTTTGAAGTATCTACGATTCAAAGTTTCAAATGTCTCTTTTACAATTAAAAAAAAAAACGGTGAAAAATAAAGTTTAATAATTTTAATTCGATGGACTAATTAAAAAATTTGATATGTTGATTGATGCTGTTTTGAATTACTTATTTCATCTGTTTTTACACAAAAAAAAAAAAAATGAATTAAATCCTTGCCACAGAAATGTGCTCTTTAAAATACGAAACAAGATAATATTATTAGACGTAATTAAATAAAGTGATGTTCAGAGGATAGCCGTGCTCTGTATTGTTTAGTTCAAACAACTATTATGGTAATGTAGAATGGTACCACGGCTACGGCTATCTTAAGAACGTAAGTTTCACTAAATTTCGAACAATAATATTTTCTTGTTTCGAATTTTTAAAATTTTCGTACTAGGGGGGGTTTGGTTCTTTTAATCTCATATCATTTTAAAATACTCATATAAAAGTTTTAACATTGCTTTATTATGATTAGTGTGTTTATTTTTCGAATGTGCTGCCCACTTGCTTCAAATTGATGGATGCATATTTTTTTGTTTGTTATTGTAATGGGAAGAACATTTAATAAAACCAACATGTGACAAACATGCTTTTTACCCGACAATTTAAAAACTGCCATTCTTTACAGTTTTCAGCTTGTCGGACAACGCATATCTGGTTTTATTACGTGGCGGACAAAATAGTTTTTATATATGTTATTGAATGATTTTCCTACCAAAATAACAAATAACGGATGTCCGGCAATTTAAAACTTACAATTATTGATTGCGATAATTTATTAAGTAAAAAATATTATTGGGACAATTTTCTTATTAAATATAAAATTCCTATTGAAAAATTAGAAAAAAAAAATTGGGACATATGTGTGTTTATTAAATTTGTTAAATTTTCCGTAAACTAGTCAGCATTAACTTATATCACCTTGTATCAAAATGTTTTTCATTAAATAATATTTAACTCTGTGAATAGTGTATGATTTAAAATAAGAAATTTCTCAAAGTTTATTTACAAATTTAAATCAGTAATTTTTTATTTTTCCAATTAAAGAAAAATTACTAATACAATTTATTCGATGATTCATACAAAAACCCATGACTTCAATTAAAAATCATTTTTTGTTATTATTCAAGAATTTTTGTTTAATATACAATACAGTTTACATGCAAACAATTGAACAAATAATTATATTTTCTAGTATTTGAATGTTTTATTAAAAATTTTAGGCACTCGTGGCTCATCAATCGAATTAGAAGTTCCTTCCTCATACTTTGCACAGTACCGATACCATACGATTTATTATTTTGATATTTATTCTAATCATGATTTACGAATGAATATAATGGGTTGCGGATTCAGAAAATTATTAGCCAAACTTTCTGAGGTAATATTCTCCACGGCTAGTTTAATTACGAGGTCAAATTGTATTTAAATAAAAGTTACCATGGGTAAAGAGGTTAACTAATTTGATTCAACCTACACTCTACTCTGTATTAACACACTCTCTTTAGTTTTTAAGATAAAAATTAGAATTGTGTATTTGTTATATGGCTTTCACTGCTAAAATTATTATATTGAGTCATGCTGTTCACTGCTTATTATTATTATTATTATTATTAGTATATTTGAATGGGTTTATTCAGCTGTATTGGATCATTATTCATGTTTTACAATTGAATAAATCTTTTTATCGCTGTATTTATATCATAAGGCCATTTTACAGTAACATCAATTTGACAATATGAAAACAAAGTTAACAAGTCAAGATAACATCTAACAGAGCTAATTGTTTAGATACTCGACATATGATTGAATATCATTGTTTGGACTGTTTTAATTAGTTTTAATAAATAACTGTAAATATCTAGTCTATACAGTTATATATGTATAATAATATTATGTATTGTAATTAATATGTGATAATTAGCTAAATTTGAACTTAAATTGTGCAGAACTCAAAACGTTTTACGAAAAAAATTTTCTTACAAAACTTGTTTGTTTCAAAGAAATAAATATTTTTGTATTTGAATGTTTCTTCTATCTTTTATAGTTTAAAAGTTGTGTCAAAGATCCAAGAATCCAATGCATCTATTTTGCTCATTCACGAAGTTCAAATCGCCTTCTTTTCTAACTTCAAAATTGGATTCAATGAAGCCAGAGACATCTTTTAGGAAATTATATACCATATTATCTAGTTTAAAATATTATCTTGTTTGGTTCGGTTCTTTAAAAAATATTTTCTTAAAAGTTATTTATATAATTAATTTTTTAAGAAATGGTTTTCTTAATATAAGATCTATGGTGCCGTGTCTTAAGTTTTTTTTTATTTTCGGACGTAAAGAATTTAAAAAAGAAATATCCGGATGTTAGGTTGTTCATTACTAAATATAAAATTAAATTTTGATTTTTACTTTAGAGAGTTATTTTTCGGGAAAATCTCTCCGGTATGTCCTCTATTTTCATGTCAATATTGTTCATAACATTTGGATAATTATTTTTTGAATTCTTTGTGAATATTGAAAAACTACAATGTATATGACATTAAAGTACAATTAATAAAGCCTAAAAAGTTCTCTATCAAAATCACAACCCCACTTAAAATAAGTAAAATTCAACCAAAATAAAAAATGTCATTCAACCATACGTAAAACTAATGATAAACCTCAAATCCAAATTTTGAATTTTCATTGTTATTTTTCCAAAAAATTCTAAGGTGGCTGATTTTATTTTAACCGATTAAAAAAATAAAAAAAAGCGACACATTTTTTTAATTTTTATACTTTTATAAAACATTAAATACAAAATTGTAAAGTTGTATTGAGTTGTTTAACTCAACACCACCACTTCATTTTATTTATCTATGTAAAACATTAATTTTAACTAAATTTAAATACACCATAAAATTAGTGTATTTTATAATTTAAAGTAAGCGTGGAACATTCAGGCTATCTCGCTTTTTGATTACATGGTATAGATTGTGCATTTTTACATTGAAAACATTATTGAAATGTTTTTTTAAGAAGTTTATTAATTGAATTTGAAAGATTTACTACAACCTTTTATTGTGTGTGGAATGTTGAATATCTTATTTTTAATTAAATTATTTAAACATTTTGAATTAACTCTCTAAATTATAATAAAAAGTTTATAACGACTTCTATAATGCAGAATTAATCATAAAAGTTACGAAAGAAAACATTATTCAGATTTTCCAGGTGGAAAAAGTTACAATTTTACATTCTCTGTTTTACGAGTGAAGGTTAACTACATTAAATGTATCCATTAAATTGAAAATTTCACTTAGCATATGTAATTAAAGAACCCAAAAAATAATTGTTAATATAATGATTGTTTTTTTTTTTAAATCTATTGTTTAAAATCAACAAATTTTTTCTCCTCTATTATAAACAATTGACAATTTTTGTTGTAAAAGAATGTCCCTTTTCTCACTTGAAAATTAATTTTTAATTTCTTGCAAAAAAAGAAAAAAAAATAAAGAAATTAACTAGGTCAATAAAAAAAATTTAAATTTTATTCAATATTTTTATTTATTATTTTTATGTCATTACAATAATATATAATTTTTACATGCCCTAGTTTCCATTACTTATTGTTTAATGTTTTTTCTTTCGATTTTTTGTTTATTTTAACCGTAATAATTAAGTAAAAGTGAATTTTGTTAATTTGTTAAAAAAGTCAATTTATTTGAGGTATTAAAAAAAAATATTGTATGATTTATTATTAATTGCTGTAGATAGAGTATAAAGTTTATTTAGACTCCTCGGAAGTTGCAAACGTAGAATAGCCAAATCACACTTACTTCACTAGTTTTATGATTGGTTTCTAAAAGTGATTAATAACTTGCAAATTCTATTAATATTATTTTTATTTCTGGTTTATGATTTAACTAAAATTTCTTTGATTTCCCTAAGACTCCAAGCATGAAATCGTCACTGAATAAATACACAAAAATATATTTATAATGGTTCATAATTGACAAAAATATCAATTAACATATATTTAAAAATAAATTAATGAATACAGACAAAAATTCAATCTTCTTTTTTTGATGAGGGCTAGGCCAACAAGGGGGTGGGTGAGCTTATCGAAATAAATTATTCGATTTGTTATTTGGGCTCTAGAACATCGGTGTAATATTAAAAAAAATAACATATAGACGGACATAAAACCTCCTCCTTTTGTTAATAATTGAAATTATTTGATGTTTTAAATACTTAAAGCAAAATTTTATTAGTTTTCAGTTTTAAGAGACTTAAACAAATATATTAATAGATATGTTAAATAGAGTTAGAGAAGATTAAAAACGTATTTTTCTTCACTTCTACGGAGGAGATCTAACAGTCATAATTTTGCAGTAGCGTTTTCATAGTGACAGAAATTACAGATATCAGGCTGTGAATTAAAAAGAACAAATACACAATATTACTATTTTATGGTTTCTTGTATAAACCTAATTCGAATTAGATTAACATTATTAATTAACAAATAATATAAGTAATTGAAAACGTTTGGATAGTCTTATTTCAACTGTTATATATTTTAATTGAATAATATTAAAAAGACAAATGAAAGTTTACTCTGTTAACAACTGCGATCTTATTACTATATCGTTTTTATACTCGACATGTATACAATATGCCAGAATATTTTAATTTTAGTAAAAAAATTTTTAACGGTAGAAAATACTGAAGTCCCAAACAAAATTTTAGTAGAAGTGTTCGTAGAATCACCTAATTAGCCAATTTCCGAATATCCGTACGTTTGTCTGCCCGTAATTAAGATAATCCAAAACCGAAAATAGATAGTCAGTGGAAATTTTGGTAAAGTATTTTAAACATTAAAAGTAACCTAACTTTTAAACCACAGATAGGTGATTCAAAGATAAAAAATGAAATTTTTTTTAAAACAAATATGTTAAGTTTTAATTAAATAATTTTTCGGCAAACTGTTTAGATTCGGCACAATTTCCGATCAAATTTAGCGAATAAGCACAGATTTGCATTATATATTATTGATGTATATATATTTATAAGTGTATGGACTATATATTTAGAATATTTTATGAATGTTAAAAGTAATTCATATATTGATATTGAACAATGCGTCGGAAATCTAAACTATTAACACTGTTAGTTGTTATTTTCACTTGTTCGTATATAATTTTAAAGTACGGTCATCATCATCAACCATTGTCTTTTAATTATAAAACATTAAATAATTTTCATATAAAATCACTCAATTTATTAATTTTTTTATAATACATTTAAAATTTTTTATATTGGTCGTTAAAAATTTGTGAGGTTATATAATAATGTGTGTGTATTATTTCGATAGACATATATAGTACAATGACCTCTGACCTAGCATTCATTGAGCCAGCCATCATCCTGATATTGTTGCCTGGGCTTGGGTTGCATATGTATATGGTTAAACCATTAATCGTATATTTACAGAATCACGCATATATGTATAACAACATTATATAGATAGATATAACCAAATTGTATTAACATACATTATGCATATATGAATACATTGGTTAATGTATACACCTATTTATGATATATTGAGTATAAGCCAAATTTGTGCCAGTAAACATTTGTCTACGAGCTGAAATGATTTTTTAACAAGGAAAGATAGCAATTAATAGAGTAAGTTGTTTAGATACTCGACATATGATTGAATTTCATTAGCTATTTTTCATTAACATTCATAAAATAATACTACTATAAATATCCAGTCTATACAGTTATATATGTATACATGTATAATAACAATAATGTCTATTGTCTATTGTTAATATTATGTAGCGTTACAAACCTTAAACTAAAATTAATATTAATATACTCTGATATATTATGTATGCCAAGTGTAAATATTACGTAATAGACTACAGGCCCTTGTCCAAAAAATGGATGGGTCATATCAACCACCAGGAGACGTATATAGGACGATATAAGAGCATAAAATAATAAGATTGAGCACTATGCCGTGCAACTGAGTGCTGGTGAGTAAGTTGCCCAACTGAATGCTGGTGAGAATTTAAAAGTTCAGGTAGAGTGAGTACATTTTGGTCATATATTTTTGTACGGGAATTTTACCACAAAGTCGGTAAATTTTTTTGATTTTCTGTCAATTTCCAGGATAAAGTTGATTATATCATTCTGTACGATATCAGTTTCATACTGTTTCAATACAGCTTCTAATCCATCAGTTGGACAGCTTACTCACCAGCACTCAGTTACACAGCATAGAACACTGAATCTTATTATTTTATGCTCTTATATCGTCCTATATACGTCTCCTGGTGGTTGATATGACCCATCCATTTTTTGAACTGTAGTCTATAAAGGCTATATGAAAATTGCTGAGTATTTTAATATCAGGTTTATGTAGATTGTTCTCGAGTGGCGCAAGATTTACCTGGCGCAGTTTCATTCATTCGCCTTTGTAAATATAATAAGGGTGGTGGGCCATAGTGATATTCCAACAAACTTCGAAACTAATACGTTCGTTAAAAATGGCACATCAATATGGAATAAAAGAATTGCTTAGCATACAAATTAATCATTAGAATACAATTATACTCTAACCCACTCCGTAGGCATCTATGAACTTAAACGTCAAAAATGACTCGCAATGCCCTTTCTTTAAGATTATCCGACAAGCGACTAGGTGAAAGTGTTGTAAACTCGAATAGCGGGTAATATCGAAAAGTGAAATATTTAAGTGTCTATCATGAAATTATTTCAAAAAATCACTTACGCTTATTGTTCCTTCGGATTGAGTAACATAATTTTAAAATGTATTTCTCTATAATACATTAAATAAGCCGCTGAATACATGGAAAAGAGGTGGAACAGTTCTGATTTAAAAATTATTTTGGTACGTGTTCCTTAGACCTTCAGGAACATTTATCTTCACTAATCTCTGCCTCACTAATCAAATTTTATTGAGCTAAAATTTTTTAAATCTATCACTTCTGGAGGTGAATTAATTACTATTGAAACAAATTTCAGTTTCTTTTTGACTTCGAATTCCTGATCAACGGCTCCAAAAACTTTAGACGGATGATTTCCGAGTTCAAATTTTAAATTTAATTTATGTTTTATATGTCATCACTTCTAGGGGGTTTTAATGGGTTTGAAATCATCTACAGTTGCCTTCTGACCTTGGATTCGTGGTCACCAAAACACCCCCGAGGTCCGTTGCTTGTGGTGATTGTTTGAATTTGTTTTTTTAATTTTTTGATCAGTGTTTGGTGGTGAAAAAAATTCCCTTATTTTTTTTTTAAATCGTAGCTGTTCGACCCCTTTTTCGTATTCCCCTACTTATTAAGTGGGCTATCAGTGAAATGAATTAAAATTGGAAATTAAATTAATAGTAGTATATTTCGATATTTGCTGTAAGGTTATGTGCATATCTTCAAGTATTCTCGCGTGTACTGTATTGAGTAATGAAATGTAACAAAATTATTATATTCAATATAAGTATTCCAATGTGATGTCAATAGGCATTTCATAAATGTCTAGAATGAATCACCCACTGACTATAATTGATCAAATGATGTATCTATTATAATTTAATATAAAATTTAATGTTTTCAAAATATGGAATAGTTTCGTAAAATTAATAACTATGAACCATCAAAATTCAAACGTTGAATTTCCAGCAAAACGAAGTGCAATGTTATTGGCGTTGCAATTGTTGTGATTTTTAGATAAATGAAATAGCAAAAATCTTTTAACAGTATTACACTGAAATTAATTAAAAATAACCAAAACAATTGAAGATGTGTTAATTGTTAAATATCAATCATTGGACTTTATAATGACGAACTTGATTCAATTATTGTGCATTGATAAAACATAATGGATTTATGTACTTTATGACATTGTAATAAATATATTAACCAGCTCTTACCACCCTGACATCAAACTTATTTTTAAGAACTAGATTGCGACACCAAAATTTCGCTGCCTCTTTTCATTATTTTGGTGATGACAAACACGCCGATTAACATGCGACAAAAGACTAATAAAGCAACTCTTTCAGTATTTTTATCCAAATTTTAATATCTTTAGCGGCACAAACTTAAGACGCTTAAGACTAAATTTAATATACAGTTATATTTGTATATTGTCATTATAAAATCGCTTATTGCTTTATTACTTCCTTCGAAGTGTTCTTGCATTACAAACAGAGCACTGTAGCATTTCTTTAAATAATTTTTTAGCAAAATATGAACGTCTAAAATCACTTGACAGCAATGATTTTATAACCATTAACAACGTGCGAAGCTAAATTTATTTAATAAAATTTTTCAAATATTTTTAAACTTGGATTCTACAATTTAAATATAAAAAGATCAAGCGAAGTTTTTTTTGAAAGAAAATGTATTAGTTTTGTGAATTTGTTTCATTTTATTTGACTATTTTTATTTCTGATTAATGCGCTAAATTTTCAATCCGTTTTGTTTTTGATTAAATTTCTATAATCTTTTGTTTTTACATATTTTAGTTGCATTAAATTAAAAATGCAAGAAATGTAATTTAAGTAACTTGTTTCATATCATTTTTCGATAAAAGTTTTTACTTTGCCCTGTGTATCAGATAATAATTTATTTTTCTCTTGTTTCAGGTACGTATTTTTGCCGTCATCAAGTATTCATTATGCCTCAAACAATATGCAACTAAAAGTTTTCTACAAATTATGTTAATGGTAAAGATTTTTATTTGTATGCTAAAAAAAAAACTGTATTGTTATGTTTATATTTATTTACATTTCAAAAGCAAATGTACATACATCACATGTGAGTACTTACTTGCGGCACTGTAAGACATTTACGATTTTTTCGCGATTTTATGAGAAAGCTTTTCAATCATAAAAATGTTCCAAACATTTATTTTCTATAATAACTTCTATTTGTAAACGGTGTGATATTGACCTCCGGATAGTATTTCTGAAACGTTTCTCTATACTATAATTAATGTTATTAACTCAATAAAAATTGTGGTAAAACGGAAAATTATTAGGTCTCCAATTTCAAAAAGAAACTTGATTAATAATCTTGACACAAAAATTACAAGAATAACATCTACAAAAGAATCGTTAAATATGTATTTTTTCCTATACATAAGTTTTACCAACTTAGAGAACTAAACAAGTGAAAATGGCAATTAACAGTCTTAATTGTCTAGATACTTATCAATAGTAGAAATATTTTTAATGATCAGAGTTCATAAAATACCCAAAATATGTGTAGTCTTTTCAGTTATGAATACTTTTCTAATTATATTATGTATTGCAATTATCTGTTTTTATTAACTTGAGCAAAATTTGTGACGAATCTGAACAGTTTCAAAAAAATATTTCAATTGTTTGTTTTGACAAAATTGACCGATTTTGCGCATTCACGTATTTAAACAGAATCTTAGTACGTAGAACAAGTCGCCACAATTTCAGTTCGCTACCTCTTTTCGATTTTGTATAATGTCGAGTACAAAAATAGCAAAATAAAAGTTTTTGATGATTTTTTTAAGGTTGTTTATAGAATCACAATAAAAAAACTTGTAAACTCTCAACATCATAAGAAGTTAACGATTATAACAAGTAAAGGTACTGCAAGGTAAATTTTGTACCTTTCGAGGTCCGCAGAATTTTTTTTTAGGTGTTTTTCCTTCAAATTTTTAATGTCCTTCCACACACAAATTATTATTTAAAAACAAAATGTCGCTGAAATAATTGTACTTAGAAGGTAGAATTAGCAATTATTTTCGTTATAAGGACTACGCGGCTAAAAAAGTTTTGAGATCACTGGTCTGATGTATTGAAATTATTGTGGCTGATTGATTGTTTATAGCTCGATTATAAAACGATGAATCAGTGATGATTTATTTAAAACAATGAACAATCGTCGCGTCGATGATGAACACAAGTTTTTTGAAAGTAGGATTGTGTTGAATATTGTAAGAAATTGCTTGTAGTAAAATACTTCCAATCTGATATTACATACAATGGGTAGAGAGGGGCATTTAGAGAATGGAGAATTTCATTCAATAATAATAGTTTTTTATTATGATTATTGTGAAAAATACAATTTGTCGTAGTGGTAAGTTTGTGAGTTAATGATCCAAGTTACAATTTATGTTTTATTAAAGTCCGCATTACTTTCTGTAAACTTAATTAAAACTGTTTAGTTTTCTAGCGTACTATACGGCTCTATTAAGACCCTCTTTCAACTTAGAGGGACCACCTACGTTGAAAACGATTTCAAAAGACTATCTTACAATTTGTTTTTATTAGCAATACACTCGATTACTTCATAAAAAACAATAGCAATGCTCCTCAAAAATAATTGAAATATAAATGTTTTCAATTAAAAGAAAAAATAAGTAAATTTTAATAATGTGTTTACTTTTTAAAATTATGTATGCAATTTTGTGCATATTTGTCGATATTTCATAAAAATAAAAAAATAAAAGTGTTTTTTCGAATTTTCATGGAACATAGCTTGCACTTTTTGATGTTGTAAGAAGCAATTATCAAACACAAAAACATAACCGTTCAAGCATTGTTAGCGATAATAAAATTACCAGATTATTATATTAGATTAATTTTCAATAATCTACTGAGCCTGGGGCTTCTCCACCTTGTTAACAAAATTATTAATGTAAAATTGTTTCAATTGTTCGAAAATAAAATTGTTTCAATTGTACGAAAATAAAATATCAAATTTTTTGATTGTTTGTTATTGCCAATACAACTAATATATTAACGATAAAATGGTTCTTGAATCAAAAAGTAGTCTTATCTTCGTAAATTATGATAATTAAAAGGCCACATATTTTATTCTCCGCCGATTATTTATGTATAATCTATCATTCATAAAGTGGATGGATAAGAGGTCTAGAAATTAAAAAAGTATACACACTTTTGTAAGATTGCCCAAATAGAGCTTTTAGTTTAGAACATTTTCCCTTTAATATTTTTGGATATTTCTTGTTTTCCATGGATTATATTATCTCAATTTTAAAATGTAAATAATGTGTGAAGCTACACCATTGGAAGGTAACAAAAAGGTTACAATGACCAATCATATGACTTCCTCCATTCTCCAAATGTATAAACTGAAATTTTGAAAATAAAATTGTTGCGATATTCTTTCTGCCTTTATACATACATAGCAGCAGGGTTTCGAGGGTAGGTATAGATTAGTACGAATAATTTTTAGAATTATTCAAACCGAGTCAAATATGTGTTGAGTGTAGCTCTTAGTACATAGCAGGGGACTACGAAATATGACTATTGAGCTATACGCACTGTTTAAATATTCGAACTAATTACTGATCTAAATATACAAAGTCTAAGACCTGTATTCTTTATTAATTCTCATTACTAAGTTCGCCATTAAAGCATGCTTAAGGTAACATTTCGATTCACAGTCACAACTTAAGCATCGTCCTAAGTATAACCAAAAGTATAGACTAAACCAAGCATGACTTCTTCAAGTAGTATTCATAACCGATTCTTAAGGAATTATGTATTATTCACAGTCATATACGACGGTCTTATTTATCCTAATAAGACCGTACCTGAAAATAACTTTAAAAAAATGCGCTGAATTTTATTACCTATAGCTACTGCAGAAACAACTACGCCTCTAAACTTAATTTTAACAAAAGTCTCAATGTATTGTTCCCAAAATAATTTCTTATAAAATATACGGAATTACCGGATGGAAAAGTTCTTCTTAGGACATGAATGTGAATAGATATATTAAGTGCAACTCATTCAAATAAGAGATATTTGTCTGAGAAATTCTTGTGTCCATTCTGAAGCAACGGCCAAGAATTTCAACCTAAGTATTATTTCTACAATAAAATAAAGTACATTTACTAAAGTGGGTCAAATATTATAAATGAAACGATCACATTTTACGGTTGGTTTTTCATTGCCATTCATGTTTGAACATATATAAAAATCATATATCATTATAACAGCCTTTGTGAACTGTTGTAGTATTGGATATACTACTAGTTCCTCGTATACAAATAATAGATGTACAAGATCGAGTGATTTTAAATGATTAATATGTACAAAATATTTCCGTTTAACAAAATTAATTAATTAAATTTTTGTATTTTTTTAATAAATATAAAACTATACTAGCCAACTTAACCAAATAAATATACGTAGTATATGAATACATAAATGGCAAATATCGATCTAAAACCAAATGTCAATATTTATGTGTATTACTTAGAATCCAAAAACATAAAATGCTGATAACAAATCGGCAAATTAAAATTTAGTTAGAGCAATGGTAGTGTGTAAATAAAGCTACACATAAATATGTTGATAAAACTTTTTTTGGAGATTTGGTTATGGTTAACGTCCACAAGCTATACAGCTATGCGATTTTCGATTTCGGCAATGTTTTAAGGGCAGTAATATCTTACAGTCAAAATTTAATCAGCGGTCTTTTTGACAGAATTAATGAAATGTATTAAAAATTTGTTATTCATTTAAAATGATCGACTATATGGGCACCATAAATTGTGTCCGGGGATGATTTGTGGAAGTCTATGCTAAATTAATAAAGAAAATTATTTGTAGAATCCACTTATTTTTTATGATACTCGTGTTTATTTTAATTAAATAAATAACATTAATATAACAATTATTTCAACCCATACGGTCATTCATTTTCAGATAATTCAATTCATGTTCAGACAATTGTTGCTTGAAAAGTAAAATTATTTAAAATAAATACGTCCCCATTATTAAAAATTATTGTATTCTGCAAATAATTTTCTGTATTATTAAATAAAATATTATTTTTGTCGTAACTATCAAGGTTGGTGTAAATAGTTATATTACGCAATCAATCACTCTGTAACTGTGTACATTTTATGTTTCTAGTCGTGCTGTGTATAATAATTTGACATATATTTGATTAACAACAAAAATAATTGACATAAAAATATGATCTAAATAAAATATATAGCATTAGTCATAGTTTTTTGTGTGTATACTGCCGGACATGCGTGGTTTTCATCATTTATTTACTTATGGTAGTTATTATTAATGGCTAATCGTTATATATTACATTGAAAAAGTGTATTTAAAATGTAATATAGATGAATTGTACTCTAGGAATATATTTGGATATTATACATCAATTATTTTCCTTTTAAACATATCAAATACGATAGATGTCTTATTAAATTAAATTAAATAACCTTCTGCCATTTCAAATGTAGTTAACTAAGAGTAAAAATAGTAAAAAAAGCACATTGCTAGATGTGCACCGTATTATTTTAATTTTAAACAATTTTATACTTAGCCATCTTTCTGCCTTATGGAAATTGTTATCCAGATTTTTTAAGCAATTAATTATATAAAAACGAAATCGCCAGAACTGCACCTTGTTATTAAAATTTGAACAATATTTTTTACCAACTTTGACTTTTGAGAGTAATTTTATGAGATTTCTACAGTTGAAAACTACTTCAACATAAAATTCCAGGACTGCACCTAATCATTTTATTTATATACAAAATTTACGTGCTTGATCGAACACCCAAACTGCCGGCTCAGGGTCTAACTTCTCGTTGCAAAGTTATCGAACAAGGAGCGTTTCAGGTAAAAATTAGTACAGCCTCTTATTTTAAATTTGAGTAACCAGGTACTAGACTATATATTATAGGATTCATCTTATTTTAGTGTTGTATAGTGTAAAAAACTATTCAGGAGAAAATTTTTAAAATACTTTAAAATTTGGAGTTTGGATGCAAATTTTATTTATCCACCCCTCCAATTTGCAGTATATTTCCTTGAAATATCTCGATAAACTGATTTTAAGATAAAATATTTTTTGTTCTAATATTTTTTTAAATTACGAAAAAAATTTTATCCACCCAAATGAATATTTTTTCCAAATTTTTGAGATTGTTTAAGAAAAAGAAATTGATCAGAAAGTTCAATACCAAACTTCCTAGATGAATCTATATTAATTAAGTAATATCAATCTTAATCAGTATAATCCAACTCACCTTACTACCATTTGCGTACAGTTATGTGTTTCAACACACCACAAATCTGTGAGTAAACAGAATTACAGAATTTCGGATGCGTCCTACTATATTAATTTATTATCAATATAATACTTGTAATATCGTTGAATTGACTTTTGTTATTATATTTTGATGCTGCCTTACCCCCTGTTGCCATAGGAAATTGGCTGTTCCATAAGCATATATATATATATATATATATATATATATATATATATATATATAGATATATAGATATATAGATATATCTATATATATATCTATATATCTATATGTCTATATATCTATATATCTATATATATATATATATATATATATATATATAGATATATATATAGATATATATATGTCATTCTACCGCTTACGTATATAAGAAGCATATATGTCCGGTGTACGATGAGATCTTTCTAATCGATGGTCTTTGTGAAATAAATAACTATATTCTAATTACACAAAATACCTATTTAATAATAATATTTTACCCATAATTGCAGTTGCAATTTTACTAATGTATATTAGATATAAAAAGTGAGTTTAAATTCGTGAATAAGCAAAATTGAATCCCATTGATTCAAGAATCAATTTTTAAACCATAAAACAAACAAAAATTCAAAGACAAAAATGTTTGTTTTTAAGGACAAACAACATTATTATATTATTATTATCTATTTAGGATGTATTTAAAGTGCTTATCTTAAAAAATAGTTCAAATACTGATACTTATTAACCATTTGTGGATTATCTATACAATTAACTCTGTTATTTGTTATTTTAACTTGTTAAAGAAAAAGACATAAGTGCGCTTGTGATTCAAGATAAAGTTATGGACTGCTTCTAATCAATTACCGTATTTTTAATACCAAATGATGAAATTTCTAAAGAACACATTTTCTTTAATAACTCACATTTAATTAATATAATAAAATGCTAATCATAATTTTTAGCTAATTATGAGAGTTCATATTTATTTTTATTGTGTTCGCTTTTAATATAGATTTAAAAACAAACAAAAAATATATAAATCAAAATCTTAACTTTGTCCTCCTATTTACTCCTTCTGTATTCCATAAAAGTAATGAAATTTTGCAAAATATTGGCTTATGCATATGGTACCGATTTGATTTGAATTCATTTCACAAAATACTCAGCTATTGAAAAAATCTTTACTTTTATAATTTTGTTGGAATACTTAAAACTAAATCGTTTGAATATTAATAGATTAATTTGAAAAAAATAACTCTTTTGTAACTGTTAATGACAACTTATCGAAAAAGCGATAATTTTAATGTTTTTTATTGTTTATTTTACGTCACGTGACATACAGTGACTATAGAGGGTACAGATCCTGTAAAAGTACAGCACAAATTCCTAGGCAGTCCCCCATCCAAGTATTGAATGTGTCAGATGTTGCTTGGTGGCTATGGTGATCGGTTGAGATCAGTAATTTCGTTACGTCAGTGAGAGGTGGCATAAAATAACAAAACCTTATCCAACGAGCTTGAATTATCGACAATATTATAATACAAGCAAGCTTTGACAATATAATTGTATTACTGATTGTGTATTATGCTATGGTATTATTATGTTATTTGCTTTTGATGTGATCTGGTCTTTAATGTTTTGGTATTTAATAAGTATCGAAACAAAGTTAATCTAAATCACTTATTTTTGATCTTTGTATTTATAATATGCAGTAGCTTTAAAGTAGTATGTAATGCTTGTTAATCTCAAAGCTTGTGTTATATAGTTCGATAGATATTCGCAAAAAACATTGCAAGCGGTATTTTACTATTATGCCCATGTATGTCAAAAATGCTTTACAATGCGCTTGCGTACAACTATTCCAATCTTACGTAACATAGTTGAGCTAAGCAATATTTATTGTCCAAAATTTATTTCACCTTAAGTTTAGAATATAACAAATAATACGTTTGATTAATAGGTGGTAAGTAAAAAATTTTCTGTTTTTAAAAATGTTATAAATATTTTTACAATATTTATAACTTCAAATTTAATAAAGGAGAGTTATAACGATCTGTTTGATTATTTAAAATTGTAAAATTGGGGTTTTGATTCAATTTTTTGCTATACAAAATTTTTTAAGTGAAAATTAGACAGAAATTAAAACTTTCCATTATGATTTTATAAAAATGAATTTTCACAAACCATTACAACTTCACTCACAGTTTTTTCATTTTCATCCACTATAATCTTTCCTACTATATATATATTTACAAAATAAAAGAATAATAACTCATTACTTTATAATGCTTTTATAAGTCGAAAGGGCACTCGTAATTCTAAAAAATTTGACAAAGTTATCACGTTCCATTATTATTTTAAATTTGAAAAGGGAATGTAGTCGAATAAAACTAATTTGATGTAATCTATTTAAAAAAAATACTAATTATATGATAGCATTATATATTTTTAATATAAAAGCAAACTATGTTTGCATGCATCAAAAATTGTATTGCCCAATTTTTAGTGTATATCATAGTTTATTCACCCCAATACATTGTATTGTCATAACACGATTTCCCTCGGTTCAACTACTTCACTACTAAAATCAATATACCTACAAAAACGATCTTTTATGTTTGTTTTTCGAAAATTGTATGTAGATTTTTCTTATTGTATTTCGTGTTTGAAAACAATTCGTCAAATTATGATGAGAAAATGCTTCATATTATAAATTTTATTTTTTATTGAAAACAATCATAAGTTTATTATCAAACTCTGTAATCTATTTATAACAATTCATTTTTATTTGATATAAACGACTTTTAAATTATACGGTTTCCTAATAAATTTTGTCATTAAGTATATTTGAACTCTATGCCAATGTGATTTTTTTTCTGATGGAACCTATATTGATTGGGATGCTTCTAAGCTATATTTATTGTGAACATTGGCGAGATATATTTATTACTCCTTCTTTTGAGAATCTGCTGATTAAGTTGAAGCGGTGGAAAGTGTAGAAGTTACAAACTTTTTGATATTTTTCAATTTATAGAATTTCAACGTTCTACACTGAATGGTTTTGAGGTGTGTGTTATTTGTTTCAAAATTAATGCAACAATACAAAAAATTTGTATAAATACACAATTTGGTTCGGTTTGTACCTAATATTACAAATTAGAAATTTTGAATGGAAAAACATATCACCCATTATTCGAGTATTTTCGCTGCATTTTACTCAAAATCATTATATAGTTTCTCGTAAGTATTAAAAATTACTAATTGTTTAAAGTTAACTCCAAATTTTTAAATATTCTTTGAAACATTTACATCTTACTTTATGTTTGTAGTTATAGTCTTCAAGAATATCTAACAAAAACGTCTGTTCAATCAGCTTATTTACCTATAAAGATAGAAATTAGTTGCATTACAGTTTTAAAACGATTTCGATGCAAGTATAAACATAAGTATGTTCCACGATCAGAGGATCGTGATTTGTAAGAACATGTGTCTTGAATGATACATCAGTTGATTAAACTATCCTTACATTTCTAGTTTATTTTTATACCACCAAATGGTCACGAAAAATTACACCACGCCCCTTCCGAAGTTCCCAATTAAGATATTGTCTGATATACGATAAGAATTTCTTAAGGCCTTATATCGTGACTCTGTGGAGACTACATCAAATATTTAAAATTAAAATTAAAAAATCTCTTGTATAAAACAACAAATTTGTGACATTTTTATGGTTATAAATTTTTTAAAAATATTTCCGAATAAAACAGCTTCGGTACCCGACAGATGAATACAAAAGATAAAATGCAAACAATTTAACTGGATAGAATAGTTGAGGGTGGATACATTCAATTTTTTAAATAAATCTTTAAACATATCAATCTGTCTTTCATGTTCTTCTTTCAACAATGATTGGAATTTGTAATAACTGAATAAAAATCTAAATTCAGATTGATATATCGATTTTGTAACGCGTGCAAAATGAATTATTAAATTTATTATTATAAAATATCCCTGAACCATTTTTTTTAATTCATAAAAAATTCATGTTTTTCGCGAATATACTTGAAAATGAAGAGAAGGTGGAGAATTGATAATACCGACCCCGTAATTGTATATTCAATGCATTATTACGCTCCAATAAATACATTTTATATTCACCCTCTTTGTGATGTTACCCTTATTTATAATTTAAAAAATAAAACTCTAGTTAAGTGTGAATCAAAGTTTTATCGTTTGAATTCTGTATACTAATAAATTGATTTTCATCATTGACTTTGTTTTCTTTCGGATTCGAACACACATTTGTGATGTATAAAAAGGAGAAAAGATATTCTCATTTATTAAAATACGATTGTATACGAGAACCTTTAAACATTTCTACTTACGTTTTGCATAGTATGGGAAACGTAGACTTCAGGGCTTTTAAATGTTCATGTCTTAAACGGTCCACCCTACATATATAGAAAAAATACAACTGTATCTTTTTTTAACACTTCAATACATTTTACACATTTATGGTGACAGTTAAATAACCTAGTAACTTGGCAAGAAGAAAACACTACTAGTTAATTAACTTACTTGAAATAAAGTAAAAAGGCAGTATTATCTATTACACATGCAACACCAGCTTAGTAAAATCCCCACAGACATATGGCTTTTATTACTCGGAAACAAAACAGAACTAACTTCACCTGGGATGGCACTTAAAGAGATACAGAAAAATTTGAAAGAATAAGTAATATAGTTATCAACTGATAGTAGATGGTAAAGGATACCGGAAAGTCTGATATAAAGACAAATAATTCAAAGTTCACTCACTGTTAATGACTATATTGACAGCAAATAGCTGGGAGTGTTACTTATTTTATGGAAGTAAAAATAAATTTAGTTTTAAAAATTCATTTCTTCGAACAAATACATTTCCCTTTCGAGAATTAAGAACGAGTTTCATTGGACTTATTACATTTTTTTTCTTTAAAATAAGGAAGATGGAAGATTTATATATATTAAGACATACATCACAAAAAGACATTGTCTGAAAAACATTTAATAACTAAACTTACTTGTGTAACTTGTTACACTAACATTTTTATCTCTGATCACAAATCCATGGTTTAAAAGCAACTGAGGTTAGCTATAACCTCATTCAAACCATCCCTAGAAGTGACAGGGATAATAAAATTTCGTTCTAAAGATCTAAATTTCGTCTCAAAAATCACCTTTTTGGGTTTTTGGGGTCGCTGAACACGAATTTGAGGACCAACAGCAACTGAGGTTTGTTTCAACCTCTATAAAATCACCCTTAAAAGTCATATCTTGTTGAAAAAAAAGTCATTGTCTTGGTTGGTTTTAATGGGATTGCAGCTAGCTTCAGTTGTTTTTAAACCTTGGATTTGTGATTAGTAGCTCTAAAAACTCCCGAGAGACGAGGTGAAATTTTGAATTTAATATATGTTGCATATCTTTCATTCCTAGAGGATTTTAATGGGATGAAACCATCCTCAGTTATATTTTGAGCTCAGATTTTTAGCCCTAAAAGACGATTGTCGTGGAAAAATTTGTAATTTTTAAATTTTTGTTCACTGTTTCCTGATTCACTGTTATTTTTTAGGGTGAGAAAACTTTCCTAATTTTTTCAATTTTCATAGTGAGGAAAAAATTAGTGGCGATGAATGTTTTCTGAAAGTCTAAGGAACATGTACAAACATGAATTTTTAAAAACGGAGCTATTCCACAACGTTTCCACATTCACCACCGGCTTAAATGTAGGAACTACATTAGAAAAAAAATTGCAAATATGTTTTTTAAATACTGTTTCTTATAAAGTAGGATTTGGACAAAAAAAACTAATAATCACTGACTATGGCATATATGTATCTTGTAATATTATTAAATGGGCTATATATTTAATAATGGGCTTTATATTTCACCTTCGATAAATCAATTAAATAGTATGTTAAAGATCATGATATTTTAATCAGTTTTCGAAAACGTTATGGAGCATACAAGGCAATAATGCGGTTTTAAAACGTTTGTGGCTTCTTGGTGTAATCTTCATACACCCCAAATCGAGCAGTGATTACAAGTTGTCACAAATTAAAATGTTTCAACGCCATAATTACAGTTATTTGAATAACATTAAATCTGTTTGTATCTGCTTAGGTTACAAATAAGTTTATCCACAGTGCGTTTCTGACGAAATAAATACGAAGCTTATGGGATAAGTGAACTTATATGTCACGTCTGGATTTTAAGCATTATAATAATTGAATTTAAGAGTGGAATATTCGGCGCTGGAAGTGATCTTTATCGAAGCTTGGTAGTACTAATCTCGATTATTGGTTAAAGTTGTGATACGGAATTAAAACAAAACGTGACATATATATCTCTTGGTTGTAATAGAGGAACAGACAATTTAAAGAAGGTATATTTTAATATTAATATATTTAATCGATGTGTCTAGATTTTGTTACCTTTAGAAATTATCATAATAATACATTCCTCAATAAAACATTACCTTGGCCCTGTTTATTATTAAATATTTCTTTTATTTTTTTCTTGAACAGTGAAATGATGATTTGTTGTTGTCGCGTTATTCGTCAATTTTATATTTATATGTATATACCTAAAAAACATTTATAATTATTACAATGTATATAAGTATATGATATTTTTGGGTGTAAGTAACTTGGTTAGCATTTAAATCAGATGTGAACGATGTTAATATTTAATTGTTATTGAGAGAGATGGATAGACGACTTCTTTGTATATAAATATAAATTGATTGAATTATTTAATAAAAGTGTGTGTACACATAGTTTCCAAATTTTTGAATCGTCGTGATCAAATTGATTTTATTGTTGAAGAGCTGGGAAATCGATGAAACCTATCAGTGTTGACTAGTATTTTATATTTTGATCTTGTTATTCCTCTGGATCGATTCTTATTATAAACAGCAATATGACATCGTTTAATGAAAGCGAACGCAGTATAAACAATATATAGATATTTTGGTTTTATATTTCAGACTATTCAAATTCTAGACTTATTTTCAATCGTTTATTCCCAAGTATCAGGAAACTCAATAAACTGAAGATTATGATTTAATTGAAAAATTTTACTTCACTAAGTAAATCAGAACTTTGACTATGTAGTTTTATGAATAAACGCATTATGTATGTATATTGATCTCGAGGATAAATTGCAGCCTTTAAAGTTTTAAGAATAGCTGCTTTGTTGTGGTGAAAAGTGACAATTTCACGCTGAAAACATGGATTGTGAGATGTAGAAAAAATAATACTGCCTAATGGAATTTTATTCTCATTTTTTTTAATGATCAATTCCTTACGAAGCTTTCCAGTCCGGCTTATAACAATTTGTAATCCGGCTTACAACAATTTGTAATACTTAATGTATTTGGATTTCAAGAATATATATAATTACGGTATTTTCTCGCAAACAATCGAAACAATATTTACATGTATGAATGACTGCTTTTGACACATACAATATGATACAACAATTATGAACGCGAATGTACACTACTAATAATATACCATACTCTGTTGATTGTTGAATAATGTGTGTTATATGTTACGATGTGAGGGTGGGGACGACCTCTGTGCCTGAGCACCCACCTTCTCTAACTCAACTGGGTCACCATAGCCATGTCATCATATACAATATATATATATATAATAATATCGTATGGTATGTTCTACTTTCGGAGAGGTATAATACAAACGGCAAATTCATTCCATTATCGTTTGAGTGTAGTGTATACTTGGTTGTTTGGCTGGCTCATTCAATACGAGCGCACAGTTGTCGTATTACCTACCTCTTGACTAAAATTGAGATTGTATATTACACAAACCTTTTAGTTGAGACGCTGGTTGTATTTATTTAAGCAAAAATAGTGAATTTTCTTTTGGATTATATAAAGGAAACGTCTACCAAAACCCTTTTCATTGCAAAGTTCAGGTAGTAAATTCTGACGACTTATTAGCAGAGAAAATAATCTGTATAGTAGTCTAATTATAGTGTCCATACTTTATGAACTATTGAAATTTCAGTTCAAATACATCGGTTAAGGGAGCAGAGTGGTTCAGCGGTAGCGTGCTGAGATCTCGTTCTAATGGTCTCGGTGAAATTTTCTTTCAAGCCCAACCAAGTCAGAGATCTTGGCCACCCGCTCATTGGGATTATCCATCCTAAATACCTGATCTTTGATCGGGGTAATGATTCATTGCTACTGTTTATCGAGTCCTTGGGCCAGAATCGTCTGATGTGACTGTTTGTTTTATATCGCTGGCGGTAGGAGAATTCGAATCTAAGAACCACCTAAGAAAATAATAATAATAACAACGATTTAAGAAAAAGTTCGTCGAAAATTTGGCTTTGAAATGTGGAACAGTTTTGATTGTGCTTGTATTAATTATGCAGATATTCTTATTTTAATCTATAGAAAATGGGTTAATAATCAATTTTAAATTTATTTCGTTCAAACATGCTACTCATAGACGAGAAGTTTTTGTCGATCCTACGAGACATCTTTTCTCGCTATGCAAAAACTGTATTGTGAAGTGAAGTCGCACCTTAGTTTTTCGAATACTACGGGCGATACTTCACAGAAAGTATTACTATATATTCAACTTTATGATAAAACGCCTAGACTATTTATTTTATACACATATTGATGTGGTGGTACAAGTTACATACATACATATTTTTGTTAGTGGTTGCTTATTTTTTTGGTCAATCTAGGTTGGTTAGTTGAATTCGTGTTAACCATTCATCCGAATGGTATAATATATTTAAGAGAATCGCTTTCAGTATGATGGAAATGGATTGATATAAATTTAGTTCATAACATATCTGTTAAATTTAGATCATAATTTTGTAAACATAAATCACGATTTTTATTTTTTATTGTTTTGGATAGAGTTAACTGAAACGAAATAAAAAAAATTATAAACACACTTTTACACTTGAAAAGCTTTAAGCAGAAATAATATTGAATGTGATAGCATTTTGCTGATACAAAATAGAAGAAGTAAATGGAAGATTAAAAAGGAAGCTCCATTAAATTTTTAATTTTCAGATTCATAGACTCATGAACTATACTCATAAAAATATACAGGTGACTTTCGTCTCTTAAAGTCTAAAACTGCAACCATACATTGTATCAAATGTTTGTCTAACATAGATGTTTCCAATTTGTAGTAACAAACTTTGTCAAATTGAGCTTGTTATATTCAAGTTTATTAACTATATCTTATAACTGGATTTAAGATTATATAGATATCCAGGTGGCTGAGTTGATTAAAATCCTTACATTCGTGCTCGATTTCCACAACCACAACATAAATTTCATAATTAACTGTATTGATATAAAAAAGCAAACTTGGCAGGCTTCGACATCCGTTCCACTATTACTAAAAGATAGCAAAGAAATTGTTTAACGGTTTAAAAAATGGAATATTGTTCATTTTTGACGTCTTTGTTCTTAGACATTTTGCTGGCAAAAATAAAATCCAATAGTTTACTTAAATGTTACGTGATAATAAAGAATATAGATAGCTTCCTGAAATTTTTGTGAAAATCAAAACTCTAACTTGCAATTGATAAGTAAAAAATAAAATAAAAATCAAACACAAAATTAAAATGATAAAAAAATTTATATATGCAATTTTATTATATACAATCGAAAGGAAATCATAATTTTGACAATATGTTGGCTCAATTTTTGCAATGTAAAGTCACTTTTATTCAAATTTATAATATCGAAGTCGGGTGGATTCAGATTGTAAATTTTATTTGTATTTACTCTTCAGTTCTCTTTACAAAATCATAAAAAAGTACATTTTCTTGTATGAAAATGTTTGGATTGTGTCCAAAATGTTAAGTACCAATATCATATCAATTTCTGCAATGACAACAAAATAACCCCATTGGAAAAATTATTTTGTATATAATAGGGAGAGAAAACGGCGACATCACGAAGATATTTAATATATTTTCATGTGTCTATTATGTTGTGTATATAGTGTGAAATTTTGACTGACATTTTTTTGATTTGATCCCCAACTTTTTTATTCAAGAAGTTTTTTATTTAATTCCTTAAGTTTTTTTTATTATTATTTTTTTTATTATATTTAATTGAATTCTATGTGTTAGGCCTTAAGTTTTTGTTTTTTATATTGATCTTAACTTTACGGATTAAACTTCGGTTTGTACATATATTATACACATAACATTTTTCTAGACAAACTTTTGCATGAATAGTCCTAATCAGTAAACGTATTTATTCGACTTTTTTTATATCGCTCTTCCGAAATTGAAAGATTTCTTCTTCTTGCAATGAAAAAAATAAACAGGAAGTGACAATTAAGTTTTTAGTTTTCAATTTTTAAGTGTCTGTCAATCACTTTTTTTTCGGTAGTTTCGATAACGTGGGATTTTGATAAAATTTTATAGACATGCTTATCACTTGCAAGAAATTCTCTATACATTAGGTCTTTCGGATGTTGTGGCTCCGGCTCTTACAATGAGAAAAGTAAACAGGAAGTTAGAATTAAGCTTTTAGTTTTCAATTTTGTTTTCGCTTGATTGTCTCTGTCTTTCAATCTATTTTTGTTTTGTTTTGTAGGCACGTTTATCAAATTCAGGAAATTCTCTATATAGTAGGTCATTCGGGTGTTGTGGCTCTCGTAGTTAAATAGATATATACTGTATCAGGTCTCATTTAGCTTGATTACCACTGTAACAGTTTGTTTTCACTAGCCTTTTTTATTTCTATTCCGTTTTCATACTGAACTTTTCTACAGTTTCCGTTGTGTATTATACGAAAACGTCTTATTAAAATATATACACGGATTAAGATCAATTTTGGAACACGTAGCAGAAGATGATATGAAGATCCCTTCAATTCTAATACACAAACAAGATACTACGTTTAACCGTATTATGGGTGTGAATATAGAAAAAATAAATTGAATGTTTGGCACCCTTTTACTTTTGTAAAATGCTCATATTGAATTATCATGTCTTATTCACTTTTTTGGGCCATGATTGTGGAACCCCAATGATCCGGACCAAGATTGCAATTTCTTCCCAAAATAGATAAACGTTCAATCGATTGCTCGATTTCATCAAAGTTTTACAAGAAGTTATGGTGAAAATAAAACGCGTTCAAATATACTCATCCTTATTTCGGTAAAAAATACATAGAAAAATTTATATAACAAATTTCGATCCAGGTATGTCATACAGTGTGGCCTTCTGTACATTTTTCTTACAAAATATACAGTGTGGCCTTTATGAAAATCATCTAAAGTGAAACATGAAGCTGATGTGGAGGCTCAAATTATATTTCCAGGCATAAGAGGTTTATTGTTCATTGCACTGCGACTTTCAACTATACTACTTACTATGATGAGTACATTATGTTCTTATAATTTTAATATATTGCAACAATCTTTTTAAATGAGTTACTTTTCGTGTAAAAATTTAAGATTTTATCAATGACCAATTATAAGTACTATAAAGGACTTAACAGGTCAATTTTGAAGGAATCGGGAATATCGATTAGTAACCGAATAAACATGCATATAGAGGCTAAGTGAGTATTCCAGTTATTGTTTAAATCATGTAAGTATCGTGTTGGTTAGACAAAGAAATGTGTTTTAATATATTTTATATAGATATATAAATTTTTAAACGGGAAATTACAGTTGAATTCTAATTATATTTAAAATATTACCATTAAAATATTTATGTTTATATTTGTTTTTCAATGGATCTTTGCGACCTTTCATCCCAAAATAGCATATGTTAATGTTTATGTATGTATACTTTTTATCACGTATTTTGCAAATTTTATAGATAAGCATATTAAAGCTAATGTGATAATATATAGTAACTTAAACGAAGATTTAATGTAGACATTTGATTAAAAACATCTTGAAATTATTTCTTAAGATAGTACTAGGTTAAATTTTCAAAGTCTCAGTTTTTGTTTATAATATAAGCCCCATGGTAACTATATACAGAGAGGTTAAAAATTTAACAAGCCATTCGATTTAAACAGTCATTCGGTTGAAATCATCTAAATGTATATATTGTATAGGGTAAACAATAGACCAATTTTTAATTGCATTGATATTGTTTCCGGATCTGTATAACTATATTCTTTCGAAACCTTGCAGTTTTGACTTGTAATTGTAGGAATCAACGCCCAGCATACAGTGAATAAATCTTAAAAATAAAAAAAAACATTCCTTAAACTATTTAAACAACAAATTTAAAGTACCTGGAGGAATATCTTATGTAGTTCTTAAAGTGTTTGTAACGCATATAACATTTCGTTCTCAATACTTGTCACTTCCTAAAAACATCTAATTTCGGGGTGATAGGACATCGTCTTGTTTTTGAACAGCTAGGTCATTAAATTATAGTATCTTATAAAATCTGTTTCTTACACTAAGAACCAAATGTTTGGTACTGATGAAAAAATCTAAATCATTCAATACCAGTGCTTATATTTTAGGTTAAAAAGTTATCTTTGTTTAGTTGACTATTCACGCCTGAAAAGCCAACTGTACACTATGACTGCATCATATTAAACGTTTCTGCGTCATATTAAACGTTAGTGTAAACTCAGTAAATTGATATAAGGATTTTCTTACACTTAATCTTATTTTCTCTACAATTTTATTAAGTTGGAGGGTTGCCGCTAGTTTCATAGGAGTACGTAAACTAGCAGTTCATTATGTACATCTGGCTCATGGTTCATTGTTGAGCAAGAGGCATTAATTATTTTACGGTTAAAATATCCATGTTAAATTTTTAACATAAAGTTATGTTAAAAAAAAAAATAAAGCGACATTACGATTATACAGTAGGTGTACGCAACTGGAACAATAATTTGGATTAACATTCTTTTTACTTTTATACAAAAAAAAAAAAATTTATTTTGAAATACACACTGTTTGGCTGTCACGAAAAATTTCCACTGGTGAACAAAATACGCGTTAATTAATTGGTCTCGAACTGTTGTACATGTTTTGCTACTACTATGGATAGTCTAGATGGTAAATACTTAAAGTTTGATGTGAGATACGGTTCACTGTTGGGCAGTTTACTATATACATGAGGAAATGTCAAAATTTATTTTGCTGATTTTTAAATGGCACAATATTAAATTTTCTCCAAATTTCAACGCAAAATTTTAAATTTCAAGAATTTATTTTCTGAAGAAATTATTAAAACGATTGAAGATTAAATTAATTGTTTACATTCACTTGATATGATTGAAAATTCATAAAAAAGGTCCATGCAGATATGATTTTAATATATGTTAACGTTAATATTTGTATTCGACTTTTGGAATCTATTTTTAAATCGAATTCTTTTATGACGAAAATCAAAATTTGAATTGTGTTATTTGAATATCCTTAATTTTGAGCATTTTTAAATTATTATTAGTTATTTCCAGATGCCACTTCTAGCTGGATACGTTTTTTGGCAGTGATTTTTGTTAGTGAATCAGTGCAGTAATTTAATTTTTATTAAATTGATATCACGACAATAGTGCATCATAATGACTCAATTATTTTCGCTCTGCTAGCTTGACTATTATATTAAAATTGCTCTAATAATAAATCTATCTCAACTAATAAACTTGAATTGAACTCAACTGTATATATTAAATAAATATATCTACATAAGTAAAGTATAATAATATTGAGAGAGGTGTTGTGAAACGTAGCACCACTTTCACTGCCGTGGCCAAGTTTCATAACAAAACGAGGACGTGGTTACCTCAAAACACTAATTTATTGTCACTTCTACATACATCATAATATATATGTATATATATAAATATAAATACTACATTATAGTGGAACGAACATACTACAGAAATGAGATACATCATTTTATGTTTAAACTTACATTAAATGGGATCTATTAGCCCTGGCCTGATGATACTGTTTGTACACAAATGTATTACTAGCATAGAATAGTACTTACAATACAACACACTCATTATTTACTACATACTACTTGACTGTACTTTGTAGGTAGGCTAGTCTGGGAGCCAGAGCCAAGATAGATAATTACTGATCGATCTTCAATAATAATAGTAGTTTGACGAAAATAATATAGTATTTGTGATGGAAAAGTAATGTAGTTTCGTAATATGGACCCGGGTATATACACACTCACTTATATACTTAGAGATATCTGAAAAAAAATTTTATATTAGAAAAATTACTGCAATTTAAAAAATATGCTATTACCATGGCGATTTTCGGGCATAAAATACTCATTTAAAAAATTCTTACCTAAATATAGTGAAATTTAATATTAACAATCTTAAAATGAAAACGGAAAGCATGCCGAAGTGTATTTGCGAAAAACCATTTCTAAACATAAAATCAAATTTAGATTTTTGCTATAAAATTTTATTTCGAGGAAAAGTGTTCGACATTGCCCTTCGTTTTAATGCCAAGATTGTGCGTACCAAAGTTCATGACACTTTTTTCCATAGTCCTCGATTATGTTTAAACAGGATCCTCTTTTAGATTAGGTAGTGATTTTGTGACTTCGATTGATCTCAATTTTAAAATTTGAATACCCTCTTTACTTTATTTGGGGTTAAAAATATCTAAGTTGTAGAAAAAAGGAACACACAAAAATGAATCGTTTGTATTCATGTAATAAAAAAATATAAAAAAAGCACTTTCATTCATCTACGGTAGGTATCACAATATACTCTGACATAACTTCAGGCGTTGTGTCTTAGCAGTTTGGCCTATACTTTGGTCGAAGTTAGCAAATTCAAAACCCGCCTATCTTTTTGTCTTAGAGGATTGAATTGCAAAACATTCCATCTTTGTACTCGACTTCGTTTAAACAGGGCCCTCTAGTCTTTATTTCAACCTTTTTGACGATAGTTGGGCAGTAAATTGATGAATCTATCCAAAACCCTTACTTATTTATTACTTCCGCCATATACGAAATCCTCATAAAAAATTTCAAGCTTCTAGTTCAAAGCATTGATGTGACAATCAGCCCCTTATTATTTATGTATTAATGATTAAAGAATTTGATTTCTAATGTAATCCAAACCTTTTTGAGTTGCTTAAAACAATATGTCTATATCATACAATATTAGTAACCTTGTTTTAGATCATGTTATCAACGCTGTCGCTTAGACTATATAACATTACGTACATTCATTTATTCATTTATTTGAGGTAAGCAGCAACGTATAACTACTATACATACATAAGCCCTTCGACCTCTTCAATATTATCATTATCTTTCCCAGTATAGTTTTAAGTACCGTGGCCTATATATTATTTAAAAAATAAAAATAAAAAACATATTTTTACAGTATGTAACATAAGTAAACAAATTCGTTATTTTATATTTTTTAATGTAAATAAGTAATCTGATGGCCTAATTTTTTTTAAGTGTTTCTTTACTTTCAAATTTTATAATATCAACACCTGGACTTAAAATCGATCAGTTTATTTATCTATTTCAAAATTATTTGAATTTCTGGTGCATATTTTTTACATTTATTTTTAGTGACCTTTTTTGTATGTCCTTCACAATTTTTTATTTTAATCCAATAGATTTTTTGAACGTTAACCTATATTATAAGTTTTTAATTAATATGTTTAAAAAAATTTTTACAACATAAATAAGTATTCTAGTTACTATAATTATGGATAATATAAAAATGTTTTCCTTTTACAAACGAATGGCGATTATTCTATATCGTAAAATTCATTCTTTCAACTGTTTTCGTAGATAAAATGCTAAAATACCAAGTATGTTGTACCATTTAGTTTTACTTTCAGTTAATAATATTCTCGCTTTTTCCATTACCTCGATTGTATTACTCAGCCTAATTCTATTTCTAAAACCTGTTTAATAAAAATAGTTAAACGTTTGGGGTTTTTTTAACCATATTTAAATTACATGGGTGGTGGGAGAATTTTTTTAAAGTAGCAGTACTTAACGATTTTATAGGTTAAAGGTTTTTTAATTTTCAGATGTGGTGAAGAAGAGGTGGAGGGATTGATTAGATATTAATTTGACGTAATTGATATGACGTAACTTTCTACCGTAGGCACCTTTATACTCCTAATTAGTCCAATCAGTACTTAGGTGCCTACCGCGGGGTCAAGCGTGGATTGGAAACATGGGCTAAGACAGCGTGGGTTCTAAACACTTTTACCGCTATATACCGGACCCTGACGCAGAATAAACAATGAATATTCTGTTTATTTTATTTTAAACAAAAAATACTTAAAAAATTTCATACTATGATGACATCACTAAATATCTTTAATGAACCGAACATGTCAAATACTAAAAGTAATATAATATTTTTTTATTTATTTACAAAATATAACAATACAAAGGGTCTGGTTGCTGTTCTTATGCAATAATAACACAGTATACAGTTTGTCTTTAACATTAAAAAAGATCTTAACGGTTACGCAGAATTTAAATTTAAATATATATATATATATATATATATATATATATATATATATATATATATATATATATATATATATATATATATATATATATATATATATATATATATATATATATATATATATATATATATATATATAAAAACAATCAATAATGGACACAAAACTTCTTCGCGATTTACGAATAAGCTCATTTAAATAAATATATGCCCGTGAACAATTGAATTACAATTTGGATATGAGAAGAAAAAATTTTCTACATATATTATATATATATATATATGTGTGTGTGTGTGTGTGTGTGTCTGTCTGTCTGTATTTTCTTCTTTTCTTTTGGAAATATATATGTATATACATTTAATTTTCCACAAAATTGGCATTTACGTTTTTGTTGTGAATTCAATGGTTTATGGGTAAACTGAAAATTAAGCCAAACCGATCTAACTCGTTAAATTTCTTATGTTAAAATTTTTACCACCTAGAACATAGAAAACGCATAAATCTTGTAAAACACCGTATATAAAATAAAGATACCCGCCTAATTTCGGACTATTGCCGCCTAACTACAATGAAATAACATATCTAAGACCTAAGCTACAGATTTAAAAAAATAATCACATGTACGTGTGGAAAAATTTCAAATACATTTCGGAAATTCCTTGGAAGCTAGAACTCGAATAGGCATTGTTTTTCAACTGGACAAGAGTGTTAAATTCGATCTATATAGTCTTATAAATTTTTTATTGTTGCTATAAAGGCCATCAAATTCCATTTGTTAATAAAAAACATCAAATCGTTATTTTTTTTCAGTTAAAATGAATGATAATTTTTGGAGTAGGCTAGAATTGTTATTCCTATCAATTGATACTTGTGTTCCAGTTTTTCATCTCTTGTTTTGTTTCTTAGGAATGGCAAATTATTACAGTAAAATCGGTAATAAAACTGTTTAGATGTTTACATTTGAATATAATAAGAATTTAAATTTTGGAGATGATTTTGGAACCACACAGTATCTCCAAAAATTTTTCTCCAAAAATAATATTTACAGAGCTTTCTGAGTTGAAGAATGTGTAATAAGTATAATACAAAGTATGCTGAAAATATGCTAAGTTTGATTTACTCTTATGAAGTTGCAGTTTCATTTTCCCAAATTTAAGCATAAATGGTATATTATGTTTGTGCTTCGAGTGGACTTTAGAAAGAATTCGAAATTATAAGTTTTTATTTTCGTACGTAAATTATTACATTTTCGCAATTAAACATGATAGTAATTCAAATTTTCAGATATCTGAAGAAAAGCATTGGAAAAATAGTTTTAGTAGTTCTCAAGGATTTTCGTATGCATCTTAACGATTAATTAAAAGTCAATCTTTAATAATTTTAAAATAGCTGAAATAAGTAAATGAATGCATTTAAAAAAATCATAGAAACATATTGTGATTGTTCAATTTTCATCTCTAATGTTTAAACTTTAATAATTTTAAACTCTTTGAATCTAGGTATAAAATTGATTAATGGTTAAAGTCATAAATGAAATATGTATTTCCTTCAGTACTTATACACAGTAATAAGTGTATAATTTTAAGTACATATTGTATACACTCATTACGCGTTGTTAAAAAAAGACAGGATATCTGCAATGTGTGTGTGTCATTCAATTTCATTGATGTAATATCATAATAAATATTACAAAACGGCCTTAAAACATACTTAGCACTTTTATATTGATAATCGTTTAGTATAATTAATATATAGACAGTACATAAAATCAATTATTTAATAACTTAATGAATTTTAATAACTTTTATTTGTAAAATTAACTTTAACATTGTCTGTAATAATTCATTTAGTAAGAATTAATTTATCCAACATACAAACGCGGGCATTCACATATTAATTTGTTAATCGTTAATTAACGAATTTCACAAACTGTTTAACGGATTAAGTTAATCCCAGAAAATGTTAACGCTCTTGTTAACTTGTTAAACGTTACAATGTTGATATTGTATTTATTTGAATATGATTATCAATATGTTATCTTATCTTACAAATAAATATAGGTATTTAATTCTTTAATAATAACTAATATACCACCCACTTGGTTTTGTTTTATCTAAGTATATATATATATATATATATATATATATATATATATATATATATATATATATATATATATATATATATATATATATATATATATATATATATATATATATATATATATATATATATATATATACAAGCACAAAAGCTGCATATGTTTTGTATGGTTAGCTTATAACTTGCCGTTTAAGTTATGCAAATTTTACGTTTTACTGATTAATCGAAGTTAACTTTCTAACAAGCGATTTGACAATTAAGTTAACTTTTAGATAACCGTGTCCAACTATGGTACTTCACAATGCGACACAATGATTCCATTTTGTTATTAATGAAAATGAAATTTGCAACACTTGTTGTTCGATGTACTAAAGAAAACACCTAAATAATATAGGAATCTATACATCAGATCTGGTGATCTGGCTAGCTAATTCAGAAAATCAAAATGGTAGATCAAAATCTCCCCTTAACGATAAAAACTATCCAAAAGATAACCGAAACATGATTTGATGACGCTCTTTTGTTGCCTTAACATGGAAAAATATATTTGGCGCTAGTTGGTTTGCGAGCAACAATTTAATACTCCATAAAACGAATCCATCATGGGCACCATACTCAAATTTGCTGTTGATACAACAACAAAAATGGAATTTTAGTGAATAATCTATTCCTATATTTTGCTCTTGTTATCAAAAGCTTTTTAAAAATACAAAAATTAAACTAAACTCAATATAATTTTCTATATATGGGCCAAATGAATATAGAAAAAATTTAATTAATACCACTCAATGTGATGTAAGCTTTACGATTCATTAGTTTTTACTGTTTGTTCATTATTGATTCCATCTCTTTAAAATCACCAAACGAGAAAACTATCATTTATATTCTGACCACATTGTGTTTTAATGGGATGAAGCTAATAAATAGCTTACTTACTTTTTAAAAAAATTTCTTGAATGTAGTTTGCAGGGGTGGGGGAGCACTAATGGTTAAGGGTCATATTTTCCTATTATTTCATACACGATGATTTTCCCTGAGATTAATTAATTCAAATTACAATTATCGTATTTAAATAATATTTTGAAGTATTTTTGCATTGAATAGCAAAATTTGCTTTTTTTTTTTAGTCAAGGTAATACTAATTTGTTTAAAAATCGTCTTTATTTTTCAATTAACACATTTGTTTCATGTTCTTGCCTTGATCTAAGGTTAAACATATATTTTGAATGTAGGTTCAATTAATTAAATTTTAAGTTTAGGATATTGTCAAGGATATTATTTTACAAAAATCATGTTTTTAGATATTATTGATTAGCCGATGCCTTTAATGCTTTCCGATAATTACCAAAAAATAAATTAGTTTCGAAAAACAAGTGGAAATGAAAATTAACTAATTAAATGGTTTATGTACTCGACATATGATTATCACTGTTTGAACAATTTTTAATTATTAAAATTTATGAAATATACTAAATACGTAGTCCTTACTATAGGCTATGAAGAATTTGTTATGGAATAATGTATATTGTAACTATTATCACATATTATAATGTGTTATTGAACAAAAATATTATAAAAAGTTTTACTTATCTGTATTTGCGTTTGAATTGGATTACAAACAAAAGTTTTTAAGAAACAAACATTGTTATATTTGTACTGCCATCACTTAAACGATGTCGTTTACTCATTTCTTAGGTTTATAAAACGTAATCAAAATTCTAGGTCCCCCTTTTTTTTTTCGTTTTTCAGTTATTGTGATGACGGATAGTCACGCAAACGTACAGACGACAATGGACTAATTTAGTAAATGTGTGATTGTACGAGCACCTATGTCACTATTTTGTACTGAGATTCAATATTTTCTAACGTTCGAACTTTGATTTGAATTTAATGGATAAATGTGGGTTTTAGTTCATGAATAGGCTAAATCCGTCAGTTGGATCTCATGGATCTGCCTTTTTAATTATACGATATAGAAAAGTTCAAATGCGAAAAGGTATTTTCGCTTAAAAACAAACATAACATTTGTTTGCCACATTTGTTCATAAATTAGCTCCAATGAGCCTTCAAATATTGCATATTAACAAATTAATTATAACAATATAATAATAGTTACAATTAAAGCTATTCTAAAATGAACACATTATATACTACGGCTGTATAGGCTTCATTTGTAAGATATTTTATTGATGATAATATTTAAAAATAGGTCAAACATAAAAACTCAGCCATGTGTCGGGTATTTAAAACAATATTAACTCTATTTATTTTTACTTTTACTTGTTTGTTAATATATTTACTTTTCATTCTTAAAATTAAATTTGCAAATTCGTTTGTGCCACTGCTCTAATTCGTTTATAACAATGCATTGAAATTGAGCTATATAATAAGTATTTTAATATGAATTTTGATTGAAATAACCTAAATAAGTTCCTTTCCATTTGAGTGACAGCAAACATATCAAGTTACTGCCATCATTTAGAGAAATGTTATTAAATAATACGAACAATGAAAAATCGGTCAAGACATACTACACAGCACTAAAAATATATCACTATTGTATTATATTTTTATTACTGCTTGGTTTCCATAAGTTAAGTGTTTAAAATAAATAAAAATGTGTCATTTATTTGAAATTAAAATAAACTTTTGTGGTATTAAGCATCCAGGTTAATCAAAATAGTGTGTGTGTATAATGGATGGTATCATCCAAGTGGAGGGCGTATAGTTTTAGGAAGTTAAAAATTGAAGTAGACTGATATTTAACCCGAAAAAGTATTAATTAGTAATTGGTTTACTACGGATGGACTTTAGAATTACTTTATGTCTTGTTTAAATTTTTTATAAACAGAAAAATTAAATTTATGGAAATTTAGTTTTAAGAATAACAAATAATTTAGCGTCATTGTAAAAAAAAGCTAACCATAAACTTTTTTTTAAAAATAAGTTAATGAATTTTGGGATGCCTTATAATTGTATTCTTTTGAATTAATCTAATAAAATTACATTTTACAAAAAAAATTCAGTATGCAAAAAAGAGTATTATTTTTTTATAAATCAACAAAACTATGAAAAAGACACTATTTTTTATATTTCCGCTACAATAAAAAATTGATACATATGTTGATAATCAATATCGGAATTTTTTTTCATTCTATGTGTAAAAAAATGGAATTCGAAACCTGCTTTGCGAAAAAAGACATCTATAATAAGACATTATTCTCGTTTTTGTGGAATATTCAATAAAGAAAATAATTATAGTATTTGTAATGGTTCTTATATTCAAATTATAGATGATAAACTTTTGCTCGAGGCGTTTCTCGCGTAGTAATCGTTTTAATTAAAACGAAAATTAATATTATTTCCAATGTAATAAATTTCAAAATTTATAACATTTACGTCATCAACGTTCCGACAAACCTTCAAAATGACACTCATGTTGATTTTGAAAATTTTTACCTCTTTTTACCGCCTGAACGTGTTTATTTATTAACAGGATTTTTTCTATATCCTTTTCACATTTTTAGTTGGGGGGTAGCCGATGCCTACTTCATACAAACTGCCTGTATGCTAAATTTCAATTTAATCCGTTAAATGATTTGAGCTATGCGTTACTAGTTTAGTCTGTCAGTCACGGTTTAATTTTGTATATCCGTACCGTGTATAGAACGTGGATGGGACTTTTTGATCCATTGATGTGCTACAAGTAATAAAACGTTCACATTCTAGAAAATATACTTATTTGTTCAATTGTTTGCATGTTAATTGTATAGCAAATGTCAAACAAAAATTATTGAATAATTACAAAAATAGATATTTAATTGAAGTTGTTGGGTTGAAAATTGTTAGGAAGATTGAAGACATTGCATTAGTAATTAGTTTTAATTGCAAATATGAATAATTATTCATTTAAATTATTTAAATTAGTTTTGAGAAATTATCAATAATAAATCATAAATCATTCACAGAGTTATATATCATTTGATTGATAAACTAGTATTTTGTAAACAAGGAAACGAATAAAAACATTTTGATGCACGTCGCCCATAAAGAAGATTCACTAAAAAACCTGTTACATAACGAAGAAAAAATTACGGAATCCTAAAAAATAAAATATATGTCAAGCTAATGTGTGTGGCCTAGTTTTCATGATTTTTTGTTTTATTTATCCTATATACGAGTACTTTATAAACGAATTTGTGTAGTTAATCGCTTTTAAGAGATAGTAATTAATCATATTCACCTTGGTTCAACCAACCAATCAATACATACGATCCACTAGCTTGTGCACATCCCACTAGTCGACCAACCAACATCGGTGACTGATTGACTGACGACTAGAAGATGATTTCATTTAAAAAAAAAAAAATGAATGACAGTTTTTTTTATAGGTAATTTTTATTTCCTTGACATTATCGATTCTATTTATTACACAGTGAATTTTAATTTCACTTTATATAAATATAAATACTTCACATATCATTTTATATAAATGAAACAGTACGACGGGAAATATGGAACACGTGATTACGTAACCTTAAACTATTGAGCTAGATTTATTTATTTTTAGATAGTTAGTTTCTTTGAAGTTTATAACATATGAAGAAATGTACTTTATTTAATGTAGTTTCCGTTTTAACTGAAATCTCTTCGTAAACAATTCATTTCAACACATTAAATAAATAAAAAGTTTGTTACTCCCTGGAAGCCACATGGAAATTATTTTAATTTCGAGATTTTTTTTAAATATTCAGAAAGGGAAACGTAAAATACTTGATGAGGCTTATAATAATCTGCTGGATATTCGTATCCGCAAAAATCCGAGGAATATTATAAAATAGAAACTCAAGCAGTGTACTTTTCTACATTCGACTTGTTTTAACTAATATTCGTATCGATCCATTACACCACTATATGAGACAGTCTCAAAGGAAATTATTATCATACTTATCTTATGCGTTAACAATATTCAGTCATCACTTTATCAGAAATTATTATAATAATTTCTTTTTAGAAATTCTAATGTATTGTGTGCTATCTGTGCGGAATATACTGTAAAATGCACATTTATTTATGATGACGATTTTGTTAATTAAATTACGAGGTTTCTTACTGTTGAATATATTGATTTTATTGTCATTGATACCGAAATTAAAGTTTTTGACATTTGAATAATTTCAAAAGAATTTCGTCATCATCAAATGTTGTGTGTTTACATAAATTTTATTTCGCTTAAAATATTGTAAAACTATGGTGCTAGAATTAAATACTTAACTTTATTTTCATTTTAGAGCAAGTTAGTTTTAATGCAATTAAAATGATACATCAAGTGGTTCAACCAAAGTAAAAATGATCCTTTATTGAAACTTTATTGTAATACTATTATTATAATCGACATACATATAATATGTTAGAGTTTATTAATTTTAGTCTTCAAGTTTGTAACGTCACTTAATATTGAAGGCACTAACAAAATTTTGATATTGAGGTTCATCCGTCCGTCCGTCATCACGGCGACTCAAAAAGACACACGTAAATATTTGAAAGAGATTTATTTGTAATCGATAAGGCATTCATAGTTTAATAAACATGTAAAAATGATATATTGAGTACTTTATTTTATAGAAAGCTTAAAATTTCAATTATAGAAAGTAATAATGAATACACAAATACCTAATTACATAAATTGAAAAATATTTATATTATAGTTTTATAGTAAATAATTGAGCAAGAAAAAGAAAACTATACAAAACGATATAAAATCGATAGTTTTAAGAAGAAACAATCAGTCCAAATCTGCTTTAAAATATTTAATAAATTTAAATCCGTCAAGACACATGCATGCTTTGAATTATCTTATCACGAGGCTCAGTAGTATTTTTTTGTTAATTTCAATATATTATTTTTTTTTTTAATTTCCATGTAATTAATATGATTTTAATAAATTTTCTGAGAGAAGAAAAGCTTATTCTATTTTAACTACAATTGAAATACTTCAGTTTATTATTTAGATTGCGTTCTTTATAACATTTTTAAAAACAAGCTTTTATATTGTCAAAAGAGTCAAAAATCTTTCTAAATAGAATTACGTCAACTACAACTTTTATAAGAAATTTATTTGTTTTTATAGTTGGCTTATAGTTTATTCTAACTGTGTATAAAACTGTATTTCATCAAAATAAAATAACTTGGTTTCAAAAACTATATTCATCTCAACTTCCAGTATAACAGTAAACGTGTTTTGGAGTTGCCCGCGCAATTGCAAATCCTATCCTAGGTTATTTGAACTATTTTTGATTTAAATTTCAACTCTTAAAAGAGGTTAAATTTAAATCAAGAAACTGGAGGGAAACAAATTTACTCCTTCGATATCTGAGTAAATATTTTTCGAAAATTAGGAAACATTTAACTGCGATAAAAATCCTGGTAAATTTGCTGATAAAAATATTTTGTAAAACATTATACAAATAAATAAAAAATTTTCATAAAAAAAGGTCTGTTGATTCACTTATTTACTCCATTACTATAAAGCAGCGTGTACACTGTATACACGTGCAACATTCGTTCGTAACATTACACCGTATCGTACATCTGTTCTGTTACGTGTTACGAATGTTGTGATGTTACGATGTGACTATGTGTTTCATAGCGTTCCATCTGTTTACCACGCAAATTACCTTCGTTTTAAGTATTTGTTTATGTTGATAAATTTCAATAAATTGTATTTTGTTCGTTCTACTCCATTTCGAAATATTTAAATACAATTAAAATAAAAATGAATAATGTTTACGTTTTGTCTTTGAAAATGTTGCGTTATTGAGCCCACACTATTCATAACCCGACCTAGTACCATCTTTTGATGTGATTCAAATTTACCGACAATTTGTGGTACACAATGTAACTTCGTTGCGTTTCAACTTTTGTTACACGACGCTGTTACGTGTTCACGTCCACACAAACGTTACTGTAACGCGTCAAAATTGCGTTATTGTATTACGTTACTCGCGAATATTGCACGTGTGTATGCGACTTTAAAGAATACTCTTGGCTTTTTTCTATGAAAGTTAAATAAAAGTTTTTAGTAAAAGTTGTTCAAAGAAACTTGCCATAATCTCGTTGCTTAAAAGTGTTGCATTGATAATATGAAAAATATATTTGCACTACGTTGTGGTGCGATCAAATAGCTAATAAAGATCATAAAATGTATTTTATAAAATGTAAAAATAAATTATCGTCATTAAGAAGAAAAAAAGGCTTGTTTGGTATAACCAATGGAACCGATAGTTTTTAGATTTTAAGAACATCATATATATCAATTATTATATAAATTGTTCTCATTTTAAAAGGAATATACTTTTTAATTTTTCTTCAAAGAATAATATAATACCTACTTACTTTCAAAAAAAAAAAACAACTTAAATTACAAAATTCTCCATTAAAATTGTTAATAAACTAATTATTGTACAGTGAAGTAAGTAAGTAACTCTTGAGTGAATTGTTTGTGTATCGCGGCTCACAAACTGAACAGATAGAATAGAAGAAGGCAAGGTATATCTAATATTTGTAAATATCACATAAAAAGAAAGTATTTTCTAATTTTATTACTTTGATTAAATAATTAATCATTCCAATCTTTTTTTTTAATACTGTTAAAGTTTTTATTATTCAATATTAATTTTCTTTTATTATTTATTTCTTTTTTTTCTAATATTTATTTACACACTTAAATAAACTTACAAAATGTTTTTAATTAGACAAATACAGAAACTAAAGAATCCTGAATATCACACCATATAACTCTTGCATTAAAATTGTAAAATATGTATTTCAAATTCTTAATAAATTTTAGATCAATTGTCATTTTTTCAATATTATGCGAAGTATAACGTTTGTCAAGAACGTCGCAGCGCTAGCGATGGAACGTCAAGATACTTTCATACGTACGGTCTACATTGTACATACATGTTAATTCTATGTGTGTATATGTCCAAACTTCTAGACGCGTTAGTTCCGTTATTTTAATAAAAAACCAAAGAACCTTTTTTATGTAAAATTTGATGCTTGACAATTTTAATTTGAACTTTGTTTTCTAAGCTCCTATCCTTTTGACCCAATTCAACTATCTTCCCTTTTAAATATATCAAAGCTGATGGCGTGAAGGGTTTGATTCCTGCCAATACGTGGTTTTCGAATTTCGCGTACTCTTCATCACTCAAAAAATAGCCTTACTGAAATATCCTAGCGCAAATCGCATACGAACTCTTAGAATATATATTCGCTTGTTACAAACTTTTAATTTTTTTTGTTTTTTTTGTTACAGGTATGTACTTATTTGAATTCAAACAGACATGAAAAGTGATAGGTAATTTACTTTATTTTACAATGAAATTTTTTCTTCAATACTCATTTGAAAGTCATTCTCGAAATCAAATTCCTAGAAATTTAGCCCCAATATTATGTTCGCTCTTGGAAAAAATTAATTGGCAATGTATGTAATAAAATATATTAGAAAATAGCTGATCGTATTTTAATCAAAGAAATTTCCGGTTAAATTATATTAAAGTGAATATTAATTCGATTTTAAATTCAATTTAATTTGAATGTTTTTGCTTAAGAATAATTGATGAATGAAATAATTTTTTCATAGTTTTAAATTGGTTACAAACGTATTTATTATACACAATATCATCCAGTTATTTGAAATGGATAACTAGTTCCTATTTCGAATTATTTAAGAAGGAATGATTTTTTAATCCATTCATTATAAAATAACCATTTTTAAGAACACAACTACAATAATATAGGTAGCAACTGTTTGCCTTTGCGAAAAATTTTATAAGTTCACATAATGCATTTTATTCATTTATTGATTGATATGTTGATTAATTAATACATATTAATAGATATGTTATTAGAATGTGATTGATAGTAATTATAATTAATTTGTAAGTCTATTAAATTATATATGAAAAATGTTAGCATATGTGTTATACGTATATCAAACAAGTATTTTTGTAATCAATACATTATTAACTAACTACTGCAATAAAAAGATTTTTAAACTAACAAAATGCACTAAATATTAGGTTTTTGTATGTTAGCATTCCGTATCGTAAAAATATAACTAATTTTCGTTTTCAAAAACTAATAAAAAATGATTTCCGATGTAACTTAAATCTTTTTAGAAAATTTTTGTTAAGAGACCGAATTTTAATTTATAAACATGTTTGATCAATGGTAATATTTGCGATTTTTTAATTCCGTGTTATGTAGTGATTTTCCTTATTTTTCGTCTACCCTAGTTGTTCTTGACCGCCTTTCTGTATAGAATTTATTTTAATGGAAGCAGGAACACTGAAAAATATAAGGAGTAACTACATTCATGGAACATTTTGTTATTTAGTGGTCCAATAATCCACTAAATAATGGAAGATTTTGTCCGAATAATCGAATGTTCGATTCCTGTCACGAATATGGAAGGTTTTTTTATAAAATTCAGAATAGACATTGTTTTAAAAAGTAAAAACAAGCTCATAAATAAACAATTTATATCATTTATATTATTGATTGCCCAATTGTATGTGAAAATTGAATTTAGAGCTGTTCTACACAGTCGGCTGTCGGCTAGCGTGCGCAAGCTCATTTCAATCCATTTTTCATATTTGTTTTCAAACTTAGTTTAAGTTTAATCTGATTTGTTATTAGGAAACTTTTTACATTAAGTAGGTAAAAATTAACTATAACCACACACACCTGTCAAACTAGAAAATATTTAACGGTTAGGTTTTTATATCCATATGATAAAAATAATATCAATATTTGATAAAAACACACACTTAACCGTTTTTTACTAAAATAACACATTTTCAGTTAATTAATAAATTATCCATAATTTACATATTTATTTATTTTTATCTATATGTGTACTATGTTGTTATACATTGCTCTTTTTTATTCGAATTGTTTGTTATATATAATTCATTAATCTTTTGATACAATACACTGTGCTTAAAAAGTAAACGTATATTATTTACTCGTTTCTTATAAAATTTCTGATTGATAAAACGTAACAGATATTTTTTTAAAGAAAATTTAGTAAGTTTAATTTTAAATAAATTTGTCCAATTTTTGTAGTTTGTTATAGATATGCTTTTAATTTTTTTGGACAAAGTATCATGTTTACCAATAGAAACATAATAGACCGTTTACAGAATCAGAATAAGTTTATTTTTAAGGGAAAAAAATTAAATACTGCAGTTTTATGTTATTAAAAAGTTAACAGGTATACGTAAGAAACAAAATTATGTAACTTCACCTCAACCCGGCCCAGCCACCTTCGAGAAATGGTGGGATGGATAAAAATTTTTTTTTAATTAACTGTGTCATTCTATTAAAAAATATCCCGTACCAAAGGTGTCTAGTTAAAATAATCTACAACTTGTTTTGTATAAAAAATACTTTTTACCAAACATCAAATTTTTCGAAATATTTGCATAAACCCTGTTTTTAATTTTTTTCTAGTTTATTTTTTATTTCCACAAAAATTGTTAGATTTTAATGAAACTGCGAGAAAGTAATCTACAAATTACATCTAATTACTAAAAATTTGAAATCAAAATTATTGTGAAAATGAAAAATAAAAAACTAAAACTAAAAACTGGTTTCTTGCAAATATCTTGAAAAATTTAATGTTATGGTAAATAGTGTTCTCTTTAAAACTCACCATTTTTCGGAGTTGGTTAGGTCAAGAAAATATTTTACATAATTTTGATCCGTATGTACCTGTTGCGGAATGTTTTAGGCCCTTGCAAAAATATAGGCGACATTCTTGGTATATAAATTCTAATACTTTTTGTTTATTCGTATTTATTCGGTAAGATTTTTAAAGAATTTTTAAAGGTATTGTTAATTAACTTTTTACATACAGTTTGATATATATATATATATATATATATATATATATATATATATATATATATATATATATATATATATATATATATATATATATATATATATATATATATATATATATATATATATATATATATATTTCGGTTTTTGTGATTCGGTGTGACGGGTGGATTCGGTCTGCGAATGTATTGCCGCGGAATTTTCAGAGTGGTTTGCATTTCGTGTTAATTTTTAGGTAAAATTTTACGTAACCAATAAAAAATAATAGTTGATTTAATTTGCTCGGTTTTGAAACACATAAAAATCTTATCGCACTATTTATACGATAAATATTTTCTTCTCAGATAAAATCGAATAACTTCATATATTCTTCTCACATCTGTTCAGTGTAACGCTACTAGGAAGTAACGAGTTCAGTGCTAATTTTATATCTCCTTGTACTTATAATCAAATAGTTGATGGCTTAGAACACATACAGTATATTTAATTATACATATAATTCGCAAACGCAACAATAATAATTTTATTGTTAACATATCACATTTAACCAACAACCAACAAGCTCTGTTGTTTTGTTATCTTGACTCTTACTAACTATTTGTGTTTTATATTTGTTTATTCACTCACTCACTCATTCAACTGTGATCATTCGTTACATATGCATATACTTATTATATACACATATATTAATATTATATTATTATATATTTGTTAGTATATTGAAATGTGTGTAATGTAACGCGAGCTACTAACCTATTTTTTATGTAATTATTTTAGATATTAATCACAATATTATATATACATATATCTGTGTATGTATGTATGTGTTTATGTTAAAAGGTATTCTGAAATTATTTTTCAATTATTATTATTGTTGATAAAATATGTAGCTTATTTTTAAATTGGTGGCCTGGATAATAATGTGTGAGAGATTAAAAACAAGAGTTATTATTTTTATAATACCCTGTATATGTTGGGTGATTGGTCATTTAATTTAATACTAGAAAAGAGGATATCTAATTTTAACAAATTTTATTCTATGAACTGTTGTATGTAAATAATTTTCTAATCGAGAAAAAATATTACATATATAAAATTATTAGAGTAAGAATAGTGTGAATCAGTCTTCTCTTTTGAATTATGTAATATTGTATTGACGAACAGATTCGTGCTTGGCTTGTTTGCCGTGTTCTCACGATAGCCATTGACAGACTCAGTCACGATTTGCAATGATACTTTTAACAGAACCTATTAGAACTGCGTTATCCTATAAAAAAAAAAACGGTTAAGGATTATAATCTACCTGTTAACAGCATTCGTAATTAAAAATCATTTTATCAGAATAGTGAATTTATTACCCAAAATAGATAAGGGACTCTTATTCTAGTTAGTTCCAAAAAAACTAAAAGATGGCTTTTATGATAGTGACATCTATTATCTTTTTGAATACTTTAGAAAAAATACTTTAAGCATTACCATAGAAATGATAACAAATTATTTAGCATAATACACATACAGTACCAAGTCTATATTATTTTAACGTAATGTAGTTCTAACTAACACTACAGTAATGCACACATACACTCACTTACTATACAACATACATAAATGGAAATAATCTTTTAAGGTACTTTGGTACCCAAATGACTTAAAGTTAACCCAATATTTTTTGTGCTTATTCGAAAGATTATAATTAAATGGACCTATTAGAAAAAAATCAGATTTTTTTACCACACCGTTTAAGAGATATAATTAATTAAAGTTGAGCAAAAATACACGAGCTCTTATGAGTGTTGTTGTTCAATAATACCGGAAATGGAAGGTTTGTAGAAAATTGTCAAGGTTGATTCCGCAAAAAAAACTTTTTAATGTTTTATATGGACATGGCCAATGAATCCCTTTTTTTTTATTCTAATAAATACTTATCTGTTTCATTCCTTTGGATAAGTGTAGTTTTTCTAAATATTTGCAATGTATATGTGCCTGGTTGCAAATTTTTTATAATAAATATCCATTTTTTATTATTTTCACGAGCTATCGTTACAATTTTCCAAAATTGCTTCTTTTATTTGTTTTATGCTATTTGATTCACTTATTAAACGTATTTCCATTGTGTTAATAATTCTCCGTATATTTTTAAAATTTAATGTTATTAATTAATATCTTAAGATATATTTTAATATTGTAAATTTAGTTGTGAAACAAACTTCATGTATATGAGACTAGACAAATCATAGGTTTATACTCAAATAATTTTTAAAAGAATCAATATATAGTTATAGCCGATAATTATAATAGTAGTCACAGCGACACTGAACCATTCCAGTATTTGAGCTTTTAATCTGTATTTGTAATTGATCAAATTTATTGATATTTTAAATATTTTTTTAAAGTCGGTACAAATTATCCTGAAAATCGTGATACCCATCGAACGAAAATCGAGATATGCATCGAAATTTAGATACATATTAAACCATTCGACAACTTAAGTAAGTATTCACACTTTACAAGTTCTGAATAATTTATTGTTGCCGTAAATATTAAATAGAACAAAATAATAATACTATTTGCGACCTGGCCTCAAACAGTCACTCTATTATTTGGAATGATATTAATCATCACATGATTGTAAACCGTGAAATATACACAGTTAAAAGGTTATATATATTATATCAAATATAATAAGTATATGGCTATAATAAACTTGATATGTGTGTGCTTGCTATGTTTCTGCGGCCAGGGCCCCGTACCGTTTTTGGATACTTCATTGGGTGTTTGACTAAATCAATTGAAGTGTTGTCCCTACTTTACGAACAAGGAATTGAACTTTTTTTTAAATATTTAAAATAAGGAAGAATTTACGAAGAGGGAATTGAACTTATTTTTTTTTTAATATTTAAAATAACCAAGATGGGGACGCTTCTGGAAAAATCCTTATAAAATAAGAGGGAAATATGATTCCATGATGACCTCACATTATACGATCTCTGTAAATGTTATCTTTGTTATGGAATAAACATAGACAGATACATACATACATAAACGAAGTCATAGATAAACGCATGCCAAGTCACTTACTTATGCCATAATAAGTAAACATATGTTGGTTTGTTTCATTATAATTGTTACTACGGAGCTCTAAAAATCCGATTTGATATATTTGGGGCCTTGTATTATTGGATATTATGTTTGAATATGTTGACGCCATGTGTCATTCTCTATTAAAAACGTTTATAAAAACATAATATTTTAATTGATTTTAATTAATGAGATAAATTTTATTATGCATAAATTGAAAAAATATGTTCATTTAACCATACTTTAACATTTTACGTAATATTAATTTTTGTTTTTATGGATGTTCAATTGGCCTCCTTATCCGATTTGATGATCATTTTGAAAATTGCACCAATTATCTTTAAACTTTAAAATGTGTTGTTTTGGATGTTTGGGACTTCAACAAAAATAGTGTTCCCATGTATCATTTCTGTACATTTATAGATTTAGTAGTAGAAATAAAACCTTCATTAAATATTGAAGTTGGTTTATCAACAATTCTATTATAAATAACCGTTAAAATGTTAATTTATTTTTTATCCTACTTTTATGAAAAATATATTTAGACTTTTCAGAATTAAAGTCTGTGCTGAGACGAAGAGACACATGGTAAAGGATGGATATTCTATTCATTGATTAATTATTGTTCTTCGTTCAACAAACAACAATGAAGTTTTCTCCTTTATCCGTCTTCACAAAAATAAGATGTAGAAAACTTAGTGATAAGCATTTAAATTGAAACAAAAAGAAAATAGAAGTAAAATAATAAATAACGGACTTACTTATGCAAATTAAAAATACCAGGTGTTTGTTTTTAGTTATACACATTAAAGAAACAGCTGAAAAGACAAAATAAATAAACAACATTGTGACTACTGGATTTTTCAGCCAATAATCGATAATAATAAATAAAAAATAGTGTTGGATTGAATACTTCTGATTCATTTTTCTGTGTCCTGCAAAACATTCCTTTACTTATATTGTGATTCATTTTTAATCAACTTCAGATGAGTAACGATATTTTTTAAGCTTAAATAATATAACAATTTAACGAACCAAAGTGCTTGAACTAATGCTCATTTTAAATGCTTTTTATTAAAATTTTACATACTATAAAATATTATTTTTATAATATGTTTCAAGAAAAGATATAACTTTGTCATTAATTTTCGCTGTAGACTTAGACTTATATCATTAGCTAACAAGAAGCAACATTTATTTAGTTTTTTGTTTCTAACAGTTTTTTAATAAAATGTTTTACAGTAATTAGTAAAAAATGTTCAAAAACAGTTTTTTTTTTTTTAACGAATCGCGTTTGATGCCTAAGACACGGTCGGATTTATTCGTGACATGTGCGTCCTTATCTTTCTGCTAGCTATATTCCATGGATCAAAATGGACCAAATCATGGAGCAAATCGTGTGTACATCAGTTTACACTTGTGTGTGTGTCTTAATCTCAGAATAACACGTTTGGATATTCGACTAGTTGAGACCAACAGACGTTACGCTGAAAAATCATAGTATATTATGAAATCATCCATGGTTTTGAACGGCACGTTTGAACCATGGATATCTGGAAACTATGTTGTTTTCACTCCTTTTTCTATTCCCATATATACTTACGGTATAATATACTTATTTCTTCTTTGGAGGTGAAAACATCACTTCTACTTCGTATGTTGCAAACGAAATTACTACGTTATATGATTATAATTAAATGTAACCAAATTTTCAAAAAAAGTTTGATATTATAATATGATAATATGATAAGATAAAAAGTTTGTAGCACAAAAAAAGTTCATTTCAAAGTATAAATTAAACATATATTTTAAGCCACTTTTCAACTACTAAGGTCATATAGTGACCACAGTGGGGAAAACTCTGTATACTCTATACAATAACACCACCCAGTGTCCCTACGAAGTCACCCATCCAAGTACTGATTGTGTCTAATGTTGCTTAACTTTGGTGATCGTTTGATCTAATTACGTTACGTTAGTAAATGATCTAAATTAATAATTCAATATTTCAAAGCATAAATTGATAAAATCATCAAATGAAATTTTCATAATTGCAATTTACCAAAAACGTACAGAATAATTGCATATTAAATAAAGTGCCGAATCAGAAAATAATACTTAAACCAACACTATATTGCAGCGTACTTATTTTTGTAAATATTTTTTTTTCTCGATATCATTAAAATTGTATACACTTTAATTCAAAATATATTTATGAGTTTGACCTTAAAATAAAGTTTTTATGATGAAACCAAGTAAAAATTTTATCGTTTCGTATTTAATTAATTTTGTTCACCAAAAAAGACTTTGTGGTAATCATAAATTTGTGATACGAGACGATAAAGGATAGAGAGTACTTCGAACTGAATTTTGATAGATGCGAATAACACATTTATATTTCATATGAGTCGTAAAATCTAGTACCTAATAAGTGTAAATTTATAAAGGCTTAATGATTTCATCACTAGAACGTCATTATATTCTTACAAATAATACGAGATAATTTGATCCAATTTATACAGTTTTATTAACTAGACAATATTCGTCAGTTTTAGTCTATATGACCTTATAAACAAGTATGCCAAATTTTATAAATGTATATTTGTTTACGTATTTCTAAGAAACTAAGAATCGAATTGCAATAATTATTTTTATTAGATAAAATATCATTCAACTAAATATTTAATGAACACTAGAAAATTAAAAATTAAAAAAATTTTCAGTAAATTATAAGCGATCCAAAATCATGAACTAACAAGTAACAAATAATATAAAATGCAATAAATATTCTCACACATAATTTCCTTGTGGGCACTCCCCATTCGAAGTCAAACGAATTCGGTGCAAACGAATCTATTTAGTGCTCACAATATGATTAGCAAATTATACCTAAAAGTATTTTATTTTATTTGAAATTATTTTTTACTTTTTAGGACTATAAATGGACATTTTTACTTGTTCCTTCGTTCTTTTGTGTGTTTGTCGATAAACCTTTGTATCAAATTTTAATCCTTTTCCCATAATTAATTGAGATAAAAACTTGCAGGCAAACTCGTTGCGACGATAAAAATGTTATTTCAATTTTTCGTTTAAAAAAATTAATTATTATCGATGTTTCGAAATTTTTTAATTACATGATGTTTTACTTAATTTGCAAACAAAGGTAAAATAAAAATGTATTAGTTTTTAGTCGATACAAGGTTTTGAAAAAAAATTTTTGGTTGTTATTTTTGATGAGGTTAGATTTTTACAAGATGGCTTAATATCATATTCGATTAAACTAAATTTAAAAAGTTAGTTTACATATTCAAATAATGTGCCTAATTGTGAACTGTGATAGCGTATGAGTAGTCAATTTTAAAAGTAAATACTATATTTTGAGTATATTGATAAAATATATTTTTAATAATGTATATAAGCAGACATATTTGTATCTGTAATAGCCTGGCGCCTGGTTCAGCGTTTTTTCTCCAACCATTGCGTTACGTTCGCTGTTGAATAAAAACAAATATTCAGAATGTTGAATAACCTATTTATATGAGAGCTTTCATATTATATTCAAAAACATTAGTATCATTATTTTCTCTTTGGTTAGCGCATACGCCTATAAAAAAAAAAAAGAAATAATTTATATTTTGTGTTTGTTTTTTATTGAATTATTTTTTCTATTTTTATTCGTAATTAACTCATTGCCCTAAATCCATTTATGTTTCATATTCTGTTCTTATAAGATATTTGTTAATCTTTTTATTTGTATATATTCATAACTAGAAAATTATTTAATTATTAACTCAATATCCATGTGACTCCATGTGCTAATGCTTATCATATAATAATGGAGAGAATATTTGAGAAGTTTATTATTATTTTAAAAGTTGTATAAAGTCTTGGCTGAATTTGAATTTAGAATAGAATAATTCAAATTTTTAAAAATTTCAACTGATTTCCATTTTATTTTTCCTCTACACACCCTCATATGGGTTAATTTATAGTTAAAATAGTATGCTATGTTTGCTATATTTGCTAATGGTATGCTATGTTTGATTTTACATCAATCCATAGTATATTATTAATAATTGACAATTTACCATCATTAAAAACCACCCCTAGATGGGACGGTGATAAAAAAATAATTTTTAATTCAAAATTTTGTTACGGAAATCATTTCTGAGGGGGGGGGGTTGATTGTTGACCTCAGATTCGAGACTAATCCAAAAACCCTTGAGAGACTATTTTCATGGTGATTATTTGAATGATTTTAAATTTTTTAATCACTGTAACTGTTTTGGGTGAGAAAACAACCCTAATTTAATCGATTTTCATATCGAGAGATTAGTGGTGATAATTGATCTTGAAAGCCTAAAGAACATTTAAAAGATTGATTTTTAAAATCGGAGCTGTTCCACCACTTGTCTACATTCTTCGGCGCTTATTAAGTGGGCATTTAATTTAAAACATACTATAAGTTTTAGTATCTAATATTTATATAACAATTTGTTTCTCTTACACAATTTCATGTCGATTATAATGAAACAGCAATTTTTAATAACCATAAAAAATATTCAGAAAAGGGGAGAAACTAAACTTTATGAAGAAAGAAAGAAAATCCTCAGAAAAACTGTTTCAAACTTTTCTTGAAGAACTGAACAAAATTTTTGAGATTTAAAACGTCATTGTAAATTATCAGGTGTATTTTTTTTGGTTTTATGAATGATTTATTAATTTGTTTATTATTTCCAGATATATATAAAGTGATCAAAACTAAAGTGATCGACTTAATTTATCTAAGCATAACGGCACTTTAAAATCATTCAATATAACTAGAGTAAATAGTATTATAATTTATTTACGAATCAATGACTACGATATTGTGGCTAAATTACAATATATACATGAAATGATTATTATTATTATTATTATTGCCTATCACAGTTTGTAGGTAGTTGAGTTGCCTCCTGTCTGTCACAAGGGCAAATTGCATAACAATTATTATTGTGTATATTATTAAAGATATTCAATGTTAACTAATCATAAACAAAATAAACTAATTATCTATTTATTATCCATGATGAAAATAATATGAAAAAATATACATTTAATTCAAATGTTAATTTAACGATGAACTGAGGGCTATGTATCAAATAAAAATTGTTCATTTTTATTCACAAAGAGTAATAATCAAATTGTCAATCTATGTTTTATTTTACTATTTTTCGTAATTTTCGTTATTTTTCTCTTGTTTTCACGAGATAAAAACCTTTGTTGGTCACATGTATGTTTTTTATAATTATCATGGGTATGCTTCTGGGCATTATGGTTAAAAGTATGAATTTCCCCTTCAAATGCCATTAAAAAAAACAACTAGCGTTATTGGCTTTCCGGTCCCTGCAAAAAGCATATATTATTTGTGTGACTGGAGGAACTACTTGAAGTGTTCGAAAATGAAACATTTATTTTTGAGCTCTACTTCTACCAAAACAGGATAAAGAAATAAAACAATAAAGTGGAGCTCTATCTTGTATTTTGTTAATATGAGTAGATTCGAGTTATTAATTTTTTTAATATAAAATAACCTTGGTACCCATTGGTATATTGTAGTATTTATAAATACCTCTCTAAAAATTTGTAAATGTTTCTATAAGAAAATTCTGAAAAGTAAGCTGTTTCTGTCTCGGAGTCCGTAAAACTGTATATTTTTATTGAAACAGTGACCAATGAATATGTAGCAGAACGGAATATCGTTTGTTTAAAAATTGCAATTTTTCACAATTTTTATATTCGGACAACGGACACTTGATTTTATTATGTGTCAGGCAAAATGGTTTTTGCAATATTTATTGAATTTTCTTCCTATTACATTGGCAGGAAAAGAGATATCCGTCAATTTGAAGCTTGTGATGGCAACCGAAAATTTTATGGGTTCTTTAAAAGAAAAAAGCCAACTGTCAATATTTTTGTATAGAAAAGTTTTTACACAGATCATTATGTACTAGGTGATACGTAAATTGGTCAGATGGTTTGGGTTAGATGGGTCATTTATAAGTAATATGATTTGATTTTGGGTACAGGCACAATAAAAAAGGGCTGGAAAGCCTGAAAAAGTCAGGAAATGGTTCCTCAATATAGGGTAGACATTAATTCTAATAATTGTAAGCGGAATCCTTCATTATAGCTTTAATATTTCATGGTAATCTGTCAGGCAACTGTGTAAGTTGAATTTAAATGGGTAAAATGAAAATGATTGAAAAAGCATTTATCACAATTATTGTATAATGTCTGAAATATAATTACATAAAATTATTTTTATATATTGCAATTTTTTGCTTCGCATTTGCATAAAAAGGTGCTTAAAATTTTGTTTTCCGTGTTTCAATTACTTGATTTATTTATTTATCATCTAATGCTTTATTAATTTGTATATATAGATAATATTAGTTGATATTAAAAAAGTTAAATATCTCTCTTTTTTTATTATTAAGATATTCTCACCCACCTACCAAATCTGCCTTATGATTTTAACAATTATTCTGTGGGTTAAAATAATAGCAAAAAATAAGAATATAGACTAAATATTTCTGAAAATGATTTCCTCAAATTGAATGATAGTAGAGGAAATAGCGGGTGATTTTTAGCATTATTTGAAGCAAAAAAAGAATTCACGGGATCATTTCTAGATGATTATGATATTTTACGTTAATAATAACTCATTTTGTGTACAGAAGACTATGCACTAACGCTGTCTATTGCCGTATCAGTGAAAGAATTCGGTAAGTATGAGATATAATATATCGGCAATGTATTGTCATCAATATGGCAATAAGACGTATCCACTTAAAACTTATAGCTTACAACCAACCAAGATTCTTTTACAATTGATATCTTTATTATAGCACTGACTTGATGTCCAAAATTAAACAGCTTTTAGTTTATTTCCATTTATAAGAATCATAAGAAAGAATTCCAAATGTGTTACTACTCAAAAACATCTTGTACATGTTCTTCATTGGGTCAAATTCTTTAAATAATGTACCATTAAATTGCGATCTATTGGCGAGCTATTCGGACTAGAATATCATAAACTCCAGAAGAAATAAAAATAAATATTTTTAATGTGCAATTTTAATTATGTATAAAAGCATTAGCTATTTATTATTCATAATTAAATATCAATCAGTCATAAATTTAAAAATACAGTAAAATCATTGCAAGAGACCTAATTTTTTTCATATTTTACATCAAGTATCTGTTTTAAAAATAAATCATTACTTAAATAGAAAACAAAACTTACCTCCCACTATGTGGTAATTTTAAGAAACATATCACAAACTGAAATACAATAAAAAATAATAATAATAAATATGAATAAAGTAGTTGTAGATAATTATATATAAAATATAGACATGCTTAATTTATTTTAAATACAAATATATTATTTAATAATGATGTCAGATACACTCAATGAATGGTCCTGAACTTTAGACAACCATTTTATTGCTAATTTTAATAAATTCGTGTTTTTAGTGTACCGTACCATTTTTACATGACTGTCCAAAAGAGTTGTATGATGCTTTCAGGGTTCATGTATGTATCTGACGTATCCTCCAATCCGCCATAACCGGCAAAATGCTTTAATAGATTTGCACGTACGAGGTTTTGTCAAAGTCCGCTAATGAAATACTTTTTTTTTTAAATTTGTTAGTGTTTAAAAATTAAAGCTGAATCACATGGTTTAAATAAGCGAAGTGTCACTCGATTACTTAAATTAAATTGTCATAGCAGACTTCTTAGATTTAATAGGTAATATTATTTATCTGTCAGCGAGTAAATGAGGTACTTTACCTGTCTGTTAATTTACCCGTCTGTGTTATAGTCTATGGAAAAAATGAATTATGTGAAAAAATAATATCCTTTTTGGAACCAGTCTTTTTCTTAGTGAACCTTCTCTAATAAGATTGACAATAATGTTATCATGTATTCGAATTTTTATTTTTAATGTGGAAGTTGTTCAGAAAATGGAACAGCATTTTTAAGATAAGAATGTTTTTTCATCTTAGTTAAAAAAAAAAAAAACAAAAATCTATCCCCGAATTCAAATCAAAATATGAATTTACTAAAAATGTCATTTTCTAATGTAGTCAGTGGCAAACGAAAACTATTTAATTAGCTGAATTTAGACTGTATTTCGGTGAAATTGTGGCTTGGCGTAGGTAGCCGTTTTATTTTTGTTAAATCATTTGATTTTTTAATCATTTTCTCCTGAAAAAAAGCTTTAAACAATGTTTTATCAGAATCTTATTTTTAAATCTACTCGTCAGTAAACAATGAAAGAATATTATTTTCTAATTCATTACTTTACGCGATGTCTTTATACAATTACAGAAACTATTCCAATAATTACGGTGTGTATAATATTTCCCGTAAATTGGTCTAACAAAAAATTTAAATAAAAACAATTGAAGTGGTCTGGTAGCAACTAACATTTTTTTTAACATTAAAAAAAATATAATAGTGAAAATATAAGCACGTACATATTTACGAGATTTTGAAGTGAAATTGTGGCGAATCTAAACAGATTTTGAAAAACTGTTTCAATTAAAAGTTCATTTTTAAAAACAAACATTTTTCAGATTTAAATTTTTCTTCTTTCTCTTATTCTTTAAAAGTTAGATCATGGATCCCATTGGATTAATTTGCCCAATCACCACCCACAGCCCAGTCTTGTCCCTGGCTTTCCTCAGAAGTCTATTTCATGCTGCTTTATCAGAGACCATATAGAGTCAATTTCTGACATTTAAGATGTTAAAGTTGTGTTGTCTGTTCACTAAGATCGTCCTCTTGTTTTAGATCCAAATGGATTTGTAAAGAGAAGGTTTCTGGTTTCCAACTTTATCTTAAAAGCTTAATATATTTGACAACATATGCATATCACCGAATGTGCCTTCAAAAATACTCCCCAACATCTTCCGTTCAAAAATTAGTAGATTACTGTAATGCACCAAAATTTCAGCTTGTTATGTTTTCTCCTTTAGCTTTTGAGTTATTTTGATGACGAACAGGCAGATATATGAAAATGAGTTAAAATGAAAATTTTGTTCCTGCCTCATGTATTTCATAATTGTCGATTTTATAAAGAATATTTTTTCCAAATTATCAATGTTATCTCAATAAGCTTAAACGTTTTCATTCACTAAGAAAGCGAAGTTGCAGCATTCGATTATTTCAATTTGTGTTGCTTCTGGTAATTATCGTCATTTTCAATTGAATATAATTGTTTTTCATGAGACAGTAATTATTGTACAGCAAAATATTATTTAAAATGTCTTACAGAGACGCCATCAGAGATTATTACCCATATGTTTACATTTTAAAACAGGTCATAAAGTGTCAAGTTGACCTACGTTTAAGAAGCGGCTAATAGGTGCGTCATGAAAACATTCGAGTATTGTTTTTATATCCTATTTTTTTAATTTTTTAATATGCTATGATTCATTTTAAACAAAAATCTTATCTTCTTTTTTACTAAATTTGTTATTTTATTTTTCCAGGTACGTATTGATTTTTAATACTCTGAACAACAGTACACTGCGGATTTTGCCAAAATCGTAAGTAACTTTTTCAAAATTTTATACTTAATATCCGAAAAAACATTAAAAATTAAAGTATATATTATTAAAAAATACGCCATAAACTTAATCATCAATTATTATGACTTGTATTAAATTATACTACGGACGTCCCGCGCTAAAACACTTGATTTAAATTTTTTGACAATTTCATTAATTTATTTTGTCTGAATTCCCATCGATGATGCTAATATCTGAGCAAGGACACAAAATTGTAATTTAAGCTAATTTTTTTATTGCTTTTTGCATTTCGTGTTAGTTTAGAAAAATACTGTGGGTAAGTCATAAAAATTGAATATTGTTAATTAAATATTACGTATTAGGCGAATTATACGGAGATTATTTTTGGAATTGATTGGGAGAAAGCTGGAGATGGTTCTCTTCAAATGGACCCAAACACGTGAAATCTTAGTTTGCACCATTGTGGGTGGTGAGCTTAATTTTTGAGAGCCGGAAAACTCCGAAGTTTGAGTAGTCCTTTAAACTCGAAAAATACCGCTTTTGCTACAGAAAAATTGACAAATATGAAAATGGGAATACATAAAATTATTCGTCAAATGAGCTTTTAAAAGTTAAAATCGATCAGACCGCTATAGATTATCAAAATTGAGCGATTTTTTCCAACTTTGTTAAAAGTTCACAAACCTCAATTTTCAACTCCTATAACTTGATCACGATGCATCCTACGGAAAATTTGTCAACTATGAAAATAAAACTATATAATGCCCAGTTAATGCATAATGACTCAGCCGTATGGTCACTTACTGTTCATTTACAAAGTTTATCAAATTTTCTAACTACGCTAAAAAGTTTACAAACCAATTCTCAACTCATATAACTTGAAACTGATGCATTGTTGGTTTGCGTACTACAAACTGGTTGGTGCCATTTGAAAGGGCTTGACCGAACTTAGATTTTGAATTGAAGAAAAAAATTTTTTAAATGTGGTTTTTTAGAATAACTTGTAAACGGCTCTATCGATTAACTCCAAAAACTAATCAACACTTAATCTTGATAAACCACGGAATGCCACACTGCCAATCCGATTAAAATTGGTTGGTTCTTTCAAGAGATATCGTGAATGTCAAAAAATTTTTTTACATAACTTCGACATTTCTTTTCGGATCGTTTTTGATGAAATAGAATAATTATTAAAGCTCAAAAATAAGCGTCGGTCGCCGACAAGAACGTTAAAATCGGTCTATTGGTTCGAGAGATATCGTTATCGAAATAGTCGAGAACAGCTAGTTTTTCAGCTCCGAGAGCTCAAAAGTAAAAAAAGTATATTTATAAGCAGAAAAATATTTTAATATGTTAAATTTTACGTGCTAAGGTATGGAAATAGTGAGAAGTTGCTGGGATCGCCTTTAGGGAACCGTTTTTCAAATTTTTTATAAACAATTTAAGAGACCGAAAAATTATGAACTCGACAAATGCTTTCAAAAATTTTTACTCCTATTTTTCCGATTATGTCATTTTCTTATTTTAAAACGATTGTTTATTTCAAATATTTAAATAAATGTTATAAACAAATATATTTTTTAGGAAAGTTAAACATTTGTTTTTGTTTTTGGAAATAAATTCATTGAAGGCTTCTCGAAATATTTCTTCTGAAAAAATTTAAAAATTTTGAATTTTCATAGTTTTATAGACAGTTGTAGGGATTCAAAATTGAAAAACTCGAAAATGTACCGCAAAAATTATGTCCCATTTTGTCATTTTCTTATCGTATTGTTTCAAATTATATATAAATGATAAGTAAATTTTTTTTTCCCATTTCAGAAATTAGTTGAAACACTGAAATAAATACTTCTATCGAATTTTTGGAAAAATATTTTTAAAATCATAAAGAGTCGTTAAAACAATATTTGACCATTATTTCGACAGTAAATTAATTTAGAGAATAAAATATTGCATAAAACTTATTTTTTTTTTTATTGTTTATTTATGAGAACATAGGTACACTTTAATAATACCGTGTAATTCCCAAACACTTAATGCAAATATTATGGCAAACCTTGATTCTATTTGTATCCAACGCTTTTCTTATATTTATACATGTTACGGTAAAAGTAGATATTGTGGCAAATGTACACATTTTACGGTAAAAATGTACTTTACCCAAGAGTGTATATTTACCGTAACATACATACGGTTTTTAGTTTTATATTACTGTGGTCTAATAAATGTATTGGAATTGAATTTTTTTCCTTATATCAACGACAATTACTAAAATGTAGCCGAGAATACTCGTTCATCCATAGGTGCTGCGGCTGAACTGCTATACTTCTAATAGATTAACTATATCTATTAAATAAAGATTATAAAATATAATATTTAATTTCTGATCGTGGAATTTATAAACTTGTTTATGATTTTACACAAAACAATTTGTACATGCTGATTTTTGCTTTGCTTTGATCTGCTGATATTAATATCTGATAAACTTTTTTCAAAACATCCTTTATTTTTGATAAAAATAAAGATGTATGAACATTTTTTATTCACTTCATAGTATTTGAAATTATGTTTGTATCGTAATCTAAATGCATTAAATTTTTAATGGTTTACAATAAAATTTATGAATTTTCAAACTAAGTTCGTGCTTACAGTATAAATTTATAATGACCTTTACTATTCGAAGCCTTGTACAGAAATAACTAAACTAAACTTTATGTATCTTGCTGTAAATACAAAAAAAACAAAAACCTTCGATACAAATTGTGAATTTAGATCAAAATTATAACAATATTTTTTTTATTCGCAAATTTCATAATTATTTGTTTTGAATGTAAATAAAACAATTAAGTATTTTTATTGCTCCCATTAAAAAAAAAATTTAATTTCTAAAATAAATAAATATGTACATACTGTGGTGGCCTTCTTTTGATAACATTAAATACAAAATATGATTAATCAAATATTAAACGCTATGTCTACTCACACGCTAGAAAGATAAACGTTTTTTTAAGGTTTATCGTACAAAATTATTTATAAATATTCGATAATACAAACTTCTTGGAAAATCTTAAAAAAAAAACATTTTATATTTAATTAACCCCACTAAGCCGAGTACGTGAATCACAAACTGTACGTAAAAATGAATTGCATTTTGGATAAGTATTTTTACAAGTTTACGAAATGTCAAGATTCAACTTCAGCCGTACTAATTCCGATAAGGCTACCTCTCACCACCATTCTTTCTACAAGGTTCTATATAAATTGGATCCATATGTTCGCTTAAATCTGGGAGTAGCGTACTTCTTAAATTTCGAATCTCATTTACGTGAGGGAAACAAAGTTCATTTATAAGTGAAACGTGAGACTTGTTTTAGTGAATTTTTAACAGAGATAAATAAATATATTATAAATCCTAAACTGAAATACAAGGATTTAGATTAACCACAAAAAGGTATCATTAATAAATTTTTGTTGCAAATTAGGTTGGGCCTGATTATCAATTTTAATAATAATAAAAAAATAATTTTATTGATTTCATTTAAACATTTGTTGATACAAGCGTTTTATTTAGTTTCAGAAGGGTGCAATTATATTATTTAAACACGACAAAAATCAATTGCAGCATATCCTTGATTTCAAGTACTTTGCTTGTGGTGTGTTTCATTGGATCATAAAATATATAAATTTGATTCAAGGTTTTTTTTTTATACACGTATTCAATTAAATTTTTTTTTATATACGGGGTGTATCTATTTTCATAATTTTCAATTGTTCAATGAAAAATAGTACGATCCCTTCTAAAAATTTAATAGGTTCCTATTTTTATTTATCTAACATATTGCTTGATACTTAAAGATCTTTTTGGTATTATCGTACCTAGATGAAACACCCCAGATTTTTTCTTATGACAGTACACTTTAGAGAAAATTTATAATAATAAGTGTTATTTTATGTAAAAACGTATTTTCGCTGCGGTTACGTGACATGCAATTGAACAAAATTTTATTATGTTTTAAACGTACTCTGAATTTTCAGAAGTCCACATAATCTAAATTTTTAAAATAAAATGTCTACTTTTATATTGGCAGTAAAAACAATTAATTCAGGTATTAAAACAAATATTTATTCTCTTACGCTCATTTTTTTAACACAAATTACAAAAACACATTGTAAAATTTCTGGCATTGTTGTATGGTTTTATATCAAAGATTATTTTTACTTGATACTTAAATGCGATTGGTTTCACTCGTACTAAGGGCTAATGGAAATTTTTAGTATTTTTCGCTTAATTTTGGCTTCTATCTTACGTCTTATTTTTATTCTTAATTCATACAGAATTATGGATAATGAATAATATATTCAAAGTATCTCACAGTAAATTAAAAATAAACATAAAAGTATTAATAAATATATATAAATCAGTTATAAGCTAATAACTCGTGGGCGGTTTGTTTTGAAGGAAGTCAAAACGAAGTTTACGATACAAAAAACAAAATATAGCAATCATATGAATATATATTCCACCATCTTAATTAGGAAACATTACTCAAAGTGACGAATGTTATTATTATTTTAATTCGATTATCGTAATTAAAGTTTTGATAAAGTAATGTAAATTCGTCGTATCTATTCCAAGAATGTTACCGCTGTATCACTATTAAGAGGAATTTGAATTAATATATAGTTTGTTTTCTTAGAAATTCAGATAAGTGAATATGAATAAGTTTATATACTTAATATTTTCGTTTGTGTATCATATACATTTAATATGTCTTATCTAAATGCGTCTTAAGGATTTACGAACACGGTAGCTTCAAAAAAAAAAAGATAAATGTATTTTTTTGTTGCTCTAATCTAAATTTTTAAACACAATTAAATCAAAATAAGCAAAACGCAGACTGAACTTTGTAGTTATACGTAATTAGGAAAGTTAAATTTCTTTGATTGCTCTAAATATTTAAAAAATAATAATATTAGGAGAACTTGGAGGACAATTTTAATGTGTTGTGAATATTTGTGTAAGTCGTCTTTTGCAATGTCCAATCCATTGTTTATATTACGCATTGCTTTTGGCAAATTAAATTTTTTTGTGACATTATGAAATTGAACTATCTTTTATTACAGTAGTCAATAAAATTGAAAATAGTAGGTAGTTTTTTTGAGTGATGGGGAGAATCATTATTATTTTAGCAACGCTCGATGCCGAATGCTGCCTACAACTTGATGATGAAATACATTTTCATACTTAAATATATTAACATGTTTATAGGAGGTATATAAAAATCTCGTAGCATTTTTAATGAAAATTTAGTTGAACGTTCATCATTTTATGCTACGTCTCCTGGATGAATTACAAAACTATTATTTTAAACGTAATCTTCTATAACTTCGATAGGTGAACAGATTAAATGTATTTTTATCAACTGTTAAAAGCTACCATAAATTTTTAAGAACCTTTTCTAATAAGTAACATGACTTTAGAGAACTAATTGAGTATAAATTTATTAAAATTCACTAAACGGTTTTCAAGACAAAAATTATAAACTGGCTAATAATGTCGTTTTATTGAAAAAATTAATAAGTGCATAAGAAATTTCGGCAACATTGTCTGCAGCTGAGACCTCACTTACAGTTATTCGATTTAACTCATTTTGAAATCAGTTTCATTCATTTAAATAAACTCTGTGGAATATTATTTGATTCTGCCATAAATATAAGCAGGCATGATTTAGGTAATTTAAGCAATTAAAAAATTAATATAAAAATGTATGTAAAAGAAACAAAATTTATTAAAGAGAGCGCGATATCTTTGACGATTGTACCAAGATTAAAATTGTATCGTATATTTTACGGTGTTGACTAGATTTAATACGATAAAATAATTTAAGATTTTATTTAATTGTTATATGAAAATAAATTAAAATTTTAATCATACTCATAACAGCTCGTACTGTATTCATAAATGATTAAACCATAAGTTACAGCTTAAAAAGTGTCATTCAACATGTTGAAACAAAATTTTTTTATAAAATATTTAAAATATTGCTTATTTTACTTCAAAAGGCGTTGAAAAATAGTCTCAAGTTTCAATTAAACTAAATTCGAACATTTTTATTTTTATGCAACTATAATCGTTAATTGAAATAATGAGTTCACTCCATACACTTGTTCCGCCACTTGTATCTTCAAAACATCCTTAAGTACACCATAATTGTTCAAAAATACTACAATAAGCAATTTTAATGAAATTTCCAAACAATATTATAAAATTTTAGTATTTAATAAATACATTAAATTTTAATTTGGCACTACTTTTGGGTACAAAAAAAAAGCTGAAAAAATAATAACCCAAACAATTGAATGAATATCTAATATTAATTTCCAAGAGCTTTTATTTGAAAAAATTAAAAGAAATGACAAAAAATTAAAGAAAATACTAGAAATAAAAATTTAACGAATATTTTTCACCAAAAATTCAACACGGAGTACTTAATTGACAAAAATGCAAATTTCGTAAAATACTTTATTATCTAAAATGCGTATCTATCTCGTTTCGAAAATACGTGAAATATTTTAAAGTTAAATCTTCAACTAGGTTTTTGTCTCATTTTCAAATAAAAAAAGTAATAATGTTTAAATAAGTTTTGAAAGTCAATGAATGATAAATTTTTTTCAATTTTTTATGTATAATCTGATAACAAAATAAAACTAATGCTAACATTTTTAATCACACAATTAATTTGTGTATGTTGAGTACTTAATAGTACACTTTAATGTAGGTCTTTCAACTTTGCTTCGCGGTATTCAAATAAATAATAATATCATCATAAACTATAATGACGATACCCTTAGGAAGTCAGACCAATCACTTTCTAACAAAATTCTTATTTTGATTGCAAGACTCTGAAGTCATTAAAACTCTATGAAAAAGTGCTTTATGATTTTATAACAGTATAGAAACATTGAAATAAAAAATTTTGGTATGTTTATTATTATTATTGCATATATGAAGTTTGTATGTAGCCTGAAATTTAAAATTTTTATAATTTCTCTTTCCATATTTCATCTGCTCGTATAACATTTTCAAAATGAACAATTTTTACAAGGTATTAAACAATATTTGAATTGGATTAAAACTATTATTTGATTGATTCGTGGGGAATATTATGAAAAACATTCTTGGCTTGACTTTGGGCATTCTTCCCCACAAGTCATCATTATAAAAAGGAATTCATTTCTTCTTGCTTTATAAGGAGTTCAAAAAATTGATTGTTTAGGAGCTCATACAATTTTACGTATGCTAGTTATTTGTCTTGTACGGTTGAGAAATTTTGAAAACAAAAATAATTATAGTAGGATGAAACCAATTAGACACGGAAGAGAATGTAAGAAATACAAAAGATCTTTTTATTTCCTACAACTTTGCTATTTAACTTTTTTCCATAGGATTTATTCCATAGTTTTGCCGGAAATCGAGATAAACCGTGTTTATACCCTTACAAATTCACCTCATTCCAATTCCCGACTTCAGATCGTCCGTTAATTATTTTTCCTTTCATTTTTGTTATATTTTCGCTTCCAATGGTTTTCATCCTACTATAATTTTTTTTCTTCACTTTTTACCATTTTTAAAGGCGTCTATCCTGGTCTAATAAAACAAGTAGAAATAAAAAGGAAATTTAGTTAAATTTAATTTCCTTCTACCTTCGTAAGCAAAATTTGACAGTATTAAACATAAATATTTCTATATCAATTCTAATCTAAACACAATTAAATGATACGGCGATGATGCTAAACGTATTATTTTCGAAATGAATACAATAACTTTCTATCTAGAAAATTAATAATACATACAACTCTAATTCTATCGTCAATTAATTATAAGGGTCAAAAATTTGTTACAGATTAATAAAAATAATATTTTACAACCGATTGTTATGTTTTATTTTTAACACTATTCAATTTTATTATCAGTCAGCAAAAAAAAAAAAAAAGAAGCAGGCAATGTGAGCGACCTAGATAAAGAAAGTATAAACAAAATATTGTAATGTATAACAAGAGAGTACCTACAAAATCATACCATGTGCATATAATGTTTATTTTTTTTTTATATTGTGTATCACAAACGAGTAGCCAATGACGTCAATTCGATGTGTCGTCATTATCACCAATCTGAACTAGATTGGCAATGGGGGTGAAATTTAAGTATATTATTTCTTGAAACTAAACTGTGGAAACGGTTTTATAACATTGAAAAATCAATCCTTCGCAAAGATAAATTTTCAAATCGTAATACTCAGTTATTCAACTGTTTTGTATAAGCTAATCAAGTATATTTGACATGCGATCTTAGCGCTATCTAGTGTTTTATTTTTTAATCATTATGTAATCAAAAATTGTAGATCATGCAAAACAATTTTGCGGTAAATATGTAATATTTATAATAAAAATGATAAAATTATTTTATAAATAATAATATGTGTTATTTTTTTAACTATATGTTGTGTTTCTCACAAAACTGTCGCAAAAATTAGTCGAGAGTTGTTCGCAACAATTTAAGACATGGAAGCTTCAACACTTTCATGTTGAACATTGTTTTCTTTTAGTAAAATGTTCACAGACATTTTTATTAAAGACGTAAATATTTGAAGTTATTATAATTTGAGTTAGTTGTAGAAAACAATTACAAATATCTATTTGCGTGCATAGTGTATTTTCTTAAAAATAAAGGAAGCTAGTAATGTACGTTTATCTTTTTTGGAACCATCGATTACAAAAAAATAACATAAGATTGCATATACTTGATTAGCGTTTATCACAAACAAGTAGTCTTATTAGTAGCGTAGCTAAGAACCTACTTGTGCAAAGTACACGAGCGCAAACAAATTGACTGGATATTGTGATCATGTTAAACAAAATATTAAAAACAACTTAATTTCAAATATTTTTTCAAAACTTTGTTTATTTGATTATAATTTTTAATAAACAGAAAATAGCATTTTTTTAAACAATTAAAATTAACAATAATATATACTCCGTTTAATGCAAATGCACACATTCGAAGTTTTAACAAATAAAAAAAAAAAAGGTTTATCTTAAATTTTTGATGGAGATTTTGAGATGTACAACTAAGCTACAATGTTTTTAATAATGACTAACTGTATAATTTATCTAGAATAATTTAAGAAATCACATAGACAACTAAGTAAGACTAAGACATCATTTATATTGAAAATCAAATAAAAGTACTCAGATGTCGAAATAATAATAGATATATTTACCAATTAAAAATTTGCAAAAAAGTATATTTTTTGTGATAAAATTAGATTTATAATCACCAAAAAATAATATTTTTTTGTAATATAAAAGAATTCATGACTCAAATTGGGTCTTTAAGGGGATATATATTTCAAAAATGAATTTTGTACCCCAAAAAAATGCTTTCCGAAATAATTCTTACATTAAAAATTGCTGAGTACGTGGTCGGCTCTATGATTTCCATGGTTTTGATACGTCCTATATATCGCGGTTTGTTATGGCGAGCCTGAAACATTTTATATCCAATTTTTAATTTTAAAATTTAATAATAATATTTTTTTATTGTTATTCTTATAATAAGATAAATGAGTAATAAATAGAAAAGTGTATAGTTTGGGATTTTTTCAAAACGAGAAACGAATTTTTTTTTAATTTTAGTTATCTTTAATTAGCATGTAGCATTTTTGTAAAAACCGCACTCCTCCAAACGTTTCTGCTTCGTAATTACGAAGATTCATAAGTTTGGTAGCCAATAAAATTTAACAGTACTGCTTACTCCGAGTTTCTATATTTTTATGACTACTTAACTCGAAAGATAAGTTGTATCCTGTAGGGTTGTGATAGATTTACCCTACGAAGGATAAAATACTTTATGAAATCATTGTATTAGTTTCTAATTTTAAAACATTGCACATATATTATCTTTGAAAATACGAAAAAACGTGGAAAGCTAATTATCACAGGAAATTTTATTATAAAAATTTCAAATCTATTCTTTTTATCTCATCAATCCCTAACGAATTCCTATTATTTGTGTACTTATTTCTGTCAATGTATGAAATTCATAATGAAATGTGGAATGTGGTGTCTACGTAAAGGTATGTCTATGCATCCACATTTTAGGGTAATCGGAAGATGTTATTTTCTGCTGGGCGATGGCAAGCAAATAAGACGGCGATGTGATCGTACTTTCTACTCAAAGAACTAGGTACATATATATTTTTATATCTTCTCTGACGGCCTGTTTAGGTCGCTGCACCTGTACGGTTTTGCTTGCAGCGGTTGGAACACATCCGCTCTACCTGAATAGGTGATCTCTCACTCCGGTCTACTTGTATGGATACCGTTACTACCCGTTAAACGTTATCGGTTTCCTGGAATGTGTATCTCAGGCTTCAAATTTATATTTTCATTTTGTTATATAATAAATACTGTTACTACAAGTAATTTTGTAAGTAATATTTTTCTTATTTTAAATGGTATAGTCTAAATCGAGTCATTTAAGCTTTACAATAGAGCAGGCAATTTTTGCATAACAAATATAACAGTTTAACAATAAATTGATACATGACGTATTCGCATTATATCTTGTTATTTACAACAATAAAATAATAATAAAAATAATGCTAACACAGAATTATAAGTATAGTGTAGTTGAGTGACTTTATAATCATTTGATCATCCGGTCATTGGTATAAAATAACAAAACGGGACGATCATTATTATATTAAATATGTATTAAATATATTATTAAAGTGTAAATCTTATCTAAAACATATCAGTGGTTTAATGATATCATCATCACATTTTATAATATTACAACTAGCAAATCATACATCATGCATTCACCATACTTACTTTACATGCATTTGTGTACATCAGTTGTAATTGTTTATTGGAAATAGAGTACAGCCGTTGTTAGTTACGTGACAATAGCTAAATGCAAATTTTAATATCACTTTTTGTTTAAAAAAAAAAATTAATGTATGGAAACCATTGCAGCGAAGTTTTACTAGGCTCAATAATTATTTCAGCAATTTTTTCGAGTCTCAAGTTTTACTTCACTTAATTAAATTTCAAATTCGAATTATGTATCATCAATAACCGATTTAAAACTGATGAAAGTTCTTGAATAAAAAGAAACAAAATAACATAATTAGCATTTATATTTTTAGATCTTTTTCGTGTATATAACGAGTATAAAAAATAATGTATTGTAATTAAGTGTATGCATAATAAAGAATTTCGATACTAAGTTTTAGGTTTAACTAAGAATTCGAAGTATTTATTGGAGAAATAAAATTATAGAGTTTTCAAGTAGTCAAGCTAATCAAGCACCAATTCAATATTATGCAGCAGCGTCTTCGCTTATTAATGCGGGTGTTGAAGTGAGTTTTTTTCACCATAACAGTAATAAGAATATAATTAAGTTACCTTCTCGTGTATTTTCGTGTAGTTATTGGCGGTATTTCATATTTTAATGAGAAAACTGAAGTATATTTTCGATATAGTGGAAATGTCTCGTATACTGAACAAGTATCCTTAAAGCTGAGAGCTATGCGCTAGTCTTATCAACTATAGGATACTTGTGCAGCCAATCAATATAGTAAGAAACTCTTCTTGTATGAATAGTCCCATTACAGACCAAACAAAATCTTGCTTTTTTGCCATCACGAAGGGGTTGTTTACATTAATAAAATGACGCATAAATATTTCAAAACATTGCTTTTTAATTTGATTAAACATTAGTAAATGACTGTGGCCCGTACATTAAACAAAAATATAATAGAAATTTGCACCTTCAGTCCAAATTTATTTAAGGAAATTAGTTCTGTATTATCATTAAATTGATTTCAATTCATTATCCAAAATCAAGCTCAAACAGTTCTTGTTTTCTGTTCTTTTCTTTATAATAACTAGATTAGCGGCAATTGTTTTTAAAAGTTTTTCTTAAGTTTTACCTATTCTGGTATGCGCCAGGAAGAATCTAACCATTTCCCAGTATTCGACAAAATTTATCATGCATATGTTAATTGGATGATAATATTATAATAGCATCATACATGAAATACAAAAACAATATGATAGCGATGTAAAATTTACTTCTTTGCTCTCCCACCATATTTTAATAAATATATCTTTTTATTCTTTAAAATTCAAGAACAATTCATTTTAATAGCATTTTTAATACCATAAAAGCTTGCATTTAAAAAAAAATACTTTTTTAATTTAAAATTAATTTTAATAAACATTTCAAAATTTAAAACTATATATTATCACAGAACAGAAACATAATTCTGAAAAGAAATAAAATCCATTTTAATTTCGTGCGCATTAAAATTAAACTACAGAAAAATAAATCTAACTTAGATCCCTTTTGTGAACCCTTGTATAGCAATTTAATTTTTTAGTTCGACTATAGACTCGTTTAAAGGTAAAGTAAGTGGTTGAATTCAAGCTCTTAAATTTTAATAACAAGGGACCTCATCTCAAACCTGTGAAATTCATAGGCATAAGTCATTGTTTTGGTTAATGGCTATATAGCTAAAAGTAGCTGAAGCCAAAAAAAAAAAAGTCATTGTTTAAAAATATTCATTTTCGCCAACATTTATTTTAAATTCATAATGTTTGATATTAATACAAATGCAAATAATTTTGTGTTCAATATAATTATACGTAGTTTCAAATCTACGTTTGCAACTCTGTATAAATAATTATAACATTTAAATAATATCATTTGTGTTTAATTGTACGCGTATGTTGCACTCAATTTCAAGTATTTTTGTTGTTGTTGTAGCTACAGCTTTAATTGATAAAACATGTATGCAAAGGAACTGAAATATAAAATAAATAAATACATGTATAATTAATATTACACAAATTTATAGTGTAACAATTCAATGTAACAGAACACAATTTATCATACAGGTTGTGTATTAAGTCAATTATCTAACAACTCGAAGTGAGTACCTCGCGAAATATTTATTTAATAAAATAACAAAAATTAGATAATCAAACTAATTTTACTATTATTTTAGATCAAATCATAACATAATTTTAAGTTCAGGTGATATAATATTATGGAGAGTACGGTATTTGATCTTGATTTATACCAAGAAAAAAACAATAATTATAGAAAACATATATTTATATAAAATTTTATTATCTCTAACATATATTATGATAAATGTTTCTATATTATATATTTTGTTTCATGTTTCTATATTTAGATTTGGTAAACAATAATAACCATATTTTCTCAATATATGTTTTTACTGATAATTCTACTTCTAATGTCTCTTATATTTTGCAGGCTATATGCAAAAAATTAAATGAAAAAATTGCGAAAGAGGTTGAAATTTTTCACAAATTTTTAAAAATATATATTGTATCATATACAGTGGATCGTAAAAGGATAATGATTTTCTAACATATTTAATTGATGAAATGGTTTTTCAAGAGATATTTTTTGAAACAAATTTACAAAAACGAATTAAACGTAGTAATGTAGGGTATGAGCATCGTGCATCAAAATGTTTTCCTTCGTTTCTACGAAATATTACTGTATATAATGATATATAATGCGAATGGTATATGATGATTTAACATAAAAAATTTCGAGAAATCTATTTATAAATGAAAATTACTAATGCAATTTATTCTTTAATTCTTACAATTTTCAACCCATAACTTCAATTAATTGTCATTTTTTGTTATTATTAAATAATTTTTGTTTGACATTTGCTATACAATTTACATGCAAACAATTGAACAAATAATTATATTTCCTTGAATTTTAATGGTTTGCTACAAATTTTAGATACTCGTGGTGCATCAATTGATTAAGAACTCCCTTACACGTACATGTACGGATATAGGAAATTTAATGTATAATTTATAAATGGGATTTGAAATGAAAATATTTTTCTTGTTCTAAAGATGTTTTAATTTAATCATAAAATTTTAAAAATCGATTTTTAACTAATTTACAAGATTAACGAATAATAGCTAATTCAATTTAAAATAAGGTAGCCTATAACAAAATGTAGATCCGTGTTTTTAATACAAACATCTGTAATGAATGGCCATTGATCTGGAAAACCAAGAAATATCCGAGAATATCTAATACAATCTGGAATTAGAAATATCAGAGATTTTTAGTAAACTTACGAAATAAACTGGTATTTTTGATATCAGGCCTGTCTCTGAATATATATAGATTTTAGTAACAAGTTTATTTTAAATTAAAACTATAAATATTGAGTTTTGTTTAACGTAACTTTTGTGTCAAGCTGGAGCTTCGTATTTAGTACTTATTTTTACCAAACTAAGTGTTTTTATGTTCTATTTTCTTCAAAGGATATTAAAACAAAACATCTAAACTAATTGATACGTTCTTTACAAAATAAACAAATCTATAAGTCTTAGTGTCCACCCCGTATATTCTAAATAGAATATTTATACATAAATATTTTATACCACTGGTTTTTGACATGTTGTTTTAACTGTTGACAAAATTTAAAAAAAAAAATACGTACGAAGAGTGTTAACCCAAAAATATTTTAATATGGCACTCACATACACATGCATAATATAATAATTTTGTTAGATACATTTTTACTGATAATAATGTTAATGTAATATACAGCCATTAAAAATTATAATTATTGAGATTATACAGAGTGGTTACTATGTATTGTTATAGCATCACAGTTATGCACATTCATAGCACCAAACTCTATGTTTAATTTAAAAAAAACTATTTTTAATTCGCAACAAAAAAACAGCTGGATGGATTATGCTGAAAAATCATTCATTTTTAAGTTACGTAATTATGTGTCGAATGAAATTAGTTCCACGTCGATATCATTATTTTTTTTCGAGACGATAAAAACGAACATAAACAAAAAAAAAAACATTAACAAATTTCTTTTAAGATTATTTAGTGTATTTTTAATTAATAATTACTCTCTTAATTGATGGGCATAGTACCCAAATTATTGTTATATAAAAATATGTTTCGTTAACATACTAAAAATTCGGATCCTTATCTACTGATTAATTTTTTCTATTACTGCCGAGGGCCTGTGATTCAAAAAGTAATTTTTGTGCTAAGAAATTAACTAATATAAATTTATTGTAGCTTCACTAGTTGTTGGACTTTTACGTACTTTAATAATGATCCTTTAAGTTTTCTTCGAAATGTTGTTGGTTTTTGTATTTTTTAATTAACACTAAATGATACTATTAAAATTTTTTTCGAACGAATCAGACTTTTGACGAATTAAAATAAATATTATTTATACAGAAATATTAAATAAATATTGCACCTTGTTTTTCTATAAGCTTCATAATAGATGAAAAACATGCATATTTTAAATGAAAAACGGACATTTAAAACATGCATTACGGATAACTCAATTAATATTTACTCTTAAAAAATACTTATTCATCGAAAAAACTTCAAGAGCTATACCTTTTGTGGTTACTTTTCATGTTGACATTTGCATCCCTTAGATAGGGGTAGCACCCACCTCGTCATCTAGATCATCATTTTTGAAACCGAAAAGTTTGAAGCATGTTTAATTGTTTTGATATGTTCCAAAATAATTTTCCTAATTTTCTTCCACTATTGTTATTTAACTTTAGAACCGACAGTTTAACGTATTAAATAATAATTTAATTTTCCTATCAATAATTTAATATTAATAATTCAATATTAGTAATTTAAATATTATAATATCAATTTAAAAAAAACTTTTCTTATCTGTCATTTTGATTTCCCCTAGCCATACTGTCAGTTGTCTGTAAGAATACTCACATATTAAGTAAGTGTCGTTCGTTGTTTTTTTGTACATTATGCAAAATCTTAATATATATATTTCTTGTGTGCGTGTGTATGTGACTGAACTCCTCCTAAACGACTGTACCGATTTTGATGAAATTTTTTGTGTGTGTTCGTGGAGATTCGAGAATGGTTTAGATTTACAATTTGGCCATATAAATCAATTGCTGGTCGTTAGTCACGCTAAAACTCGAGAATGGCTGGATCGATTTTTCTAATTTTGATCTTGAAATATTTGTGGAAGTTCAGGGAAGGTTAAACGGTCAGAAATATAAATAATAAGTAACGAAAAATACTATAAACGACAATTTAATTTTCAAATACAAAATGTTCCTAGCTGTGAAACAATTTTTGTCTTTTTTTCTCACATGTTACAAATCCTATTAGCATCATTTCCATAGAAACCAAAATCTACATTTGAAATTCAAAATAAACTTCTTTATCTCTTCTCACTTCTCAGAAGTATGTTGAACTGTCAACTGTATAAAGTGTGCATATATGAATTGTTCAAGTAATACCGGAATCGACCCCGGACTGACGTACCGTAATGACAGGCTTAGACCAATCATTAAATTTAAGCAACAGCAGTCACAATCTGTATTTGGATGGGTGACCACCTAGCAGTACTGTTGTTGTATAAAAATAATAATAATAATAATAATAATCCCCTTTGGTTAATGGCTATATAGCTAAAAGTAGCTGAAGCCAGAAATTAAAAAAAAAAAAGAAAGTAATTTAGAAGTTCCATATATCTTTGAACAAGTGTATGAGTATCACAGCACAAATTATCGGGTGAACGCGATACCGGGTGTACCCCACTAAATATCGGGTAAATATCGGATGCATATAATGTACCGGGTGCACACTCAATACCGGGATTTCGATAAGAAATGATTTTCTGAAATTATACCCCTAAGGGTAGAATTGCATCCACATGTAATCGATGTAATATGGGAAAATTAACACAGCAACCAATGAACCGGGCGGGTCTGCTTTAAAATATAAATTTATATCATTATTTATTCTGATTTGCCTCAGCTTTTCATTATTTAGAAATAGAGTGTTGAGTATATGTTGTTATTCTTAGAAAATGTTGATGTTGGTTAGAAATATATGGCAAAACGACGTTTGTCGGGCCAGCTAGTAGATATATAAAAATAAATTTATTTAATCTCATTTTTTAATAATAAACAGATATGCAAGAAACAAAAAACCAGTAAATAAAAAAATAAAAATATTAATGACGGAAAATTAAAATATTTTGTGTGTAGTATGATTTAAGAGTTATTAATTGGAATATGTGTTAAACACCATCTCACTATTTATAAATTTGTTGAAAAAATGCCGTGAACAATTTCCGTATATACTTTTTTGTAGATTGAGTGACGACGATAGTTAACAACATCCTTGGCACAATTTTCGTCTCACAAGATCATTACATTGTGCATAAAAATGTACGTAAATACTAAAAAAAACTTTTTTTTTTTAATAAATTAACTGATTATTAAAACAAACATTGAATTTTATTAAATTACGTAATTTTGTTTATACCTTGTTTATATAATCTGGGGATACATTTAATGATTCGAAATACTTACATACTGCGTGTAACGATAAAGGTCAAACTTTTATTGCAAATTATTCTACTTAGGGGACCATTAGTGTTGGATGTATCAGAACAATCTTGAAATGCCCCAAATTATATAATTTATCGTATCATGTGAATATTAAAACCCCCCGTTAATTATGTCCCCTAATATATTAGCCCGCTTACTTGCACAACATTCACAGCATTCTCGCTTCGTTCGTAGTAAACTTTACAAAAAAAAACACGCAAACTAAAGCAAAAATATTATTTCTTTTCGACTCCGAAATTAGAATCAGCAAACAAAAACATATCTAAATTTTTCTCCTTTTCTTCGTAATTGTTACTCGACGCGAGTGATTCTAATTAAATTACACGTTTTGGTAGCGATCTATAACTTTACGCGTAAGAACATGCAATTTTACAGCTAACTTGTACCTGTTTATTACATTTAATGAGTATTTGTTGTACACTTCCGGCCTTGGATTTTTTTCGAAAATCACTGTATCGATAATGAGTTAATGTTTACCGACACAGTCACTTAGAATTATTTCCAGAAATAGAAGTGCACTGCCACTTTCACACGCCATACTATTATTTCCAATTTCAGTAAAAACAGACGTTATAATAACTTATAATTTTTGAATTAATGGTAAAAAAAATAATTGTCACCTGGTTCCTAGTTTTTTTAAATATTTTTTTATGTGTGCATAATGTGTGTATAAAAATCTCAATAAAATCTTGACCGATAAATTCATGTTTTTCAGAAACTGAAATAAGTCACGTATATCATATTGTATTATAATTTTAGTAGGTCCAACTTGGTCACCTTGAAACTTGATTTATGTGAGTAAATATTTTAAGTATATTAAAATAAATTAATCATTGACCACACATCTATCTATACACTATAGAATTATGTAAAGGTTTGTTAGTTAATGGTTTGAAATAATTAACTAAAAGACACCTTTAATTATTACACACACACACACACACACACACGTACATAAGTGCGTACCGACAATTTGTCTGATTAATTACTGTGACAAATTTAATTTTAATTTAAGGTGATATTTTCAAAGAAATAAAAAATGATTATGAAAATCATTTTGTTTTATCTACTTCATACTGAATAAAAATAACAGTGAATTAATTTAAGGATACCACTAAGGATACAAAATATTTAAACACTAAAAAAACTACGGTAACCACTTTCCGTCATTAATCAGCGTATATATATTTATTCGAAAGTGTAAAAAAAGTGTCTCTTTATGATTATTCAAAAGGAAAGAAGTTTTAACACATGCATAAAGATATTTACATATAGATAATATTTATGAGAAATAGTAGTGCAAGTCAGGAAGACCTTAGAAAGTGATGACTATTAACATCTCTAATCGTTTGTGTTTAGTAATCACCATTCCTCATCTGGCAAAATTGCTGTCAAATTCATAACGTGATCTCGTTTTAATCGTCAATTGAAGTAAACAATTTTTTTGTTTGTTTAAAAACATGGAAAAAAATTGAGTTGAGAGAGAAAACATTTCTATTTAAATGGAATAACATCAAATGAAATAAAAGCTTAATTAAATCCAATTCTTCGCACATCTGCCCTGTATTTGCTACAAATTATAATTGGATAAATTAATTTAAACATGACCGTACAAGAGAAATAAAACATCGCGAATTGGTTAAGGAGTTTCAAAAGGTACCGCTGTTTCAATTTTGCGTAATAAATTGGGTATGAAAAAAATCTGCTAAATGATATCGGATTTTTCTTCAAATTAAAAAAACAACTCAATGGACAACAGTTTACATGAACAAAGGAAGTCATGGCACACAAAAATGCTTATTTTAAGGAACTATCACTATTGTACTTTTCTGAAAACTTGAATTATGTTTAAAAACATATCTAATAATAATTGTTTTTCTACCATTTTTTAAAAAATTATCTGTCCTCGTATATATGAATACTTAAAAAATGACAAAGAATCTTTTTTATGTAAAATTTTATGCTCTACAATTTTTATTCGAAACATTTTTTAAAAATATTTTATCCATTTCGAATAATCGTAAAGAAACAATAAAAGCTGATAACGTGCAGGACTGATTCCTGCCAGAACGTGGTATAGTATTAGTGTGGCTTCTCACTGAAAAAATTTTTAACCTTACAGAAAGACTATTATTTAAAGGCCTACAAGCTGATAATTAGAAAAAACATTTCAGTTTTCAATAATTTTATAAATTGTCTAAGCAATTTCTGAGAATTCAAACGAAATTTGTCACAAGAACTTCGGATCAAATGCATATATTATTTCTTTTGAACTACTAATTGTTACAACCATATAAATTTACGGGTCATCGCTTTGAAAATAATCTTTTTCTAAATTCTTGCTCATCCACTTAAGTAATCTGAAGATTTACAGTAAGAAATTTTATCAAAACGTTTTAGAAAACTTTTTAGAAATGCAACCTATTATAATCTGTCCCAAAAATGATGAAAGAAACAAAACAAAAGACAATAGAGAGAAATCAGATATCCGGAAATTTCGAATTTAAATAGATAATTATTATTTTCTCTACACAATACTGTGTTTACATATTTGAAAACATATGTAACAGTTAAGTTATATAAAACAATTTCGTTTAGTTCTCTTCAGTTCTTATAAATAAGTGTGTTCTTTTTTAGTTTCTTTAATTTATTCCATGTAAATAATTTATGTCATTTATATTAATATATACGAAATTCATTCCCTATATGAATTTTGTCATTTTAGTGTGTCTACGAATTATAATTAGCTCAGAAATTTTTTAATTTTCTTTACATCATTTGTAAAGTCGTTGTTTTAAATGTTCGTCCAGTTTACTCTTGGGTGTAATGGGTAGTATCCTGCAATGATGCGTTTCCCAGGGCCAGGCATTCTGTGTCCAGTTTAACTGCCTTTATAGGGTTACTCCCAAATACATAACACATTCAGTCCAAGTGGGTAAGAAAAAAATTGGCTCCGGATATCGTTGATAAAATATAAAAAGTGGCTGGGTCAAAGCTATGATACTTACAATACACCAGCTTTGACACAGTATTGGTTCGATGTACTTTTTTGTATGTGGATTTGGAATTTTCGATTGGATAACTATGTAATTAGGAATGTAATAACTCTATTGATTCCCTTTTTTGGGTCAGTATTTCCAACAAGCAGCATGTAATTATACTTTCATCCATAAGCCTATATCTTATCTTCTTGATTCATATCTTCAGGCGATACTTCCTTTGTCATTAATTTATCGTGAATCATCGTAGTACGTAATTTGAATGAAAAAAAAGAAACAAAACTGAACACACTTAAGTTTTAAATAAATTATATTTAGTAATAATTGGTTAGAATGAAATTATGTTCGGGTCAAAAAACTGAATCTTTTGAATTATTATGACTAAGCTACAAACACTAATACACCAGCAAACCTAAATATGTATGCGTGAGGTATTTGATGAATTATACAACGCACAAAAAAATAATTCGATTTAGAATCATCATACAGCCATGGTTAGTTTTGTTCATAGTAGTGGAGTAGGTAGGTAGGTGGACTTTACCTCTTCCCTTAATGTTATGATTTTAGTATTATGTTCGAAGTGTTTTGTTTTGTAATAATATAATGTTGAATTATTTTTTATACATGTAGGTATATAATAGTTTTCACCGGAAATAAGAACCAAACGAAAGTTAGTTGGCTCAAGTAACACCAACTTTCTTAAAAATAATGTAATTTTTTTTTTTATATTTTAAATACAATAACAACTCACACAGCAAGAATTGGTGTTGTGTTTGATTAATGCATATTCAGATTGATCTCTTTTTATTTAAATGTTAATACAAACAATCCACGAATTTTGTTATGAATGATGTCATGTCCGTATATATTAAAAGGTGTTGTATGCGAACGGGTATGCTAGTGACGCTTCGAACTCAAATGATCATGTACAAATGATCTCATGGTGCGCAGGTTCGAAACATCAGAATTTTCAGAAACATGAACGATTTTTTATGGCGTTGTTTTTGTTTTTTAGTTTTGAATGTTGTATACAGCCACGAAAAATTTTTCATTTGTTTGAAATTGCTTCACTGAAAATTGTTTTTTCCCCTTCTCTCCCCTCAGGGACATTAAATTTGAACCAAAATGAAATGGGAAGCACCAGCTTTCAAACAAAAAAAAAAAAAAAAACATCAAAATTAGTTCAAGCAGTCAACAAAAAAAAAAAAATTCCGTTGAATTAAGAACGTTTACCTTTTTTTGAAGTCCTTTAAATAACTCATTATATGAAATGAATTGCAAGAAGAAACATGATTTTAATGGTAATAGGCGTGTAGCTACGAATTTTTTAGAGCACTAGCAAGAATAAGATTGAAAAATGATTTCCTTAATATCCTCAATCTGTCAAATACTGTTGATCAAAAAATTTAAGACACGGTTGATTTTCAACTTTTGTCATTATTCAGGGTCTGTCAAAATTTTGAAAAACGTTAAAAAATATTTGAAAAATTAAAATACGTTAAAAAATCATTTTTAATTCAAAAGATCATTTGATAAGGAGATGTGTTGATATCCTGGTACGTGGGTGTCAGGGGAATTTGTAAATATTAAACTAGACCTTATTCCGAGTGAAAATTATCATCATGAAGCCTCCATTGAAAATGGCGACTCTTTTCGGTATTGAATAATTTATTATGGAATTTAAAAATTGGGAATATTTTTATATATTTAAATATTTTTCAGCAATAACAACACATAATTGTGTTATATTAAAATAAAAGTCGATAATTTTATTTTTATTATTTCTAGAGAAACAAATACATAATACCGCTTTATTAAAATCTTCTTGTATATACTTCTAACTGACTTAAATGACTGATCTAATTATTTCCTATTTAAAAAAATAAAGGTTAATGTTATTCAATTCTACGATTTAAATAAAAAGTGACATATAAGATGTTTTCCAATAATTTAAAGTCTATCACGTGGCAACAAATCATGCAATAAATATCACATGTATTTCTTGCACTATTCGTTAATTTTTAAAAAAAAAGTGTTAAGAAAGCTCAAGGCTCATGCTCAACTGTTAGTCGAATGAATTTAATTTTATCTAGTTCGAATACTGTGTCCAATCATGTTAAATATGTCGATCTATAAATACTATAATTTAAATTAAAATAACAAATGAATATACAACTAAAAGATTCAAGTATTTAGATACTTGACATATGATTTAGTATCAATGTTTGAACTAATTTGAACCATTACAATTCATTACATAATCTAAATATCCAGTCTATACAGCTATAAATATAAATATTACCTATAATAATATGTATTGTATTTATATATGTACCTAATATCAAAACTTGAGCTACAATTGTGGCGAACCTAAGTATTTTGCAAAAAAATGTTTCAAACAAAAGTTATTTGTTCAAATTTTTATCTTTAAATTTTCTTTTGCGGCTCAAAACATGGGATCTGAACTCATTGGACCCCATGCACCAATTTTTTTCATCCATGAATTTAAATTCATTGTTATTTATGTCTTAAATCCGTCACGAAAATTTCAGCTCACTAACTCTTCATTTTACACATTATCCAAAATTGTGTTTGTGCGGTTAATATTTTCTTATGTTACGAACTTTCATAACAATATACTCTGACATATAATGCATATGTCGAGTATAAAAATAATATGCTTTATCATTTTATGTATATGTCGAGTATAAAAATAATAATGTTAGTTATTTAGGCAAAAAAATGAATAAAATCAATAAATTTACATTAATTTTTTTTTTTTCAATTTTGTAATTTTACGTATTGTTGGAATGGAATATTTTCTTTCTTACCATTGCAAAGTAAAAAGTAATATGACAGTGTGGTTAATTTTTTAGCTTACTTGTAATAGTTTCTTTTTGTTTAATTTAATCATACAATCTTTTTATCTGAAAATTCTATTTTAAATTTTGATGATTTCTGGGCAATTTTCGGTGATGATTATGATGTGAGTTTCAATCTTAGATACCATGATTTTAATATTTTATTGAATTATTGCCACTGTCAGTTATTCCATTCTAATGTACTAAATATCGTATTGTCTATATTAATTTAATTTTCGAACACTCATTTTTCTATGTCTTTTTTTCGTACATTCTCTGTCGTGGCTAATCCTTTCGTCAAACCTTGAATTTATATTATTAAAAGTTTTTAACCCGAAAAAATAGTAAAGCCCGTGAAGTTATTTGTACGCCTGGGTTATCACACTTATTACTATATTTTGCACTTGGCTTTTGCTATGCTTGATTAAAATTTAATCAGGTCACTTGAAGATGATCTTGATTTTGATGCTAGATGGGTGCGGCAGAGCTGTGGTATGGAAATTAAAACGGGTAGCTTATCAAAAAGTGTTTCTCGAAAAAATATTTTTCAAATAAACATTTTATTTTGTATTTAAAATTATTTTCATGATTGTGAATTCCGAATTTAATAACATTTGGCTATTAGTGTCTTATTCGAAAAAATTAAAAAAATACATTAAGAGATCGAGATGTCCTGATTATAAATTTATTATAGATTGTCTCTTTTTTAATTCGCATTACACCTAAGAGCAAATTTTATTAAACAGAAATCGAAAATATAATCTAGATCTTGTTAAAAATTTTAATAAAATTGTTCATTTAGAAATACAACTGTGTTTTGATGAATGTGTCAAATTATTTTTTGATGAATGTATATATGAAAATTGTAAAATAAAAATAATATAAAAATTAATGATTTGCGTTAGATAACTAAAATAAATTTTTTCGTTGGTGATTGCAAAACAAATACAATAATATATATTTTTGTAATATTTCAGCTTGATTCTAAAGTTAACAAATGCAATTTTTTTATAGTCATTTGTTTGGTTGCCTTCAATTTGAAAAACAACATATTTTAAAGAACTCTTGAAATTATTATTATTATTATTATTATTTTTTTTTTTTTTGGAATGTATAGGCGAATAATAATGGTTGAAATATTAAAGCTATTGGATTGTAAACATTTTTCCTAGAGGACAAGTATTATATATATATTTGCTATAAATATTTACTTAAATGCTTTAAGTCTAATAATTAAACCATTTCAAAGGCCAATAAAATAAATAAAAAATTATCGTATTTTGATTGAATTAATGATTCGTCAGTAAATGATCTTTTATTCATATATTAAATCTAGAATATAATTTGACAGTTAATCGAATGATAACCCATTTATTATTATGTAGGTATTTTTAAATATTAATAATCATTACTTTAATTTTTGTTTATCAACGCAAACATCAATTATTTTATTTGACTTAAAAATATTTAAAATAATTTTTCTTTTCACAATTTTAATTTCTACTTTTGGTGCTTCTACGACTAAAGGAACTTATATATAAATTTCAACAGTGATTAAGTCTGGTTTATTAATTAAAACCATACTCCACTAGAAGTCTGGTTCAAGTCATATAAGTCTTGTTTTGATTCGGTGCATTTATGTAATGAGAGTATCCAAATATAATTCAACATCATTATATATGTGATGAATATCATAAAAATTGTTTAGGCTCATAAATTATAAGCTCAAATAAAATACGCTTCTTACCAACAGATCATATTCTTTCAACCAATCAATTTTCTATTAATTTATTACAACCACTTACTAAGCAACTACATTTTATGTTAATAAATTAATAAAAGTTTAGAAAAAAACTAATTATATAATAAATTTAAATAATTTTTATTATGGCATCAACGTGAGTAATTGGTATTATTATATTAACTTTGTGTATGGATATGTATATACATGTATTGGTACTGAATGGGCTACCATTAATGAAACAAGTTATTAAATAAAAATTTTTATACTACTAACAGCTAAAAGAGCTATTAAAGAAAGTTTATTTCTTGAATTTTTAGTATTAAAATTAAAAAGCGTATTTATATTATCAAATGGTGGAAACGCAATGAAATAAAAGAACAAAGGATTTCAGCGTTACCGTATTATTATTATAGTATATTATGTCATAATATTGTTTTGTCATCTGATTTATATATATATGCCCAATTCCAACTCATTCGGTAACCAGGAAGTGGATCAAATTTAACTTGCAAGATTTGATAACTAACATCGGGACAGATGAAAGTAACGAAATAATAGCTGGTAATTACATAAACATTGATAGTTTTTAATTTTTATATTTAAATCCACATAAACAATTGTATACTTTAAAATTTTCCAAGTTCTCCAGAAAACGTCCATTTGATAGGTCCAATTCGGTACATTGTTGCACATATAGAACACTATTTACTATATTTAACATGCATAATATGTCAGAGTATATCAATTTTAGACTGAAGTTTGTAACGCTAGTAAATATTGACCACACAAACATAATTTTTGTATAGATTCATAAAAACACTTAATTATTCCATTTCCGTTTGTCTATCTGCTAACAAGGCAACTCAAAATCGAATAGAGACAGCGTACTGAAATTTGGTGGTTTTTTCTTGATCTAAAAAGTACGATTCAAGTTCGTAAATTACCAAAATCGGTACATTGGATTCAATGGGTCTATGACTCACTTAACTTGTTAAAAAATAAAATAATAATTTCAACACGAAAAATATTTCTTTTGTTTGAAACATATTTGAATTCGCCGATACAATTTTAGCTTATTTTAGCTTAAAAACTATTTAAAAATAGTTTTAACAATGATACTGAATCATGTCGAGTATCGAAACAATTAACTCCGTTAGTACGAGTATTTTTTTGGTGAGCGAAGAAGGCCTCAATAGATCAAAATTTAACTCATGTGATATAATTACAAAATGCCTACTTTATTTTTTCTCTTGAAATTTACACTAGGTAAATAAATGTTTGCCATAGAGCTAAAGGTTTTAGCTGGTTTCGAATAGTCTGAAAATTCGATTAAAATTGATAAGTATTACTTGATCAATTTTAAATAATAATTTTAAATGTACATTTCTCCCGGTCTACGGTATACATTTAAATGGTTTGCAATTGCATTGAACGGAAAATCGATTATGGAACAAATACTAATAGATGAGTTAAAAATGACTATTGTTTTATAACTAAAAACTATTTTATTGTAACCAAAAAACAAAATCTTTTATAAATAAATCGAATCAATGTTTTATCTTAATGTCATTTACCAACACACAAAGAAATTCAAAGTTATTGATTAAACTCGAATTCGAATATTTATCAATTATTTTTGAAATTTATTTAACATAACGAATTTAATCCAGACTTAAATGACTTCGGACCTAAAAATTCAAAAATTAGCATTTATATTATTGGCATAAAAAATTAGCAGTGGCATTTTTTTGTTTGTAAAATATCTTTTCTTTGTGGACCGTCCTGTACATGTATTCAGTTGGTATTATGATTAGTATTTATTGTAATTGACATAGCCAAGTCGTGTAAGATTCGGTCAGGGATAAATTTTTCAACTATGAAAGAAGTGTTTGATAGTAGATACTTTTTAACAAGAATATTCACTCTTTAATTTTTAAATGTGTGTCAACTAAACATTTTAATAATATTTCTTTTATGTTTTGTTCAATGTATTTAATTTAGTTGCTTTTGATAACGAATTTTATGAATTCATAGAGGGTATCAATTTATGTGTTACATAGTGTTTGTTGTCCACTCAGATGTCATGGTCGTATGTTACAAAATAGTTATCAATTACGTATATTCATTATACAACAAACAATACACCGTCTTGTTATTGAATCACATTTTTAATTGGATTAATTACAATACTTCGAATTAGCCAATTATATTTAAGTAAGGTCCAATTTTATTCTATTCAAAGAAATAAACATATAGTACCTAAGTAATTATTAGATATAAATATAAATGGATTGCTTAAAAAAGTTTTTTCTTTCATCCAAAAATATTTTTTCTATAGTGTGACTGATGTCCGAAATTTATTTTATTAATTTTCATGTTTCTAACGGTTTTCTCGAAAATAGTTCTAACGATTTTCTTCAAACTGAATACGTTCATAGGACTTTTTAGGCTTGACAAGTTTTATTTGAAATGTTTAATGGAGAAAATTTAAACGTAGCAGATAAGATAGGGATTCAGTTTTTTTTTTTTTTTTTTTGAAATTTTGAGGTCAATGAATAAGATATAATAAATAGATAGTTTTATCGTATTTAGAAACGAAAAGTTTATTCGAAACAAAAAAATTTCTGAAAGTTTTTTAAAAACCTAGAACTTTTCTTGTCTCCACTTTCGAGAAAACTTTATTTTTTGGGTAAATTTGGCCAAAAATTAAAAAAAAATCAGTATCGCATGTGTTCTTTTTGAGATATTAGTTAAAATTTTATTCTGAGACCGATATCTCGGAACTTTTAACAGCCACAAGAAGTGTGCACTTTTAACAAAATTTATTATTCATTCGTTGTAAACTGAGAACATTCAACCTGAGACCATTGTTTCTTCGTTAAATTGCAATTGTGATTCCAAAAACACATAGAATATCTTGATTCAATTTGATTGGTTTTGTTTTGATTTACGCCTATATCGAACCTTGTTTACAAAAAAGATTACGAATAGCTAATATTTTTGGTTACAAAATGCTTAAATAAATTTTATTTGATATAATTGAATATCAATTCGAAAATCAATTATGATTTTGAAACTGCAGTCAGTAGTGAGAACATAAATTTCTTTATGACTTTCTTGTCTCATATAATTAAATTTATTAATAGTTAAAATTTTATTTCATAATTAATGACTGACGGAAAAAAAATATATCGATTATCTTCATACAATTAGTAAGACAAAGAAGTCTATACAATTTCCTATGTAAATAAACATTTATATATCCAAACGCAAAACATGTGCATGACCTCCATGTTCAAACGTTAATTTAAAATTTCAAAGTAATTTTTTATGCTCATATTTTGAAAAATTAAAATAATTTTCAATATAAATCTTATATTGAAATTAGAGTTTATTAAAACCGTTTCGTCTTTGATATTTTTTATTCTTTTTTTATATTTAATATTCAGTGACATAATCAAATTATTAGACATGATAAAGTGTCCCACATTTTAATATGAAAATTTAACGTTTTACTTTATACGTATTCAAAAGCAGGTTATGATCTATAAAATTATTATCAAAAAGGTAAAGTTTTAAACGAATAAAATTCTGCGATTTTAAAAAATGAATAATATTTTGCATGCTACATGAAAAATTTTCTTTAAGAGTTTAACAAATTATGAAATTAGGAAAATATGTCATAAACTTTCTCGACTTGGGAATGTGAATACTTAAAAATAAAAAATTGCAGTCAAAAAATTTAATCAATACTTCGATCGATTTGACCTAAGAAAATGTATAGTTTGTTTATTAAAAAGAGACCCCTGGCAGATACACCTGTATTTTGTGTATTAAGGAAGTACGAGCACCAAGGCAACTTTTGATAAAAGGCTTGATTTTTTTTTAATACAAAGTTTAAATATGTCTAAACAAATTCCAAAAATTTGAAGGAGATTGCCCGATCATTTAAATAAATAATTAACTTTAAAGTTGAGCAATTTAACATTGGTCTTATGGGGTAACCTTCAAACATTGATACATTTCTGTATTTTTCTCGTAAAACTGTCGGTGAATATTTTTAAAAAACTTATGGATGAAAGTTAATATATTAGTGATAAATTTAATTCAAAAACATTTACACTTGCCCGACTAATTAAAGTGTATTAATTAAAAGAAAAATAAATGCCGCCACTAGCCAATGTTAAATGTATATCTATATATTGAAAAAAATCATATGGTTACTGCGTTCCCCTTACCGCGCTAGAGTCGATACCTATCCCCACACCGCCTGGCGCTCGTACTTCCTTAAGAATATATTTATAATGTACCATTAGAAGAACATATTAAATATGTACTCCATGATCTTTAAAACAACAATGTGCAAATAATTTATTTATCATAGTTTATTAATCTTTTTTTTTAACATTCACTTTGCGTATAAATAATTAATATGCTTCACTTTACGTTAATAATTAAAAATATCTGTTGCGACGCGTCACAGGACTATATTATTCACTTTTAGAAATATTTAATTTATTTTCTTTATTTATTTTTTTTTTTTTTTTGTGTGTATGAAATATAAATAAGGATTAAAGCATGCACACACAGTATTGTGTATACAGCAAAATCTGATTAGCTGAAGTTTCCTCCTTATTTCAATTCTCCCAGAGAAATCTTTGAAATCAAAATTGTTGAGCTTAAAATGTTTTGACAATACACTTAGTTTGAAGAAATTCGTTGATCCTATTTTCGAGTAAAATGTAAAAAACCTGAAAATCACTTAAATAATAAAGTGTACCCAGTAGTCCAATCAAAAGCTTTGGGGCAAAACTAAGTTTGGTGAATTGGAAATAAAGCATTCACTAAGTCATTGCTGTGACACACCCACACATACGCACATTCGAACACCTTCCTTATTTAGCTTAAATTTAGATTGCAAAAATGGGTGAATTTGTTTAACAATGAATGAAAAGTTTTTTTTTTTGGCGAAATTCAACCATTACTTTCCAATATGTCTTGTTATAAATAAATATGTAAAATATATTGCTGGAAAAGAACAAATGTTGAATTACCGTTACCCGAACATTCAAGTGTATTTTTAAATAAGATAAATTACTAACCAAATAGCATATGTATTTATGTATCTATGTTTGTTCCGCATTAAATTTCGAACATACTATCTTATTTTAATGAAATTTGATAAATTCACTTCGGGTCAGAAACGAATAAATTTTATTACCATATATTACAAGTAGATAAATTTTATAATTGTACCGAGCCGTAATTTAACCTGATTTCCTCCGTTAAGAAAATCCCTAGTGATGTTTTAATTGACAATATACAGTACTGAATAAATGTCACTTTGTCATTAATTATTGACTACCCATTTTTTGAACCTATACTTGTTAGTGTGGTCTACTGTTTACAAATTAAACCATAAACCACACAAATAAATTGACGCATATTGAAACGTAAAACAATATCTACTGCCTCACGCGAGAACTTTTCATAGCTTCCTTGAAAACTACACAGTTTCTGATTTCACTCTTAAGATGGGGAGATATTGTTATTACAGTAAGTTGTGTTTTTAATATTAGTTATTCTATAAAATATTTGGCAATTAATTTCTAACGTGATGTTATTCTGGGTGGAGAATACAAAACAGCTCGTCATTAAGCGTGTTTCTTTTTTCTAAAATGCAATTGTATAGCTACCTTGTGTGACTCGAGGTATATCACTCAATTTGCATCTAGACTTAAGTCATCAAGACTTGAGTTGTTAATTGTATATAGAGGTAAGCATATAGGTAGCTGTTATTATATTAAAAGATTTGACAAATATACTTGATGCTTTTATATAATAATAATGATATTGGTGGCACATATCAGTCGCCTGAAGTGTGACCTTCCTTGAATCTATTCTGAGGTAATCATATATCGATGTGTCTAATTATTTATTACAAATTTTTTAGCAACCGCCCATCCTTTGTTTAAAATGTTTATGATTTATTGTTTATGTAATCATTTTTTTTTTCTTACCTTCATATGTAGTATGTATATATGTGAAGGTGTTGTTTTAGGACCTTGGAGATATCGAATTTTAGTTAATTTGAGTAAGAATTATTTTGAAAAACTATTGTCGTTAAAATTATTGGCCTTTACGTTTTAAATGACCCATTTATCTATTATTAATGTAAAATAATATAAGAATAATAATTGCATTTGACCTCCGTTTCTTAAACCTATAACGTTGGCCACTCACACCATTATATTAATTGATTATTTATTGAACCACATGCATACAATTAAATTCATGATTTGGATGTGGATAAGATAATCCGTGAAGACAAAAATTTTATAGATATTTTGCCTGGTAGTTTAAACTATAACGAATCTAAACATTTTAAGAAAAAGTGTTTCGAACAAAAAATGTTTGTTTAAAATCACAAAAATTAACATTTATTATTTTAAATTTTTTCCTATCTGCTATAATCGACAAAAATTTGGTAGCGTTATAACGGTCACCGTTGCAAACCGTCACCATAATAAGCAACGAGTAACATCTCCTCAGAGAATCATTATAACTTGCTAAATCATACTGATCATGACTACTTTGTAGTCGAAATACGTTTTTATAAAAATACAAAATAATTTGATCTAGGTAATTGGGGCAAAAAATCGAAATTTATTCGAAAAATCCTAGAGTTCTCATTAATAATAATAGATCCTAGAGTTCTCATATAAAATATTTAGATGTTTAAAGTTTAAAGTTCATTGATGAGTTTTACGTTTTAAGATTTGAATCCAAAAATATTGTTTATCATTTTTCTGTATGGAGTCTCCGAATTACCTAGTTATTTTCACACATAAATAAACGGCTTAATAAGATACTTTTATATGTAACAACACTCAAGATGTATCATATAGATGTTATATGTTCAATGAATTAATGAATTTAACATTTACTTAAAATAATTTAAAGTTGACTCTTTAATAATGATATAAATAATAGTCCGGTCATTTTAGACATTTGAAATAAAGAAAATTCCGACAGAGCTAAATCTTCGTAGAGACCTTAAGTTTACCACAAGGAATAAAGTGTCAAAAGTCCCCATCAGTCCCATGTGAGCTTAGGGACTTATTCGGGGCCCAAGGTCAAAATTTTAGGTTTTTTGGATTTTTCTCGAAAACAATAAGTTTTATCGAAAAAGTACCTCGGAGCAAAGTTGTAAAATTCTCTATAAAAATGGTTCCCATGATTTTTTCTCTAAGACCCACTATTTCCCAGATATTGCGCTTGTAAGAATCATGTTCTACATAGTATGCACACATATGCCACGTATATACATATTTAGGTACTCAAGCAAGCAAAAATGCCTACTCGTGTCTCTTCTATGTATACATTATACTATTCTAAGAAAATTTACTCTAAAATGATCGCCGGTCCCTTACCGAATCCCCTCTACTTGAATAACATCTGGCCTTGAAAAACATCTGCCTATTCTTTTGTCCATGTGGTGTCGTTCACGTATACCTGCTTCTTTTAGTGTTGAACGAGCAGTTCGAGTGACTATACGTATTTATTACAAGCGTCTACTATTGAAGTTAGTGCTGATTAATATTTAACAAAAAATGTCACAATTTTGCTTTATTTGTAATAAACTTTTGACTGAAGATGAAACTGTTGTGGTCAGTCGTGGAATGCCAACTTTAATCGATGCAAGCGTCGCGAGAAGTGATGAGTTTGCTGATTATTTAAGAATCCAAAAATCCGTTACAATTCACGTGGATTGCAGAAAATCATACACCCGGAAAACTTCAATCTCTGCATCAAAAAGACAACGTGAGGAAGAACAGGCCAGTACTTCAAAAGTAAGTCCACCTCATACTAAAGCGCGAATAAGTGAAGTCAGCTTTTGTTTTAAAAACCACTGCTTATTTTGTGGCGATGAAGCGGATGAAGAAGCAGAAAAGAAGAAAGTGAAGATTTATCGCCGAAAAATTCATAAAGTTTCTACACTTACATTCAAAGATTCCATTTTAAAATTAGCTAAAGATCGTTCTGATGATGTGTCAAAAGCTGTCTTTGCGCGTATTAATTTTCAGTATGATTTAGTTGCTGCTGACGCTAAATACCATGACAGTTGTTACAAATCCTTCCTAAGACCTAATACTGGCGGTAAAATTGGCCGTCCTCAAAGTGAGGCTATAAACTCTGCAATGGAGAAAATTTTCAATTTCATCGAAAGTAGCGATGACTGCCAGTTTTCGTTAGATGAACTGAAGAATGTTTGCCAAAATGTAGCTTTAGAAAACGGGATTATAAAAATACGATTGAAATTAAAGTATGGTAGTAGAATTATTATTACAGAGAAGCCTGGAAAATTAACATTTATTTGTTTTGTAGACAATTACCAAGACATTTTAAGTCAAGCCTGGTCTGATAACAAAAACTTGAATGAAAAGGAAAAAAGGTGGAAAACTTTAAAAGCTGCGGCAGAAATTATTCGAGAAGATATTCAATCTTGTGTGTTTGATAATACTATGTACCCGCCACCGGGTAGAATGTTTGAAGATATAAATAACGATATTCCCGAATCATTATCTTTTTCTTTGGGACAAATCATTCTTAAAAATAAGCGTCATAATTTGGATCATTTAAAGTTAGTTTGCACAAATATTAGTCATAGCATAATGACTGCTGTTCGGCCTAGATCCTTCAAGTCTAAATTACAGCTGGGTCTTTCAGTTTTTTTCCATCGGCGGTTTGGTTCAAAACGGCTTATACAAATTTTCTCATCGTTTGGTTTATGCGCATCTTACAGTGAAACAATGAAGTATGAAGCAGCAGCAGTTTTCAGTCGCCCACCTCACATTTTATCACCAGAAACTGGCAAATTTGTTCAATATGTTGCAGATAATGCTGATATCAATGTAAATACTTTGGACGGTAATAATACGCTTCATATCATGGGTATTATACAAATTGTAACTCCCAAAGATTCAGTATTACTAGAACAGCCGATGCCGCGAGTAACTGAAGTCCTTTCAACTAAAGATTTTGCAGCCAAGGCTCATGTACCTATACAGGTTTATCAAAATACTGGCCGAGTACACTACCTCACAGGTGGTGTGAAAATGTGTGCATATTATGTAGAACTTGATTCTTACAAGCGCAATATCTGGGAAATAGTGGGTCTTAGAGAAAAAATCATGGGAACCATTTTTATAGAGAATTTTAAGATCTACAACTTTGCTCTGAGGTACTTTTTCGATAAAACTTATTGTTTTCGAGAAAAATCCAAAAAACCTAAAATTTTGACCTTGGGCCCCGAATAAGTCCCTAAGCTCACATGGGACTTATGCGGACTTTTGACACTTTATTCCTTGTGGTTAACCTAAGGTCTCTACAAAGATTTGGCTCTGTCGGAATTTTCTTTATTTGATCACTATTTTTATGTCTAAAATGACCGGATAATAAGAATAATGTGATACATGCCAAAGATCTTCAGATTATTCATTAAAAAATGCTGAAACCATTTTTTCTATTATGTGACTAAATGGAAAGGACATTCAGACAATTGCAATTTTGTCATAATTTTTAGGGTGTCACACAGCGGACATCTGACTTTACCACGTGACAAAATGTTTTTTATATTTGTTATTGAATGATCTTCCTACTACAATTAACAAATAAGGAATGTCTGTCAATTTATTGCTGGTAGACGTAATAGAAAATTTTACTAACTCCTTAATGGAAAAGTTCATTTTTTCAGAATTTTTTAAGCTATTGTACTACAGTTCTTACACTTATCAAAGGTATATCCATAAGGTTTTACCACCGGACTCTGTGGAGTCAAAAGAGTTTTACAAACTTTCACATATTTTGGATATGTTTATAGTTTTTAAACTCCATACAACAAATAAAATAATTATTATGTTATAGAATATTATAGTTTTTGTTATTTGCTATTTATAAATACAATTTGATTTGAAAATCGTGTTTTAAGAAATTTTATTAACAAACTATCAAATAAAACAATATATTTAATAATTGATTCCAATATGCCTTTTTGTATTTGTTTTTATACCCTATGTATATCATATCTATAACATTCAAGTCCTATGAATTTTTTTAAAATTTGATGTATAAAGCTATCTATGCATGCTTCACATGGATAATTATAGTTAATTATTGTTAGCTTATAAAATAATTTTTTTATAAATATTTATTATATAATAAAAACCAGATTTTAAAACCCCAAGACTATATAAGTTCGATATTTGCTTGAGGATGCTTGTCTTCATATTCCTAGCATTGACGCCAACAACAATTTTTTTATACGAAGACGTAAATAAGCCTTCAAAATTTCAAATAATTATTTTCTTGTTAAAGCGTCATAATATATTTGGATGTTATTTTTCGTTTTTTAATAACTTAAATTTGGTGTATTCGGATGTAATTTTAACTAACTTATAGATGAGCTAGAATCTATAAATTTTGACCAGAACTTAAAATTGTGAATGCCAATGCAATATTATGAAATAAAATAATGTAATAAAACTAGCTGACCAAGCAAACGATGTTTTGTCTTATATACTATTTCTATTGAATTTAAATAAAAAAAACACTAACTTACTGTAAGTGTGCGGGCATATCTATGATTGATTGAAAGAGGAATGGATCGCTGTAAACGATGACGGACGGCCTCTAAAAAGAACAAAACAACAAGCATTCATTTCGTCTCTTTCTTCAATTTATGTCCATATCTTCTAAAAGATATAAAAAAAAAATTACTTCAAATCTATGTTCGTGAAGTTAAAAGGTTTCAATTGAAGTAATAAAAAAAAATTTGTTCGATCTCTTATTTGTACAAAGTCAGAATATTTTACAAAAAATTTAATTTTAGAATAGTTTCAAATTTTCACTTTTTTTTATTTCCATCGAAACGATAGCATTGCATAGCAGATTAAAATTCAAATAATTAAAAAAAAAAAAAAAAATATTAAAATTTGCAATATTTTCCACAATGTGTTCATAATATAATATAAAAGTAAGGTATTCTAATCCAGTAATGAATAATGGGAAATGAAAAACACCCACCCCATGTGTGTCACTAATATTAATGTCAATAAACGATCGCATCGTGGTTGAGTTACCTTTTATTTTTACTGGTTTTCATTAAAATTTTTCTCTTTCCTAAACGATGTATCAAAAATTGTTATCTCGATGTAACTAGTATATAAGATGATATTATAGATAAAGCTTAGGTTAGGTGCTATATTTTTGTATAAGTTTGACTTGTATTTTGGTGTTACTAAAGACTAACTAATTTGAATTAAAATTTGAAATTTAGAGACCGCAGTGGCTTCTGTTATTATTTTTTTATATTTTTAGTTAAAAATTATTATTTTACACTATTATAATTATTTTTGTTTTGTTCACTTAAATTTATTTATATAAATTATTAATTATGAAAATATAAATTGTCTAACTACTGACAGCTGCATAGATTTTCTTCCTTTCTTACTTATACAGGTTAAATAACACTGTAAATGTATAGTAAATAGTATAGATAGACATGTTTGTTTAAAAAAATACAGCAGTTTGCATGTCTGTTCGAGGCCATGTACAATAAATAACTAATGAGCACAAATTTTTACTGAAATGAATAATTTTTTTATCATAAAGAATATACTAAATATCACCACAATGGCTATCAATAGCCAAAGTCAAACGATAATGTCGCCTGGGCTAGTATTTAGTTTCAAAAATGATGATAATTCGCCATATCTGCTAAACATAATGAGACCATTGGACATTGGAACATAATGTGAGGATTATTTATAAACGTTAATACTTCTGATACACTACATTCAAAATTAAACAAAAATCGCCTGTAATATAGAATTTATTCAGTTTAAATTGAAAATTTTACTTCAACAAAATAAAATCCTTAAAATATTCAGGCCAGTGCATTGTTTTAGATTTTACTATACATTTCTATCTTAGTATTTAAAAAACAGAATAAGATGATTAATTGATTTTTTTGTACCTCACTTTTTTTTTTTTAATTATTCAGCTTATCTTTTATATAACACTTTGATTTAAAATGCTTTGATGATGATCTAAAAAAGTCTGTATAACACATTAAATGCTTAAAAGGTACGTGCAAAGACGGACTAAGCTACTAGTAACAAATAACCGAGAATATTTTGTCAGTGTTCAGCGTTTTAAAAATTGAAACACAGGGTATGTTGATAATATTTGAATAAAGTCAATCATTACTTGTGTGTGTATATTTTAAAGTCAAAGCTATTTGTAAATCATTATCATAGAACTAAACTTACTAACTATAATATTTATAAAATAATATTATATCTGACATTTGATTGATTTATAAATTATTATTTAATAATAAATATAATTAATAAATAATAGATTATGCGATATTATATTGTAAATATTTCATTGTTGTATGTAGTTGTTTGTATTTGTGGTGGTACATGGAATGGCGTTTAAAATTCAATCATTATCTGCATTTTATAAGTGTTGTCTATTTGTTTTTTATTTTTAAATTGTTATATTCGTTCACTCAATACAATTCTTCTTAATTTTTATTTATTCTCTTTCGTTGCAGGTACGTATTCTTTATTGTATGCAAGTGCCGATGCAATTTTCAATGACAGGTAATTCATTAACATGTTAGTAATACTTACGGAACGTTTAGAACCGTTGAAGTAATTCGGTCGAGTAGCTACGGCGAACGTTCAGCTGGGTAACGGTTATGCGGGAATAATGTGTATTTTTCCTCGATCGAGCGTTTACTAGTAACGAATACTTATGCTTTGGCTATGCTGAAGCAGTATGCTGTGTATACCCGACCGAGAAATTATATAATATATACGTACCCTTATTAACTCGTCACTCTTTTTTATTTGACCATATCATTTATTCGCTTAGTAGCCCATTTAGCCTACGCAAACCTGTCCGCTCATTCGTGGAGGGAATGAATAATTTTTCTAAATACTTTAAAAGTACTTTGAAAGTTATGAACATGAATTATTTTCATCTTGATAACTCTCATTTAATTCATCGTTTAAGAAAGAGTTTGCTAAAATGTAAATTTAAAAAATCACTGTGTGGTTATTCTTGAAATTCAAAGAAATAAACGCCGAAATGATAGTAAATAATCTGCGAAAAAATTTTTTTCTGATTTCTTCTGCTTTATTATTTCAACTTTAAGTCGATAGTAACACATGTAGGAATGTAAGATCGTTTTGATAGTTTGTTGTACTGTTATAATGAATAACAATGAAAAAAGAAGACTTTTTTTAAATCTATTTTGTAGCATCGATAAAAGCTATTTTAGCAAAGAAATTTGTAAAATGAATTTTATTAAATTTGTAAAATGAATTTTATTTAATACGAAATATTCAGTTCTCTAAAAGCATGTCCATTTAGGCGGTTTTTTAATTAGGAATCGTTTTATTACCACATGCGATAAAAAATTTAAAAAAAAAATTGAATAATCATTACGGAATATGAAGTTTTTCATGGATTTTTTTTTAAAATCTTTTATATATAAAAATCCTATAGTGTTTGTTTTTAATCGGAAAAGCTAAAAACGACCGATTTGGTTATTTTTTTCAAATATTCGAAATAATTTTGAGCAGGTTTACGTAGAAAAAATGCACGAGAAATTTGAAATACCTTGTTTTTTTCTATAAATGATTTTTTGAAGGTCTAAAATCACAATTCAACGATGAATACGTGCAATTCTGTTTTTGGTTTTGTAAATTTTATTTTTAATTTAGGATTTGTGTTGGCAATATTTCGATTGATCTTTTTTTTTTTTTTTTATATATTTATTATCCTGTATTTTTAACAAATAATGTCATTTATACAGTAAGAATTATATAAACATAATAATAATATTAATGCATACATTATATTTGATTTTTGAGCCCCGTGTCTTTGATGAATTTGATTGATCTTTTCTTATTAGTTTTTATAATATTTTAATACCGGTAGTAATCTAAAGAAGCTCTGCGAATATTGTGCTCATGGATGGCCATTTGTTTAGAGTTAAAATAATATACATAGAGTGCTGTAGGCAGATGACAAAATACTGCCATATAAACCGGGTGGATAACAGGAACAGCGAGTATTTTATAAAATGATTGTTAAAAGGATTTGAACTTAATTAAAAAACTAAGAAGTATTTGTATTTCTCATAAAGACATACCTCTTCCATTACATCATCATTTATAGATACCTGCATTTTTTCTATTATTATAACACCTAAAGTAGGAAGGTGAAATATGTCCGTCATTTGGTCGTTAATAATTTATGTTATAGACAGGCGATCCCAAGCTATCCTATGAAAGTTCCATGTTTCATTATCTTAGGAAACTCAATTGTTCACTTTCAATTGGTGACTCAAAAATAAACTAGATCTAAATTATTCGAGCAGATACTACTGCTGTCTTAAATGTAATGCAACTTCATTGTTATATAGTTTCACTACTATCAAAAAATCGCATAAACTTGTCATTTCAACGGTATTATGAAAATAAATTGTACATAAAATAGTAAACGTGCAAAATAAATAGAAAAATTTATTAAAATTTTTAGGTGAGTCTTTATTTAAATAAGTAAAATTAAGTGGGTTTGATTGATATAATTTATTTGATTAAAACTTGGGAGTTACCCTCTTACCAGTGGTTTTGTTAACTATAAGAAAACCATTTACAATGTAAATATTACAAATTTGATAGGTGTGTTTTATTAGATATATGTATTGTATGAAATGCATTCATATATGTGAAGTAATAATGCATGTTTATATGTAGGTGGTAAATTTTTGAACTGCACTGATTTACTGCAATTATTACAATGCAAATACAGCAACAACAAAAAACTAGTATTAAGCATTCACTCGACCTCTGTGTAAATACATTTGATACATTGCTCCTGTATAATGGCTAAAGTACCAATATACCTATAAAGCTACCAGGTGTTTCTTTGATTTTGAAGAATTGGAATTTCCCAGCAAACATCCAGGTCAGAAAGACTTCAAAAAGAAATCTTTATTAAAACTTGTGTAAAGTGTCTCAGTTAAGAAGTGTTTTATTTGAGTTTTATAAGAAGTCAGAAATTTCTTTTTTTGTCCTCGAAAAGTCTTTTTTTGAACTCGATTAGATTTGATTTTTCTGTTGTGCATTTCAGTCAAATTTTACTGTTAACGAAAAACAACCTACAATTTAATTAATTTTGTTTCGTGGTCTTTGTTTTTTTTTTTATTCAAAATTAATTTAGGGATTTATCGTACAGCAAAGAAATCGATTACGATTTTGCTGAAATTTATTTTTGAGATTCTGTTTAAGTTCCCATTTCCCCATTTTACCTAGATAGGTGGTTTTATCCTTGAGAAAATCTACATCTTAGAAAAATTTTAAAATATAAATAAAAATTCAGTGTACAAGTCTAGGTATATCCTAAAATTTTTATTTATTTATTTAAAAAATATACTATTTATTCTCGTATTCTAAGAAACGAATTTATTTTAATAGTCATAAAAACGAACTCTTTAAGGATTCTTACTTATGAAGTCTTAAGGCATCAACATTCGACGTCTTAATGACTTCTTAAAGGGTTCTTTTTGAAGATAATTCTGACGTCCAAATCATGAACGATAATTATTTTGGAATTCTTCCAGAGGTCATATTTGCTATATGGGTTAACAGAAAATCCGTCTATAAATTTTTATTGTAACAATTTTTTTACTTCGAAAATTCTGATCAGTTGTACTTCTGATAAGTTGTCTTCGTTTGTGGAGATCATTGAACTTTTGATTCCTCTCACAATCTTCAAATTGAAAACTATCTTGTGATTGTAATAGAACCGATAGCCTGGTTTTAAAATTTACTATTGAACGATCTTCCTTTTGCACTAATAAGAAAGGCAATTATAAGATTGTGGGAGCAATCAAATGGAATTATGTTACTAAAGTTTCAATGAAATTCGATCAGATAGTACTACAAAGGCATAATTAAATTTAAATAAACATAGAATATATAAATTAATTATTTTAATTTGACAACAACCATAATTTTTAATCGGATTTAGTAATTAATTAAACGATTATTAAAGGAAGAACTTTGAGTTTTACTGGTAACACAAATAATATCTGATAACTGCGTATTAAACAGCGGATGTAAAATAGACTTATGTTTGATATCACATTGATTAATATAAACAAAGTAACGTTTTAATATGCGATTTTACCATACTTTATTTTTTGTATTCAATTTAACAACATATATATATATATATATATATATATATATATATATATATATATATATATATATATATATATATATTATATATATATATATATATATATATATATATAATATAATTTTAAAAAAAAATGATTTATATTACAACAATATACTGATAACATTCAGCTTTTTATCTCTAAATTATTTTAATGTCCGATCAGTCTTAATATTTTACCATTTCCTTTCTTTTAACTCGTAGTGTCTGCTTGTCTATCGCAAAACACAGACTCGTTGCGAAGATCAGGGTCTATACTGGTCACGGAAATTCTGGAAAATCTGAAATAATTGTCTAGGAATTTTGAATTTTTTTTTTTGGTATTTCAAAACATGAATTTAATTTTTTAAATATTCGTAATAATTATTTTTTGTAAATTCTTAATCTCATAATTATCGGGTAATGATGCCCACTCATGAACAAGTCATTGCTCAGGCCTTAAACTGGAAATCATTTAAAAAATGTCGATTTATGATAGTTCATATCATAATACACGGACACATAAATAGACACGATAATTTTGATAATTTTTAGTATGAGTATCTCGATTATATACGACCGGTATTTAGAGATTTTTTGAATACTTTTTGTGCATTTTAAATGCAAAATAAAAAAAGCCATGAAACCAAATGGGTAGACTTTTTTATAATGCATTTCTTTTCACATTGCAAGAAACTACATGGCTCTAAGACATGTATTTTAAAATCGAGCGAGTTTTTTTTTTAATAACTTAGTCTATTGAGAGACCAAACATTGAGAGTTGTTTTTACACCTCAAATACAATAAACTATATCTATAGAATTTTTTCTAAATTCAATCCGAATTATTGGATTTTTTTGTTTCATCATGATTTTTGTACTAAAGTACCCTGTAACTTCCGTTTGATTAGAGCTACAGCAAATTTTAATTTTTAAATGTCAAAAACATATAGAAATTAAGTTAATAATGTTAGTTCATCAAGCAGCAAGCGAGTATTTGCTTCCTAGTATGTTTAAAGCTATTTGTTATTTAGTTTATTTTATATTGGACGGATTCAATCTAATTCACAGTTGAAGTATGTTTAGCTCACCCATTACTCTTCGACATGGACAAAATACCACCACTAAGCTGACTAATTTTCATGATAGATGCATAGAGGTATAAATAATATGTGCATAATAAAGAAATCAATGCATATGCACTAGTAATAATAACTCATTACAACTGGTAGTCATAATTATAATGACAACATGCTGGTAGTGGTTGGTTGGGCCGTTTGTTGGCTGGCAAATATTGCTTCTGGCTGTGCTGGCTGCACTCTGCTCATTTTATTATTCAGTTGAGTGCACCTATATACTTTATATACTTTAATACACATAAACATTCATACATACATTGGTAAACTAATACTGGATTACATTTATAAATCATGTCACGCACATTTGTATCGAATTTATTTATTGTTTATGTGTGAGAGAAAATTATGATTATATGTAAATAAACTATGTATTTAAAAAATTTTGTTATTTGTTATCGGTCAATAATGGTTACTGTCATAGACAATTTAGTGCTGATTTGAAATGCTATCAATTAGAATTTTATTGTTGATTCTTCAAACAAATCCACTGCAGAATCTTGTAATGAAAGAATATACATACTAATATAAAAGTTATTTTTAAAGTAGTAAAATCAAAAAAATTTTGGATTTATTTTAAATTTAAAAATCCAATTTGACGACGTTATATAAAAATTGATTTTTTGTGAGAGAAAACTTTTACTTGCTTGTTTAATTTTAATCTGTTTGAATTAACATATACCCTTTCAATTTTTTTATTAAATATATTCATCTCCATAAATATTTTTTTCTCGTAAAAATGACGATTCATACGGAATATTAGCTTTCTTGGAATACGAATTTGAATTTCTCGATGCAACATAAACTTTGACTCACATCATTAAATTATTTACGTGATTAAAAAGTAAATAATACCAATCAAATCCGAAGAAAATTTTATTATTTTCTGCGTAGCCTTATAATTTTCTATTCAATGTACATTTTATCGAAGACAAAAGCTTTAATTGAAGTCAAAAAACTATATGTATATCTGCCAATCGTAAGGTCTTTACCTTGCTCTTTAGCAAAATTATCTGACTTGTGACTCGCTCATTGTCTTTAATGCATACAATCACCATAATTTTAATTATGATCCGCAAGCAAGTGACTCTGTTCCTATAGATTAGTCCTTTCTAATGTAGTAAACGGTGTACTATCCTGCTGTATATGTTGTAATTTTCACGTAACAATAACTCAAATTTTATTAAAATAAATTTCAAAACTTGTATATACTAATTTTTTGAGTTAATTTTCCGCGGTTAACAGTTAACTTTGATATACAATAAATACTACATTAAGAATAGCATTGAATGTCAAACGTGTTCGAAGAAATACATAAGACAAACAACAAGACATATTGTTATAAGATTCAAAGAGCACATGGCACACATAAAAAATGGAAGAACTGATAAATCATATGTAGTCATGTTACTAAAACTAATCACAAAACCGACAAGTCAAATCTTCAACTTTTAAAATCGGTACCCAACCCGACCGCATTAGATGCATATGAAAGCATCTACATTCTAAAACATAGATAGCAAAGACACTTAGATAAAGGAATAATCCCAAATTCTGATTTAATAAAGATTTCAAAATTAAAGTTGAATTATTAGAATTGAAACGGTATTTGAAATTAAAATTATTCATGTCATAAATAATTCATTTTTAGTTTTGAAAGTTCAATTTTTATTTTGAGATTTTTATCTGTGAAAATCACGTGGTCAATACTTTAATATCATTGGCCGAACACTAAACACGTGATCGACGTATATTGGTTGACGTAGCAATTTCATAGATACTTGAAAAGTATAAATTGCTCATATATCAAATTACTTTTGTTCAAATCGTCACCAAATTAGCAACGAGTAACATCTCCTCAGAGAATCATAACGACTAGCTAATTCATACTGATATGACTTCTTTGTAGTCAAAATACGGATTTATGAAAAACAAAATATTTTTGATTTAGGAAATTGGGGCAAAAAATCGAAATTTATTCGAAAAATTCTAGGGTTCTCTTTAATAATACTCAAACATTAAGGAATGTCTTTATTATGGTGAGTTTTTCTTAATATATTCAGAATAAAATGTATATAAAAATATCAAAATGATTTTGAGACACTGGGTAAAATTATTCATTTAACTAAGTAAAGAAATTTTACATCATTACTTGAGAACTGTCATATTGTTATTTATTTATATAATTGTTTATCAATTAAATAAAATTTAATTATTTAATTACAATAATAATATTATCCATTATTTTAATTCAATCGTCTTAAAATTTCACAAAAAATTTAATGTAACCTCCTAGTACATTGATATATTATACGATCGGATGTTACTTCGATAATGACTTTTTTATTTTAAATGTACTGGAGAAGGCGACAATAAGTACGTTTATTACGGTATAAGTTAAAGAACTTATCCGTTTCTAGTGATCTGAACCAAAAAATAAGCAATATTTGCACATCAAAAATTGTTTTTCTTTTAAGTTAGGAGGAGCTTTTAGATTAATCCATGTAGGAAGGACTAAATCTTGAGTAAATGAATCTTAGTATAAACGGTCAAATATATTGATACTTACTTGTATAAGATTGTTTGGTTTACTGTGGTGTTATGATAAACGACGTACATATCAATCAAAAATCCTCAATATGACATACGTCATGTTTCAAAACAGATACTCCACGACGTCCAGTACGATATGACGTCATCAAAATATTATATTTAACATATCTAATATACAATATTGATGACATCAAATCGTGCTGGCCAGCGTACCGATGGGTGGTTTGAAACATGTAATTATTAAACACCTTTGATTCACAAAGAAGTTCTAATCAAATTTTCTTACTTAATTTCCCGTACCTCTACGCCATTCTGAGGAAGTAGAGTTCAATCACAGTCACCTAGCTCAGGAATGATATATTTACTTCAGTTACCTTTCTGAAATTTTGAAAAAATATGATATGTACGCAAATTTTATATTTTTGGGAATGATTACACGTGAGTACGAAATAGACTATGAAGCAAATCAAATTATTAAGGCAAAATTTCTTTATCGTTTGTTGAGATCTTTTAAATATTATAGAGTAGGTGTATTTAAAACTAGTAAGAATTTCTATATTATAAATGGTGTGTGCAATGGCGTTGAAAAGAAATATTGATAAAATCAGTGAATTGCTGAAACATTCTATTTAAAAATAAATAATAATTGAAATTAAATATTCATTAAAATTGATTCCACCAACGTAACTGTAATTAATCTTACCGATTTGTTCCCCACACATTAAAAAATAAAAATTACTTTCGTAAGCTATGATTTTTATGTGAAGAATTCAATATTGGAGTGTACAAGCAAAATGGCTAGCAAAATAATATTTTATTATATTTCATAATATGTGAACTGTCAAATATGTTTACCGACGAATATTTAAGTATAAGCATTTAAGTATAAATTTATTTTTATGATACAAACATAAATAATCGTAAAAAAATACTTTAAAAAACAAGGCGTTTGTGTTGTTTAACGAATTAAAAAAAAAAAAACTTAACTAAAAACGTATATACATCAAAATACGTTTTTAGTTTGTTTTTTTGTTTTTTTTTTTAAAGAGTGTATATGAAAATATGGTAGAGGCATTGAGAAGACAAAAACAATTACATTTTTCAACGAAACCATGGTTACATTGAATATTGGCATGCATAACAATATTATTCTATGCCAAAGTATTGTACTATCCATCCGAATTACAAAATATATAGATAGTTACAATTTCAATTTAAACAAACACCGGTCAAATTTATAAAATTATTAAAAAATATTTACCTAATCTTAATATTCGAAATAATATTTTGTAAAAATGTAGCCGGAGCATTAAGAAGAGGGAAAAATGTATAGTATTAAGCCGATTACAGACGGGCAACATTCGCGGGGAACGTAACACCGTTACGCAACTTTGACGCGTAACAGATACCTATGTGTGGACGTAAACGAGCAATACCGTCTTGTTACAAAAATTTTATACGCAACGATGTTGCATAGCGTCCCAAAAATTCTCTGTAAATTTGTATCGCATCAAAAGATATTGTTAGGTGGGGCTACGGAATAGTGTGGAAATAAACGCAAAATTTTCAAAGAAACGGCGAAAACATTATTTTAATTGTATTTAAGTATTTCGATATGGAGTAGAACGAAAAAAATACGATACAATATGGAAATTTATCAATATAAAAAAATACTTAAGATGAAGGTACTTTGCTTGGCAAACACATGGAACGCTATGCAACCTATGGGAACATATCAACATCGTAATATTGCACCTATAACACATATAACAAACCATTGTAACACGTAAAGGTACAGATTTACAATACGGTGTAAGGTTGCGAACGAATGTTGCACGTGTGTACGCTGCTTTATATTATCACCCGTATTGCATATGCTCGCAAATTTTCAGCGAGAAACTTAAAATTTGCTATTTGACTTCTGAAATGATTTATGATCACTTGACTGCATTCAATTTCTAATTAAATTTTCATCTTACTTTAAGAAAGAATTTGATAAAAGTTTTAGAATGAATATTCGTGTCAAAAAGATCACAGAATACCGTTGAAATGAATATTTACGATAACGAGGATTACTGAACACCAAAGAGATATTCAGAGGTAACAATTAAATATTTTAATCATACTAAGTTTGGTACTTTTCACATTAGAATGGAAAAGTACACTTCATTACCTTAACAAAACTGGAACACTATGAATATATAACATAATTACGTCAATACAGAATATCACTATATTTATCTAATAAGGATTTTATCACGTAATTGCATTTCCTTGAATTGAAGAAATAAGAAAATTTAATCAAAAATCTCTAATTTTTAATATTTTTGTTAGCAAATTTTCAGGAAAGCTGTTTTCAGGAAAATTTTGATGAAAAATACAATAAAATTTGAAACATGTTTTTTTAAAATTTAACCATGATATTTTTTTATTTTATACACAATAAAATCTTTCAGCAAAATAAATTAGCTGATTTGTAAAGAATTATTTGCAGACGAAGGTCAAATGATCATTTTCGTGGAAGCAAATTTATTTTTGATGAAATAATAAGAATATAAAATAAATGTTGTGTTTATTCGATTGAGTAAATTTATATATGTAATTGGAATTCAATAAATATTTATAAGCAGATGATAGGTTTAATAATCTCTTTTGTAACTATTCATACTTTTTTGGAACCTACACACTAATAGCCACTTACCAAATGGCTTGCAATGAATATAAAAATTAAGTTATTAATAATAACGAAAGAATTTATCAAGGACTTGACATTCATTTAAATGTTTGTTTTTGGAATGACATAAATTAACAACTTTTTTTTAGATATTTTTTTTTTTTTTAATTGTTGAATAAATTTCAGTATATTTCTTTATTATACTCGACTAAAATTTTATTTTTAAAATTTTATTTTCATTATTAAAGAATAATAATTTTAATCACTGAAATTCGAAAATCCATTTAGAAAACATGAAAATAATGCGCGCACAGGACTCATTTTTATCAAAAGTTCTATGGTGAAATAAAATCGCGAGTATTGGTTAAAATAAAAAATTAATAATAAAATAATAATAGAAAATTTTAAAGTGAAAATTAAACAAAGTAAAAATTTGCTATTATTATTGTATAAAAATAAATTTTCACAAAATATTAAATTTCTAAAAAAATTACTATTTTACATGTTACTTATTACCTCATTTAGAATAAAGTAGAAATACTAATATCACCTTTACTTCGTATTAAACAATTGTACGTATACTTCTAGTCTTATAATAAATATAATATTTTCGTTCTCCATCTTATGCAACCATAGCTTTATTAGTTTATTTAAACCAACTACCATAACAAACTATAAACTTATTCTATATTTGCTACTCTCTAAGCTAATGAACTAAATGTTTGGAATTAGTTATTATTATGCATTTTAATACAGTGTGTTTCGATATAGACGTATTAAAAATCTAATAACTAATATCAGAATTCTTTTATAATAAAACTCATTGTTAAAAATATAAAATTAATTTTTTTTAAATGCACACTCATTCATGTCACTGTGAAAAGGCCAAGTAAAATGACAAAATATTTGTAAAATTTAGAATATAGGTGGGTCTGTATGCAACCCGACTTTTTCTACTAATTCTTCGTCAATAATAAATATTACTCCTATATTAAATTTTCATTAACGCCATTCAATTGGCATGATTATTAATAATCAAATATTTATAAAATAATAATATAATGAATAGGTTTGAAAACTTATAGTATAAAAATTGACACAGTATAATAATTACCGTCAGCTAAAAAAATTGCCTGCCTTAGAACACTTTAACTTAAGGTAATTAATTTTGACGGCACCGACAGAAATATTTAAAAATATTTGCCGCTGGCGGTGGTGATGGAGACATTTTGAAAAAATAATACAATTTACATCTTAAAAACTTTTTGGGAATATAATCAGTTACGTAATTATGAGTCGATTGAAATTGGTGTCAAAATCGTTTTTCGTTTTAGAGATAATCAAGATACGCACGTATTTACATACACACACTAACACGGGCATCCAATTAAAAACTTGAAGATAATTTGATATCAAAATTTCGGTTTGTGATATAGTACCCTATTTACAATAACTTCTTATTAAACAGTTAATAATTTCCAAAATTACTATTTAGAAATTTTGGGAGAAAACAAATATTTATGCAAATAAGAGATCGATTGACAGGTAATTTAATGAAAAAATTTATAAATAAGATTGATAAACAAATCTATGTAGCTAATATCAATGAATGTGTAATCGTTTTGGTTTTTGATGGGTAAAGATATATGTTTTTTTTTTTAAATTAAGAACTAATTGCTTGTAAAATAAGGCTTCTATTAGACAGATTGCAACCGTGCAGTTGTATCCTTAAATTTTAAGGTTTATTATCTATTACCTGCGGGAATTATTGCAGGGCAAAAAACTATTGAACTACTGGTCATCTTTTGACCTCAAAATTCTAAAGATATGTTAAGTAATAACATATAGTTATGAGCATGTGACTCTTCAAGTTTTTCATGTCTATGATTTTGCTTTGAAGTTAAACATCCAAATTCGATTTTCAGATGACTGCATGCTGTTTTATAATTTTTTTGAATTTTCGTAAAATTCAATAACGTAATTTACGTGCATTTCTTTTAATCCGTACCTTTCAGTAAATGAAAAACTAGTAGAATTTTAATTTCCGCAAACTTCAATTATAATAATAATTAATTACATTTGTTTGTATTGTGTTTTTAATTACACAAAAGTGTTAAAATGAATGTTGTTTACTTGTTGTTATTTGTTGTGTTGATATTATTTAGAAAACATCGTGTACTAATTTTAAATTCGTAATACAACAAATAAACATTGTATGTATAAAACGTATAGTATTTTCTCTGTATCAGTTTATAAATGTAAAATGATGTCGTGAAAGTGTTTTAATAGTAAGTTTTAAGTAATAACATACAGTAAGCCAACAATAATAGTTCAAACATCAGTTATACGGTGCAGTGGTTATAGATAACTCTAATTAATGTATATGATGCTTTCATCTCTTTATTATCAAAAGCAAGGCATTTAAATTTTATATACTTACTCAATTAATTAATAACACCACAAAAAATTATGAAAAATAGTATAATAGTTAAAAAATATAAAAGTTCAAAAATAGTAAACCATTATTCAGAAAAATTAAAGTATTATGTTTAAATTATTATTTAAGTAATATTAAAATGTTTTAAATGAAAATGATAATGGTGGTGTTTTAACATAATTCTAGACAAAATTATGATCCCTGGTAAAAAACAGGACAAGCGGTATTTATACCATTAATATCCGTGAATACATGATTATCGTATTTCGCACAGGTGGCTTTCAGCATTATCATTCACAATCCACGAGACCAAAAATCCGATATTGTGAGTTAGTTTGAAGGAATCAAGCTGGGTTCCCTTAAAACTTATTCTTAAAAATCGTAACTTAAAGCTTCCTCAATCTTTGATGTCAATTTCTTAATTAATTTGGGACGCGTTATTCATATTGTACAATTAATGGCATAAACGTATATATTTGTGACAAGAAAATTGTTCCTCTTGAAATTAATCGAAAAATACATCCTATCCCGGGTAACACCAAGTATCGGAACCATAATTTCAGCTCCTTTCTATCTCTTCCTAACTCTTTTCGTTTTACAGTTATCTTGATAACGAGCGAATAAATGAAAATGGACTAATTATGTAATTCTATGAATACCAATCCAAAATTTTGTTAATGCAATCAATATTTTATAGCTTTAAAAACCTTAAGCTAAAACTATTCATATTATGCATATGCCGAATATAAAAATTGATATGAAATATTAAATGTATATATCTCGAGTATAATCATACGAAGCTAAAACAAACTCAGTTTTTAAAAAGTCGACGATTATTACAGAACATAATGGTGGTGGGTGGTTTTAACGTCATTTCTAAAAAATATAATTTGTTAATATAAGAAAGAGAATTGTTACAACTTTCAGTTTGTTTTTGGATATTATAATATTTAGATATGTAATTATTTATACCTAATTTGAAAGTTTTCCCTTCAAATATTACTATCTCATAGTTTTTTATATTTGTCGGTAATACTGATTGATGTATTTTATTGTAATGGTATTTTGAGATAGCATGAAATATGGCTGTTATTTATAAATAAATTCAAAATATCATTATTCAAATAATTTATTGGCTTTAATCGAATAAACTGTTTGATGGAATATCTGTATAAATCTTTAATCTTTTACACTCAGAGAAAAAGTTTTTGCTTGTAATATTGTATTTGTCACGCGATGACTTGTTTATTAACTTCAAAAATTCAGATTTACACATCCAAACAATAGCAATTGAAAGAACTATTTCTCATTAGTTTGTTGTATTCAAAAACCAGGAGAGTCGTCTAGACACTTAATTTTAAACGTGCGAAGGACTTAAATTATTATTTATTAAGTGGATAACTATCTTTTCAAAATTAAAACACCTTATATTAACATAAAACACCGCAAAGCACAGAAAAATTTAGCCTTATTAAGAAGATTCTAAAGTTGGAAAGCAAGAGTGAAAGCAACTTAAAAATTTATAATAACTGCGGTGTTTAAAACATATTTGTTATTGTGAATGCATTTGGAAAATACTTTTCTAGTTTTGCTATTTCTAAATTAACTGAAGCATATGATTTTTTTCCATCTTATTGATGATAGAGAAGTTACTTCTATGGTAATGAAACTGAAAAATACTAACTCAGCTTGATACCATTTAAAGTTTTAAAATACACAACTGAGGTTTTTCGAATTTATATAATGTCTCTTTTGCTTATCGTTGCCTCTGATTTGCTAAAATCTTATTTTGAGAATCTAAGTCTAATTGTGGGAATATAATGGTATTACGTGGAACTTGGAATACTAATAGGAACCAACCTTGGACCAATTCTATTCGTGTTGTATCGAAATGGTCTGTCTCAACATATCAGCAATGGTGAAATTATTATATATGCGGATGACATTTCCATAAATTGACAGCTACGACCTACACGGAGCTTGAAGAAACAACACATACAAATCTTAAAGAATTTAATAAGTCGTACCAAGAAAATCATCTAATATTGATCCTAAAAAAAACAAATAACTTTTGATAAACGAAACAGTTAAAATATTGATATCAACGTTTTTTTAAATAGTGACATCATCTCCAGGGTACCAAATTTCTAGGAATACCTGTTGACTCTAATTTAAGTCATATAAGCGGTGCATGAAAAAAACAAAAAAACAAAATCAGTTTCTGCTTGAGATTATTCAAAGGAAATTTTAATACTGATGTGTCAAACTGAACCTTAGCCTGTTTGTGGAATGCGCATTTGTGTATAGTACATTGGAATATTTTGTGATGGCAACACGCTAAAGACGGCATACGTAAAATACAAAAAAGGATCGTTCGTTTTATCTACAATTTTTAAATATCGTAACTCGTACAAACCACATTTTCGCAAAAAGGAGTGTTTAACGTTTTATGGAATATTTAAATTTGAAATGCCATAAACTTACCTTAACAATTTTTAAAATGAATCTGAAATCTTATTTGATTCATCAATGTCCATATTATACTACATTGCAATCTAAATTTAAATATTTCCTGTAAATGTAATCTTTCTTGTTTTGTTTGGTCGCACAAAAAAAATTATCATTAATGTTGTAGAAATTGAAAGATGGGTAGAATTGGAAAAATTACACATCTGTAAGGGATGGAAACCGGGACCAATCAATGTTTCGTCGGATGGTACTACACCACAGATACTTGGTAGTCAACTATTGATCTAATCTTCTTATGTTTAACATCCTCTAACCACCCTTTTGTTTTTACATGTATATATAATGTGTTGTATACAAACTTGTCACTTACCTTGTAGATAGTTAACTTCAGCCATAATATCTCCAAATATTTTCAAGCATTAATGAATTTCGTTTTTTTATTTAGCTTTCTTTGTTTAAATAAGATCCGTTCTATATTGTTCATTTAACTTCGACTGAAAGTGATTTACGATTAAAATAATAGCGAAGAGGCTTGTTAAAAAAATTTCTCAAAAAAACATTTCTAAAGTAAAATTCCAAAATTTATTTTTATAGAAATATTTTTAAGACAACCCATCTGTTGTGTCATTAAGATGTTTGTATGCAAAATTGAATAATATTTAGATTAAATTATTTTTTTTAATTACTAGCATACTCTGTCAGGCTTTGCTGTGACATTTTTCAGAAAACTTGAAACGACAGTTTGCCAACAATTTTATCAAACCATTTCACATCGATTGTAAAAAAACTATTTCCTAGCTTACATAGAAAAAATAATAATTATTTTTGTCACTTTATTCTATAAGGATAAGGATTATTATCTACCAAATAGTTAACAGCATACAAAATTATATCAAAATAATGAAGTCGTATCTACAAAAATGTTATTGAATGTGTTTTTAATGTGTATTTTTAAATCGAAAATGTAACAGTAATATTAATGTTTGTTGTCATGAACATTAGCACCATCGAGAGCTTATAGAAAATCGAAAGAACTAAAATCGTTAAATTTCTAATAACAAAGGGAAAATCAGTCCAGTAGTTTCGGAGTTTATCTCGGAACATACATCGTGACACGGCATTTATATATATATATTGATTTGTGAGTTTTCGTTTGATACCAGTTCCCTTAATGTAAGTTTTTGATTTTAAATAGTCCACTTATGGACATGATTTGGACAACTTTTTTTTTTCTGGCTTTAGCTACTTTCAGCTATATAGCCATTAACCAAATTGGATTATTATTATTATTATTTATACAACCACAGTACACAGTACTGCTAGGTTGTCACCCATTCAATTACAGATTGTGACTACTGTTGCTTAACTTTATAGATTGATCTAAGCCTGTCATTACGTTACGTCAGTCCGGGGTATTGGACAACACTTGCTCATTCATTTCTTAAAATAAGGAAAATTGTTTTTAATTTTATAGAAATGAATAAAATTATTGAATAAATAATATTGAAAAAAATGTACTATGGTATTTACAAAAAATTTAGATATGTATAATATTAGTAATAATTGTTTCTAAAACTTTCGCCTCTATTAAAATAACACAACACACTGTATTTGAATATACAAGCGAAGTCAGTGAAAGCATTTATATAAGTTATTAGTTTTATCGTTCTAAGCTATCGGGTAACGTTTTTCAATATAAATCTAGTACAAAAGTTTCACATTAAACAGAGTATAATTTTTAAATAATATACTTATTATTTTATTTAATTAACTATAAATATAAATGGATAAATTGTTATATTTATTACTTAAGCAAATAAATAAATTCAATTAAAACAATTACCTATTCACATTTTAATTAGAAAAAGTATAAAAATTAAATTTTATTTAGTTATTTAATTTCTGTTACACTATTTACCTATTTTTGATAAACTAATATTGAAAATTGTACGCATAATAAGCATCGAAAAAAGTCACTTCCTAAAATTTCACTGGGTCATTTGCCTGAATTTCCGACAAAAATTGTAATTGTTGTAAAAGGTCTGTACATTCTATAAAGTACTTTGTACTAAGGTCTACAATTTCATACGGTTTTAATTTTGACATCGATTTTTCCTATAACTTTAAACGAATTTTACTCAAATCGATATTGCACATTGGAGGAAATCCTTTCATTGGAGGAAAATTTATGACAAAATTATGTTTTATATCATCAAGACATTGTCCATACTGATAAAACAATGTGTGGAGAGTGCATACCCAATTTTAGTAAATTATTTTAAAAAAAGCTTTCATATCAGCCGTTTAAATAAGTAAACATTAAAATAATATCTAAATCGTATTCACTAAAACCAATATTTAATACTAAAATCTATTTCAGCATCAGTTAGGGTCTGGATATCGTAATCGTTATAGAAATTTGTAATGTAAATTAGCGATTTCTTACGTCCAAAATGTATAGAGCATTTTTGATATTTTTGACGTTGGAAAGTTGCTTATTGATTTGCTGCACTGAATAAAAATTCGTTTATTTTTGTCTAGAAGAATTTTCTATCAAAATTATGTATACACTTCAAAGACACGCGATCATACAATAATATCATATATGATATTATTAAATCGATAAATATATATTTATGGTAAATCCTATTACATTACCTACCTGATTTAAAATGTAAAAAATAGTACTTGAACAAATATTGAATCATTCATATTCATTACTTTAAACCTAATTCTAAAATATGAATAAATCTCAAACTGGAATCTTGAAAATAACAGAATACCATAGGTTTAAGTTTATTGTTACGCAAGATTTTAATAAATGTCACAAAAATTATTTTTGCTAAATGAAAAAATTTGTTAGATTTAGGTATATAATTATGAGCAATAAAATTATTATTCCATGTATTTGTAATAAGTATCTGCCAAATCCGGGTGATTAAAAGATTCTCAAGATATAATAATGAGATTTAACCTTCGTTGATCAGGCATAACCATCTATAACGGTGGCCAACCTTATTACAATTTTTATTCTTTATTAATTCTTAATTGAATTCGGTTTTTTTTACAATCAATTTCATGAAGTGGGTGGAGAAAACGATATGGTATGAAGACTAGGAATTGCTAGTTTATTTGTCTGAAGGAGACTTTTGTAGGAAACTATGTTTATATTAGTGACAAGTAACCAGAAAAGTTTCAACAGGAATAGCAGATTTCTTAGTTCTTAGTATGAACTTTTATCCTTGCACCTACAGTGTAATCAATCAAAAGGTTTACAGTCCGTTAATTATAATTAACATACTTTCGTTACCAAGAAGCCAATTCTGAAATGTTTGATACCAAATTCGGTTGAATAAACTAGCGTTTAATGCACATTTTGGCTTTATTCAACATACGCTTATTATTAATAATTATGGATGTTTACACGAGTGTAAAAGACAATGGAAGTTCGGTTCAAAGCGTGTTTTTGATCTTTTTAATATAATCAAATAAAAAAAAAAAAAAAAACAATTAATTTTCTATTAATTACTTTATTATATTTTATTAAGGAAAATTGAATATCATGCAGCTCGCTTTTGTCCCATGTATTATTTATGTCCCATACTTAAATAATAAGCACAAACTCAAATAAACTGAAAAACACAGAAAATTAGCTAAATATTCAAATAAGAGACTATTGTAACAAGTTATATTTGATTTTATTAAAAGTTGAACGTGCGTTTTATGGCCACTAAATTGATGAATTGACGTTAGTTTCAAGTACGCAAGTTAAAATAAACAGTGCCCCAATTTTCTATTTAGAATGTAATTTTCAGATAAGTAATGGTTTATATAATATTGTTACTTATATTCACAAATAAAAAAAAAGTACAATCAATAATGAGATTGGAACAAAATTGGAATGTAAAATCGTATTTTTAAAAACTCATAAATATGGTGAACAATTCATTCATGCATAACCAACAAAACATACTAAAGTACATTATTATACCGATTATTATAATCAATAATTAAATGCAATTATCTTAAAATTTATCAATGACTAATATAATATATATTATGTTATAATTCTTATTTAAGCACATAACTATAAATTATATATTAACACATAACTTTCACGTAAAACATTATGAAAACAAGATCTTTAATTATGTTTTAATCAAATAATAATATAAATCAATATTAAAGTATATTGCACGCTTATATATACTCTGAATCAATGCTCGAAAATATATTATATTTTAGCATGCGAGGTCTTCTTAACAAAACTAGTGCAGCCAAATCTCTAGATTTAAATTGAAGACTCCAGAAAAATGAAATTTTCCCTGAGTGATCAAATTATTACTATATCTTCAGTTTTCTAAAAATTTTGAGTTTCTAAACCTATTATATAGAGTGGATTAAGTGAAATTCATAATTTTTAAGTTAAAATCATCAATATCAATCTGGTTTTCACATCTATTGACATTGCAATTGTGTGCATAAATTTGATCTAGGAAATTGGGGCAAAAAATCGAAATTTATTCGAAAAATCCAAGAGTTTTTTTTAATAATACTCAAATATATGCATGTTTACCTGGATTTCTATTATTCAAATATATTACGGGCTGTACAATATCATGACAAAATATAAATACAATCGAATAATAAATAATATACAATAATATAATATTTGCATGTCGGTGACGCGAACGCACGAAATTTCACCCATCCAACAAGCGTCTAATGCTCACGGCACACACGTTGCGCATGCGACAGTCATGAGCACGCCGGTGACGCTAGTCCATAATATTTTCCCGAACCAAAAAGTCTTCAATGCGGCCAATGAAGTTTTCACTCCAAAAAACCTTGAAGTTATGTTGTTTCTAATGGTTGTATTATAATGACAGCATAATTTATAAATTTTCGGTGTAAAAATGCATTTCATATTTTGGAAATGTGTAGTTTTTCTTTGAATTATTTAAGCGTCCTTCATGCTTTGGAATATACTTTGTGTTAGTTTCATCAATAACAAGAAAATTCAAAATTTCTATGAATTGTATGTAAACAATTATATTATGGTGTTATTTGACGAGACATTACAAAGCGATAAAAGTACGTAGTAACTTTTCATCACATGTTGTAAACACATACCTATACAAAGCACTCTTGTAATGCTTGTAAAATCGGAGAGATATATTTCATTGCAACTACCATTGAAACAACTAATATTTACATTTGATTTAGATTTCTTAATCACAATGAACGTTTCTTGTAGTTATAATATAACTACAAGGAATGGAATTAGAAATTTATATTTCATGTTACATTTGACTGAATTTGTTTTTATTATCTGTTGGACAAATTACTATTGGACTGTATTTTGAGAAAAACGCTTTAAAATTTTGAACTCTAAATGTCCATATAGAATGTTTCACTCGGCTTATACAAGTTTTTAATCCTACTCCTTACGCTTGGGAATTTTTGCCACTTTTTGTTAGTTTTTTTTTTTATCTTCGACAAAAAAATGGCTGGACCAAGTTTTGCATTCAGTGTGAAGTAACGCTTCGAATGAATGTAATTCCCAATAATCTAGACTTTCAACAATTTTTCAACACCTTTGCCAAAGTCATCCAAAAAAGATAATTAGTTGATTAATATTTTCAATTTCGTGAACGAGCAAAATTATTCAATGGATTCATGAAGAAAAAAATCTGACTGTTAAATTATAACAAGAAAAACTCAAATGAAAAAATAATATTTTATTTTTATTTAAAACCTACTTCTTTTTAAACATTTTTTTTAAACAATCCACTTCTTTTAAAACAATTATTTTTTGATAACCCAACTCTTTTAGCAACTTACATGTAAATTAAAACAATTCAAATATTTAAACAGTATATGCAATTTTTAAGTTGATTTTGAGCTAGATCAAATTTTTTATTACCTCCCTTTGATTGTGTTACAACTTATACCTTTCGCATCATTATATAATCGATAAAAAATTTAAAATAGCATTTTCATATTATTTTTGTCTATGCCGCTCTTAGTCGCAAGAAAATACAATCATTCATCGTTTATATTCTTTCTAAATATACTGCCTTTGAAACATTTTTCAATATTGAACTTTAAAAGTTTAATGTTCATTTTTTGTGTTAGAGCAATAAAATTTTTATATTACTAGCTAAAAAAATGGATAAAATCCATTTAATATATAACAAACCACCTACTCCAATGAAATTCTTATCTAACCATGTTATTTCATCTTAAATGAGGCCAGGCCACATATATACATTTACGAAACTGCTGACTATCAGAGATATGTCATACAGAAAATCATCCATTTTACTTAGAATACATTCTAGATAGTCTACTTCGTTGAGTATAACCATGTTGGTATTATTCAAGCTAACAAAACACTAAAGGTATAGCAACTGGCATAACTACTACAGAATTGAACTGAATTGTATATTAAGAGATTCTTACTACCAACATTGATAAGTAAACAGCACAAGCAAAGTACATCTACTACACAGTAGCAAATGAAATACACAAGCTTATGGAGGGCGGTCGTTACGTTGTCGACACAACAGGATAACGTTAAGGTGAGACGAAGGACGAATATCAGTGTGTATGTTATATACGTCGAGGTCAGGTCATGTACAGAGAGATGCTCAGCATTGTCGCGAATACAACATGTTTCTGATCGATACTGAGTATCAGTTAACAAAGTATCTCAAAAAGATATTCGTAGCTTTGTTATGTGCAATAACTTAAGGAAGGTACTGTTATTAGAACATGCTTTATCAATCAGCAATAATTTCGAAGTTTTACAAATTTATGAGATTTCATTTCTGATTTCCTGGGAGGATATACTAAATTATTAATCAATTTCTGCTGTTATTTACGTATGGATAAGTGCATATGGTTAAGCACTTGAACCCGAAATAATAAAATATGATAGTGAGAATAAACTTTTTAATGAAAACAATATGTAGAAACTTAAATTTAAAATTTGACTGCAAAAGAAACTGCGCGGAAGGATCTCGATTAAATCTAAAAATGTGGCTTAAGAGGGCTGGGACTCCTTTAAGTAAGGAGTAGGCTTCTAACTAGCTGACATAAATTACATGTAATATACATTGTATTTCTTTCAATTTTCACGCAAAAAGAACTCTAGAAATACTTATCCAAATGTTATGAAAATTGGTATGCATAATAATTACACGAAAACGGAGGGTTTCTCGAGCTGAGAAGCCCTTCCCCTCGAGATGGTAAATATCAAAATTTGATTTTATACTTAGACATGTTTTAGTAAATTTCAAAACAATTGGATAAATATTTTTTTAATTATTTGTATGCGAAAATTGAAAGATTTTGCATAATGGAGGATGCTTCAGTATTTTCAATAATTTAAAACCCTTTTAACTCTTTGAAATAGTAGAAAACATACCACCATCATTTTTGGAGTTTTCGGTGTGTTTATATTGTATTATAAATGTAGGTATTTTCTAGTTTACAATCGTAAATATTAGAGAGTATAGTAATGTTCTATCTCATATTGAAGTATATTGCCATCATTGTTTATTTTATAGCCTTGAAAAATATTCATTACTATAATTTGATTCAACAATTTTATTTTTTATCTCACTTTATTCGTATAGCAAAAAACAGATTTGCAATTTAACAGTTTATAAATTATTTTGTTAAATCATTATCTCTTGAATATGTTTCGATTGAAAATGTATTCTAATTATTTATTAATATATACATATATATATATATATATATATATATATATATGTATATATATATATATATATATATATATATATATATATATATATATATATATATATATATATATATATATATATATATATATATATATATAAGAATTGATTGTACTGTACACTAATGAATCAAGTGATAGCAACAAATAACAGTATTAATTACTTAGATACTCGACGTACAGTTGACTATCAATGTGTTAACTATTTTTAATTATTGAAATTCATTAAATACTCTAAATATGCAGTCCAGACAGTTGTAAATACGTATATATATATATATATATATATAAATACGTATTGTAAATATATGTGTTTATTACTTTAATTTGAGCTGAAATTGAGACGAATCTAAGTAGATTATGAAAAAATGTGTTAAGCAAAAGTTGTTTCTTTTCTTAAAACAAACCTATTTTTACTATATTTTATGGTTTAAAAGTTGGGCCATGAATATATTGCACCTAACGAACCAATTTTAATTATTCACGAACTTAAACTCACTGTTATGCTAGACTACCAAAATTTTAGAATTTCAAAATTTTTAAGTTTTTAATAAAAAACTTTGTTAATGACAACAATCCTTCAAATTTAAAGGGCTAGTGACTCAAACATCATTTATTGGCAGCATTTGTAATGGATCATTTTGTTTGTATTTCGTTGTGCAAAATTTTAATTTTTGATTTCGGGGCCGTGACGATAATAAAGAAATAAATATCTTACAAATATGCAGTCCTGATGGATAAGTATACGCAGGCGTATTATTTTTAAAACCATTTTGATTAAGAGAATGGGTCAACGGCTTTCAGAACTTAATTAGTTTTTTTGACTACAGCATTGGTTTCTGATTTAAGTGCGTTTACATGAGCTCTCGTCAGATGTCTCCTCCCTTTCCAAGCGACCTTCCAATGTTGTAACCGTTAGTTACTAATCGCAAAGTTCTTAACTTTACGATATTTTCTCAAGAAATATAATGGGAAAATAAAAAAAAAAATATTTATGTTTCACTTAAAAATAAACCATAGTTTAATAATTTTAAATTCTACAACACAATAATAAATTATTGTTAAATGGATTAAATTAGAGAAGGTTATGTACATACACGCAAGACGGAAGGGTAAAAAATTGTCAAACAGATGTTGGATTTCATAATGTATACCATCAGAAGAAGGTGTAGAGGAAAAAAAGAAATCAAAATGAAATACTTTAAGAACAGACACTGAATACGAAAATTCTTTAAAGCATAAGTAGAATTTGAAAAACGACAATACTTGTGCTTCTTATATACTTTGATTTAAACATGTACTTATTTACAACAAATGAGTGGTGGTAGAAATGAATGAGGTATTTGCTATGTTGTTAAAACAATCCTTAAGGATTCAAAAAGTATATTTATTTATAAGACAATTCTGTAATTAGTAACAATTTTGTTTGATTGAATACTAAGAGATTACACTCATTGTCAGAGCATTTATTAGTAAATGTAATCTAGTTATAGTAAAATTTCTTGACATATATAGAATATGTCGGAGTATATAAATTTTAGTCTAAAGTTTCTAACGCCAGCAAATATTGAAGGACCTAACAGAATTTTGGAATTAGTGTTCAAAGAATCACTTAGTCCATTTCTTCCATTTCTATCTGGTCCGTCCATCAAGATAATGGTCTTGTAAAAAAAACAAGGCCAAACTCAAGATTATCTATACACCTGAAAGACCAAGAACAAGACCGAGTATGCATTTTCAGTTTCCTTCATTAGATTTTAATACTAAATATATATATATAAAAAAAAGAGTACAAAGACACTGGTGCCTTGTATGCGTTAAATTAAAATACTTTATTATGCATTTTATACGAGTATTATATAGCCATATCAAGTTATACAGAGACAAACAGGTATAAACATTACGCTAAGTCCAAAATCATAACTAACAAACGAGCGGAGCGAGAGAAGTGCAAACATGCAACATGCAACAAGACATGAGTCAGTAGCACATTGAGTAAAACCCGTTAGTTGTCTCTTAAATCAACAAGTTACAGTAATAGAGTTTGCACTGATTACAAATTTAATACTCGAAATTTGGCCTGGGAAGCAAAGTTGCTCCTTATTATGGTTACAATGAAATAAAGTGTCGATTATTTGATTCGAGTTAATTACTAATTGTGAATTATTTATAATTTATACCTTTAATAATATTCATAATGTATCGGATCAAAAATGCAAAATTTAGCAAAGCCAAGACTACGATTATATAAGCAAGCCCAAGACTTGGTGTATTTGAGCAGGACCAAGACTGTCCCGGTCTTATTCTGTCTTATTCATGCTTTGCTCATCACTATTGTAAACCTAAAGCAGTTCGAGAATGATCAATTTTAGGTTTAGTAGCTATTAAACATAAGTAACTTTATTATAATATAAATGTATTTATAACTGTATGAACTGTATATTTAGGGTATTTTATGAATGCTAATGATTAAAAATAGTTCAAATATAATAATAATCAAAAAAGATGTTTTTTATGTAAAATTTTATATTCTACAATTTTTATTCGAAACCTTTTTTTTATTAGCATCCTTTTAACACAACTCAACTCGGACCCCTTTCAAATAAACATCGCTTATTTCATGCAGGACTGATTCCTACCAATATGTGGTTTTTTATACTTCACTTACTTATGATTCGTCATTAAAAATTTGCAGCCTTACAAAAAGACCGTTACTCAAATCTCCCATGAGCTTTCAGCCTATAGACTGTATAATACAATTATCTTTATGATTACGTAGAATTATGAAATTTGATGAATATCTAATGTGCTTTTTCTAAAAATTCGAACAATGGAAAGCAAAAAATAATTTGCACAAACAGGTAGTTTAAAATTTCCAATATATGTAAAGTAGAGTAAAATTTAACATAAAGTTGCTTGGACGAATGCATATTTTAATAAAGCCATTTTTCTATTAATTTTTTATACTTTAATCAGGTTAAAACATATCATACTTTATCAACTCCTATAATTATCTGAATAATTTATGTAGAAATATCAATCATTTATGTAGAATTCTCAAATTAAAGATATTTCGAAAGCGCAATTTTTTTTTTACGTTACTTGTAAAAGAACAAACTATTAATTGTAATATGTGTGTATCTATTAGATGTAATTGTTTTAAAATTTTATAAATGCTTAGTTAAAAAGCCTGTTTAACTTATAATTCATCCTTTTAATTTTGCCGTAGTTGAGTAAAAATATGAATGATAACTCAATCTTTTGTTAAATTCTTTACCGTTTCAGTATTCAACTTTATTGTTCCATTATATTTAAACACATATATACAGTATATTTATAAAGTACTGATTACGACGGCGTTTACTTAGGTGCAGATATATTATTTGAAAATAGTTGAATTCAGGAAAAACGTTGATCGAATTCATTTATATTACATAGCGATTTTTCAAAAATAAAATTGATATTAAATTACAAATATATAAATACATATAATAATGATTTTGCAATAAATAATTAAATAATGAATGGTAGAGTTAAGTTAAAAATATGATTATATTTTAATAACGTCTTGTTTGTTCAAAAGCAAGAATTACATTCATTTTAATAATACCTATAATATTCAATTGATAAAAATTAGTTGTTTACACACATTCTTTGTCTGGATCATTGGTTTTAGAGGTTTGTGTATCAAGGCTATCAAATTATTATAATATATACTATTTTATTTACCGTTTCCTTTCTATTGTCATTCAAATTACAATGGAATCCAACTTGGATTCCGAACCAAACAGTCTAATGGTTTTGCAAGTAATGAATTTCTACGAGAACTAGGTAAAAAAAAAGATGCATTTAGTCAGAAGTTTTTGTTACATAAATTAGAAAAAAAAACTAGTTCATTTTATAAAAATATATTTTTAATTAATACACGAGAACACATCTGAAAATCGTCGTTGGGTTCGTCGAGACTTTTTACAAAGGAAAGACATTAGACACAATATTGGAAGGTTTAACATAGAAATAACATCTGGGTGAAAAAATAAAAACAATAATAAATCAATAAATAAACAAAGAATAAGGAAAGACTATCAAATTTTGTTATTTTTAAATAAGGATTTAGGACTTATATTTAGGACTTATATATTTTAAATAAGGATTTAGGACTATTAAGGAAAATGTAAAGAGCAGAGAGGATTTCCAAAATGTTTAATGAAAGGAGATTGGGAATATTGCAAGAACTTTAAACACGTATACGTATCAATTACATTTCGTGTTTCATACTACTCGTATTTTAACACGAGGAGTTTATCACAATATTTGCGATTATGATTTCTATTGTTTCTATTTAAACTCGAATCATAATGTATATGTACTAATGTACTAAGAAACGATTTTTTTTATTATAATGTTAAAAGAACGAATTTTCAGGCAAAATTGAAACTGTCTTTTGTAAGAATTTTATAAATAGTTTATTTTATAAGAAGCCATTCTGATGTACAGTAATTTTTATTTGGCCAATGTCAATGAACTGAATTCAGGCCCAGGTTTAAAAGGGTTTATTTATGAATATAATATATATTAATATATATATATATATATATATATATATATATATATATATATATATATATATATATATATATATATATATATATATATATATATATATATAATATATATTAATATATATATATATATAAAGAATTTTTTTAAACTATAATTAAAATATACTTATAATAACATAAAAACAAAATTTGTTTGCCACATGTTTTTCAAAAGAAACGTCGTAGCAGTCTATCAATAATACACACACAGTATAGTTATATGTTATGGTTATATTTTGAAAAGATCTAAAATTAACTTTTAAGAATCAACCACGCATTCAATAACAAACGAATAAAAAAAAAAAGGTAATCAAACAATTGATGCTAATAAATTTGTCCTTAATAACAAAATAATTATATACTTTATTATGTATCATGTAAATATGGTATTCATATTATAAATATGTGACCAATTTAAATTTACCTATAGCCTTTGTATTGAAAAAGTTTTATTTTGCGGTTTTCTCTCAGTATATTTATGTACACTTTAACTTTAATAGAAATGTTGATTAGTTTTTTTGTTTTGGTTTTTTTTTGTTCAACCCTGTGACAATTTTGTTTTGGTTTATAGATAAAATAACGATAAAAATTTTAAATCAGGTCATAATTATTATTTACCGTAACGCATGCCAATGAATTCACTACTACTATGAATTCTCTTATTTTTTCACTGATAAGCCAGTTCCAAAACGATATTGAAGATACCTTATGAAATTAAGATACGAATACTCTGCAACTAAGTTACCAAACCGTAGAAGTTGTTTTGGATCTCAAATACAACAAAAATTATTATGTATAAGTTTTTGCTAAATTCGACCGTTTTAAAGAAAACCTGAATTTTTTATTTTTTGGGTAAATGAAGCCACAAATAGATGAAGACAACAAAGCAATCTTTTTAAAATATGCAAACACATTTTTTTCGGAAATACCATTATTCAATAATTAAAACCACTTTTTCCCATCTAAGAACAAATCTAACTCAATAAATGGTACATTTCTAGAAAGGTGTCTGCGCATGTTTATCATGAAAGTTGTCACCAATCAAGATAGCAAATTTTGAGAGATTTTGAGTTGAAATTTTTGGAGAAAAAAGTGATTGATAAAGTAACACGTTTCGCTTTTAAAACCCTATAATGTTCGAACAAAATTATATTTTTATGGTTGTTTTAGGTAACAACAAATATTATGAGTATTATTAAAAAGAACTATAGGATTTTTCGATTAAATTTAGATTTTTTGTCCCAATTTCTTAGATTAAAATATTTTGTATTTTATAATTACGTATTTCGAAGAGACGGTTTGTAAACCGTCACCAAATTAGCAACGATATCATCTCCTCGGAGAATCATTACGGCTAGTTAATTCATACTGATGATGACTACTTTGTAGTCGAAATGCGTATTTATAAAATACAAAATATTTTGTTCTGGGAAATTGGGGCAAAAAAATCGAAATTTATTAAGAAAAATTATATTATTATGGTTGTTTTAATTTTTGAACGATACATTTACGATCGATTTGTTTTAACTTTAATCTAAACATTTTAGGATTTCATAAAAATACTTATGAATTTGTTTTATCCGTTTTAAATACATACCTGATCTTATTTATAATAGTTCGATAGTTTAAACGATGATGAATATATTCTCAACGAAGGAAAAAATAAATCGGGAGATCTGAAATTCCCGGAACGTGGAATTACAGGATCTAAATATCATAAATGAATGAACTTATACAAATTTACAATTTACAATACTTTATTTTTTTTTATCGGACCACGGGTGCAGTTTTGGAAGCCCGTTGACATTTTTTTGACAAAACTTGGGTCATGACTTGAGGTCAATATGAACCACATCTACGTAAGATTTCCACAATTCAATTTTTTTCATATTTATATACATACACACACACACACACACACACATATATATATATATATATATATATATATATATATATATATATATATATATATATATATATATATATATATATATATATATATATATATATATATATATATATATATATATATATATATATATATATATATATATATATATATAAATATATGACGGCAGGGAAACTTATTACGGCAAAATTGATTATCGAAGTTCCCTGAACACTGACAATAAAATAATTTTGCATAGAAATTTTAACTAGAAAGGTCATTATTTTTTTTCCTTTTAGGGCAGCAATCGGGATGATGGATAATTGAACGAAAACATACAAGTAATCGATTATTAAACACTATGGAAATATTTACATTATTTTTTAAGTAAATCAAACTTATAATTTATTTCCGAAATTTTCACTCACTTACTAAAAATCAAAATCATAAAATTAAATGCCAATGAATACATATTCGCACTGCTTTAAACTGCTTTAATATTCTTAAAATAAATTTTTTGATTATTTTAATGATTTGTTAAAAAAGAAATAAAATTTATTTTAATACTTTTTTTTTTTTGCAGAATTTCATTTTATTTGAAATGAATTTAAATGAAGCAGTCAAGGTAAGAGAGCTTATATTCAAAATAGTGTGCTTACTTAGTTATGTGTTTCTTTTTTTTTTATTTATTTATTCGTTTATATATCAAATTCCATTCTACAGTTAAATTTGCCTCAAATTATAATAAATACAGTATAAAAAACCTATTCATAGCAATTTCTTTTTCACCTTTATTGACAAATTCAATATCTGTATTGTGTATGTATTTAAAAAATATGTAAACCTCATTAAAATGGAATTAACTGTTTAAGTTAAAAAAATACTACTTTTTTTCAATGGCAAATAATTTAAATGTTTTTTTTTATTGTCAATTGATAAGAAAATTATTCTTTTCACAGTTACAGTATGGTACAATATGAGAGCAATCATTCAAAAGCCAAATCGAATTTCTACACTGCTTTTTTCATATTTTTACTTCCTTTTTTCGCATAGGTCAGGGATGGCTAACATAATGTGCAATTAATTTATTTGTCCCTCAAACTTTCTAAATGATAATAAAATAAGGATACAAAATTTTAATTAAAAATATTCTTGCACTGATAACAGACTTCGAGCAGAAATTCAATAGTTTCAAAAAACTTTTAAAACTCTATTATTGGAAATCCAATTCCTGAACAAATTGCGACTGCGTAAAGAATAGCTACCTACTACAAGTATAAATCTATATTTCAAACAATAATAGGTGATGCATTCTGCTTCAACATGTTACAATATCCATTAGCCTTAAATATCATGGATAATTGAGTAACGTTATAATTTTTTTCAATGATGAATAGTTAATAGTATGCGAATAACACAAACTTCGTTCTGACAGGAATCAACCCTCCACATCATCAGCTTTCATCATAGAAAATTAATATTTGCATGTCGATATACATACAAATTCTATGTTTGTTTGTGTGTGAAACTTCTACCCGCTCCAGCTCCGTTATTTCAACTAATATCCAAAAGAATGTAAAATATCTTTTTATGTCAACTTTTATGCTCTACAATTATTTGAATATTTAATTTAGATCTTACCTTTTTCACCCGACTCAACTATCTCCCATTGAAATAGATAAAATTTAATGATGTGCAAGACTGATTCTTGTCAGGATGTAGGTTCCGAACTTCGCGATTTATAATTTCCGAACTATGATTCTTTACTGAAAAAAATTACAGCCTAACAGATAGAATCTTAATCGAATCTCTCACGAACTATTAGTCTATATTATGTTAACTTTAATTGATTTACTTATTAGTTTTTCAATTTTCATGATTTTTCGTTTGTTTAAATAAATAAGAGTTTTGCTTAATAATTTTTAATTTTCCGACCAATCAAAAAAAACTTGTTTTCCAATCTGATCCAGATTTTATTCCATTTAACCATGCTCGGTATATCTTAACGAGAGTTACGAATACGGTAGTTCAATTTAATGCAATTTTCGCACTTGAAAAAATTTCTAGATGTACTACATTCGGTTTCCGTTGAGGCAATTTTTTTTGGTAATCATAGTTTAAATAAGCAACCAGTGCTTTACTCCAAAACGGGCCCACAAAATAAAATTATCACGAGATGTGGCCCCGAAACTACATAAGGCGTACTACTTGGGAGATCTTATCACCCATAGTAATAATCAGTGTTGTCAACGCTATATATATTTCACCATGTTTTTATAAACAAATAGTCAAAAATTATATCATTCATTCAAATTAAGATTTTCCTTTTCCTTTTTTAAATATGAATGTACAAGATATGAAAATTTTAATACATCTTCTGGTTCCATTATTAGAATAAATTATTTTTTTATTAATAATTTTACAATTATTTTTGTTGTACCATATATACTTAATACAAGAAATATTGCAAACGATTCATGTATTTTTTTAAAATAACAAAATAAAAATCAAGTTTGAACCATGTTACAATAGATAGCAAACATAATACCAACATCCACCTAACGTCCGTTTGACGTGCGCTGAGATAACCGCACGTTTTTTAAATTTTAGTGTGGAAGCTCGTATATGACACAATAGAAAGCTAGAACGTCCGTTGTATATGAAACTCTAGTGTGGCTGCTTGTATTTAACACAATAGAAAGCTAGAACCTCCGTTGTATATGAAACTCTAATGTGGCTGCTAGTATTTAACATAATAGAAAGCTTGAACGGACGATGGTTTCAACGGACGTTGGTAAAATAACCAGTAGGGTGGTGGAGCGCTTAACGTACAAAACTATGTTAACTGAAACTGGTATGATATTTAAGTAAATGAAAAAGGAGACATTAATATTTTAGCTTTTCATAAAATATAAAATAATATTAGTCCCTTGTATAAAAATCTGAAATAATTACACAACTTCCAATAATTTCAATAAATCCCTCTCTCTCACCAGCTTCATGATTTGGAATGTACTACTTATTAAAACCTTTGTTCACATATTGAATGAACATACTAAATTTGTATTAAAAATATCGTGACATATTGTATATGAGATATTGTGGCTTGAACCGTATGGCAGTATGTATGTGCCTGTCATGTAATTGTATGACCCGATATTTATAACAATAAATCGCCCACTTTTATAATATTTTATAATACAAAAAAAAAAATGTATATATTATATTGTTTAAACCACATTTTAAATAAACTATTTAAATTTCTCTTTTTAATATTTTATCTTCAAATCAAAATATGACTTAATATATTCAATTTCACAGATAATTAGAACTAAATTTACATTTTTTGTATGTTTATTTACAAGGTTTATGATATGTTATATATATATACTTCAAATTTCGTTTTGTTATAGAACGAATGTCTTTCTTTTTATTAATAATAAATACGTTTAAATGTATTCATGTGCCCACTTGGTACATCTAATGTTATTATTGTTGTATAAACTTTTTTTTTCTTATTGCAGATTATAAATTTAATAAGACATACAATTAAAATCCGGTAGACAAGATCTAAGTAGAATAGATGTGCTTGAAATAATTACGTTTTTATTACAACCAAAGTATTTTTCGTTTGCGGTAATTTTTTTAACGATGAATAGTAAATAAAGAATAGCAATACAAAATTTAAGACTGGATTCTAATGGATTTTTTTTTATTGTATTGTGCACGTTATTTTCCATCAAAATCATTTTTTTAAGAGAATAAAAATTATAAAACACATTCTAAAATGTGTTCGCAAAACATAAAAAGTTTTTTTTTTTCATATCTTGCGACACCGAATTTTGATAAAATTGTATATTTAAAGAATGTTTTATTAGATAACAAAATCAATTTTCTTCCAATTGTCTTAAAAAACTGGAAGTCATTAATTAAAGATATAATTATTATATTTATAAAAAAAAAAAAAAATTATAACAAGTGGTATTCGTTTTTTCATAAAAATGAAAAAAATTATCTACTTTATATTGTTTTCGATCATTTTCTTGTGACCTGGCAAGAAGTAAAAGATAATTAATGCGAAAAATAGCGCAGTGATATTTATTTTGTATTTCTGCATTTAGAAAACTAATTGAAGGAGATCTGTGTATCCCAATATTTTTCCATTGTAGTTATCGAAATTTAGATTGGGATAGTATCCCAGTAAGTGGGGTACGAATCACCCTTGAGAACATGCTGGAGACTAATGATATAGCTTTTCTACCGTTGAATGAATTTTTGGAACGGCATGTAGCCCGTGAGGTTGTATTCCAATACAATATTTTAATATATGCAGCGCAGCAGAAACGTGCTGAAACGTAATAAGATAACAAAATGGATAAAATTTTAATGAGTTGTTATGGCATATTTACAGTATAACAAACATTATTATAATAAGTGTCGAATTTTTACAAAATAATATTTTCATTTGTAAAATTATTGTATTAACTGTATAAAAAATGAGCGTACATTTTTACATGAGCCACTTTCTTTTTTAAAAAAAAAATATTTTCTATTTAATTTCAATTTTTTCTGTAATTATTTCACAACTAGCTAATTAATTATTTATATTAAATAGTCTTTATATTTTTTTTACCAAACAATATAATTATTTTTATTAATATAGTACAAATTTCACACCTAAACATTTCATTTCAATGTCTGTTTAGAATGTAAATATTTTCTATAATATTTAATTATTTCTTATCGAAATTTAGTCAAATTTTAGTCGAAATTATTTATCAAGTGAATACATTTATTAGTTCTAACTATAACATTCTATATCTAAAACTCAATATGGTCCATACACCATTAAAATACTAGTTTTCATGCACCAAACATATTGCATGAGTGATATTATTTTTAAAAATAGGTTTGTTTTTTTTTTATATACCGAATGTTTTATTGATAAGTAACGCTAAATACATATTCCTTCAGGAATTTTCAACTTAAAGCTCCTTACAAACAAATGTCCAAAGATGGGTAGAATAACGGCTACGGACAAAAAATTTAAAAAATCCTAATAACGCTTGATTTTAGATTCACCGAATCGAAAAGTAGTTGTCAAATTACAATCTACAATTATTTTGATGGCCATTAATAAATTAAATACAATTTTCTTATCAACTCTTAAAAATATAATAGGGTTTTCCTTCAGTTCCTCAGTCTTAACATAGACAAGCCAAATCTTTGTTTTTAATCTCCGATTCGCTCTTATACATACAATTACAATCCCCCGCCCCGTTAATTATAATTGACAAACTGTTGCTACCGGTATTAGAATCCATAATATCCCAATCTAAATAATACATCACAAAGACGTTTCTACTACATGCTTTTAACCGCACAGCTACTTGCTGGTTTATATGCTATTAATTTAAAACGACACTTATTCATAGATAATCCTTAGTAAAAAAAATATTTCAACTTAAATCATAAAACAAGAAGCCGAATTTACCAAATTATTTTATAAAATATTACTTATCTTAATGTAAATATAACTCATTATTAAATTAGATGAAGAAAAATAGATTGTTTAAACTAAAAAAAGAATTTAAAAAAATAAATTAATAATGTTTTACTACTATAATAAATACACTTTTCGCGAAAATGGCTCCAATGATTTGCTTCAAACTTATAATTTTCTCTGAATACAATAAGTTCTATAACTTTTATTTGAAATATTTCTCTGAAAAAATTCAAGGTAGAAACATCAATTCAACTAAACGTATTAAGCTACACTAATCATACTATACTTACTAAGTATATACATAGTTAAATCGTTTTAGGTAATCCATTGTAAACAAAAGTTTCAAGTAAACATTTGTATTCTACAATTTGATAGGTTGTTTGAAGGTTATTATATATTCATTTATAAATAACAGTTTATTATTGTTTATAGTATGTAATTCGGCACAGCACATATTTAAAATATAATATGTATTAGCAAAAAAATAGAATCGATAAAACAAGCCTTAATTTGATCAGTGTACTAACGAAAACGATTTAACTTTAATATAGTATAAAAAGCGTCGCAGCAGGTATTTTACAATGGAAAATTTTGTTTTTCCTATGGTTTAGGGCATTTCCATGGGGCTGTCTGTGATGCATAGCCTAGAAATTAGTTTAAAATTCTGATTTTATAGTTATATATATATATCGATTTGAATTGCATTGGTTGGTTTTTAAACACCCAGTATTTAATAATAATATACATAATGAATGTAATTATTGATTAAATTAAAATGGTATGCTGTTCAAATACATGTAATGTATGTAATGCTCTCGCTCATTTATAACTATATTATTGTAATCTCAATTCAATAAATTTTTAGTTATTATATTATTTAAACTATTGTATTGATTAGAGAAATCGAAAGTGAAAACTGACACTTTTAATATTTACTATCTGTTTTTACTGACTATATCTCTATAGTAGTTGTTATACAGCCTGCTTAATATACCTGCTCTAACTCTAACGTATTTTTTTATTGATATCTGATTTGATGTAAACGTTCTTATAGTTCGCTGTAAATCTTTCACTTATCAATATTGAAATAAGATTTCTACGCCGCACAGTTTTTTACTATTAAAACAGGTTAACACTTATATACAGACATTTTACTTAAAATGAACATTTAATAAATTTACTTTTCTGAATACTCAAAAGTAAATACATTATTGTAATCGTGTGTTATAGGCGGTAGTTCATTCTAAAATATTTCGAAATTAATTTACAAATACCAGTATTTACAGGAACAATGAACATTTTTTAAATTTTTTTGCATGAAGGAACTTTATTTCTTCTAAAATTTTGTCAGTCATATTGTTTTAGACAGAAGTAGCGTAAGTTTTGCGTAAAAAAAAAAACGATTTCAACAAAACGATTCCGAGAAAATCCGCACCAGTATATAAGCTATGATATAAAATACGTGAACAGTAATTTCCAAACTTTTAAAATATAAATACTTAGTTTATGAAAAACAACATTTAAAACACCTATGTGTGTTAACGTGTATAACCCATGATAATAGTTTCAAACACATTCCTTTATTACGTCAAGCAGCGATAAGTATATTAACTGACTTATAATAAGTAGCTAAATTTTGTAGCGTAAGATCTTGCTTTGATCTAATTATGGTATTTTACTGGGAGTATTAGTGGAACACAATTAGACTTTTATCTAGGAACTGGTTAAAACTACTTCGATTTTGTTTTGAAATGTAGCTAATTAAAACCTTATTATTGACGCGCTTGTGGAGGAGGTAGGTGCCATGGAGATGGAAATTTCATAATAATGAATAACCACAAGAAACGACAAAACTACAAATAATGTGATGTTTTTCCGAAAAGCCAATACTTTTTGAATTATCTGTGATTGATATATAATGCCTGTTTTTCATTAAAAAAATTAATGTTTTTTAACGAATAGCTCGAAAGTCTGGCATTTTAGCAAAAAAAGTTAACTATGTAAAAGCGGAGTTTATACAAAAATAAATAATGTATTTCTTTATCATTTCTGTTGATAATATTATTAATCGAATTATATATAGAACGTTAAAAGTGCCGATTCTTTCGAAGAAAATTGTACTATTACCATTTAGCGTTTATTAAATAAAAGGCCACGTACTTCGGCAATCAACGGATCGTTGGTGAAAATGCTGTACTGTCTAGAGTCCTTAGAATTACAAAAGGTAAAAATGTAGACATTTCACATGATGGAAAGCCGACCGAACTTTTTTTTTGTATATGGGAGTTTGTCGAGAATATCTAGATTAGCGCAAGATAAAACTTCTGTGTTTATGATGGAATTGAAGAGAGAATATCAACTATGAAATTTTGGAACCCGGTTAAGGATAATAATGACACTTAAATACTTCAATAACATATATTTTCAATTTAAAAAAAGATTTCATTCAAAAATTAATACAAAATCGGAAAATACTTTTTAAGGAACTGCAGTCAAGTATTTATTGCTTCTTTCAACTTAATATTAATTTTTCAATATTTCAAAGAAACTCATGCAATTTTTCAATTCAATTAATACTATTTACATGAAAATGCAGAATAATGTATTTAAGATAATAAACACAGCTACTTCATGTTGTTAATTACTTGAACAAAACACCTACATACATAATTAAAAAACAATTAATGATTACATACATACACATATATATACACCCACCGTTTGTTTTATCATTGAAATTAGGAAATGTAGAATAATCTGCTTTACTAAATAAAATAAAAATTGTGCATTTAATGACCTTAATGACTTAATACAATAAAAATAATAATATATAACAAAACTAAAATATATTTTTTATATTGGTAATTAGCACAAATTTAAAAGAAAGTCTCTCTTGAATAATATAACATTATGTATATTAAGTCATATTATATATTGACTTGAGATACTACAGTTGTGAGTTCATACGGCAATTTATTACTTATTACTAGTATGTGTACAAAATGTGTGTAAAGAGATTCAAAATGATTTTCTGTTAAGGCTGTTTGGGAGATCCAATTGGCTACAAAAGTGTATGGAATTAACTCATTAGTTCAATTGACATTGGCATATAAAAATTTGTGGCTAATTTGTTATTATAAAATAACAAATTATTAACAAATTTAAAAAAAAATTCTCCAGCGTTACCTCGTAAATTATGTACAGAATTGTTGTTCAAAATTTCAAAGGGATCGGTGCTGTAGTTTTCAATCTATGAGGGGGCCGACTTTGAAAACATGTGTTGTGAGGTAAACGAAAAAATCTAGTATAAAACATTCATACACAAATTTTATCGGCTTACCTCACACTGAATCGTCAATGTTGCTATGATCAATGATGTCTAAAACACTTTTTAGCTCTTTTCTAAGACGAATCCTGCCTTCTTTAGTATTTTTTTCAACTTATTGATCCCCTATTGATTCCCATGTCTTGCATAAAGGTTAGTCCATCAGATCTTTTAATTTTTTAGGCATTTTAGTAATAATTAAAAACAAAACTTAATTGAAAATAAATATTATTATTGAGCTAAAGTGATGCGAAAATAGGAACACACGTGTATGTCTGCTCTATAGAATATTTACTGCCACGCTAAATTTTAACTACATTGACAAAATATACACAGAAATAAACTATAAGTAAGTTTAATTTGCTTTGACATTTCTATGAATAAAACTGAAAGGAAGAGATATAGAGAGCGAAATATCTGCCAGGCAACAATAACGCGATCGGGTCGGGCAGGTAGACAAATCCGACACGTAAAGAAATACTCATAACTTCGTCTATTTTGCCTCAATCGAGTTAAAATTTTGACAAAATATTATTGGGATATTATGCATTCTTACCTTACTTTTAGGACATTTCTATTAATTATTTAGATTCTTATATTACCTAAATCATGCCTGTATTGATGACAAAATAAAATAACATTCCACGAAGTTTATTTAAACGGATTAAAACGATTTCAAAATGAGTGAAAAACTGCTAGTGACCAAAGGTCTCAACTGATGACAGTGTTGCCAGACTTTCTTTGCGCTAATTAATTTTTCGAGTTAAGAAGACATTATCGGTCAGTTTTTAATTTTTTTTATCGAAAACCGTTTAGTGAGTTTTAATAAATTAATGCTCAATTGGTTCTCTAGAGTACAAGTAATTCATTATAGAAGTTTAAAATTCCTTGTAGTTTCTTTTTTCTATTTATGAAAATAAATTTAATATGTTCAACTAAAGAATCTCCATTAGACTACATGTAAAATTACAGTTCTTTTTAAATTGCAATAACTTTTTAACAGTTTAGTGAATCGGTTTGTAATTTATATAGGTGATTTAGAATGGAATGAAGAACGTTTTACTAAATTTTCATTCTGCTCATAACATTTTATATTGCTCCCAAACAGTCTTAACCATTATATATCTTAACTTAACTGAAAATCGTTTTTTATTTTTATCTTGATCTTATTCATTCGGTTAAAAATACCTTTAAATCTACAGGATCTAATAAATGTTCATAGTTTCTCATATTTCTTCTAACATTCAAACTCAAACAAAAAATAATGAAAAACAACTGAAAATTACAACTAACAGAGATAATTATTTAGTAGATACTCGACATATGGTTCAATATCAACATTTGACCTATTTTTATGATCAGCATTCATAAAATACCCAATATATGCAGTTTATACCGTTATAAATACATATGAATACCTAATATTACTTATTAGTTAAACATTTTTATCCTTTGAATACATCTTATGTGGTTTAAAAGTTGGGTGGCTGGGAGGACCGATTTTGCATATTCACGTATTTTTTCAGCACGCCATTAATCTATTTTCGTTTTTAAGTTATCTTTTTACTGGGCGGACGGGCGAACATGCGTAAATGGACTAGTTAGTTTGCTAAAAATTTTTTTGTTATTATTTACTTTTATTTTTCCTCTGCCTTCAATATCATGAGGAAACTACAGAAACGGATTTTAGATAGTGATTTGGAAAGGTTATATGAACAAGGTCATATACTATGATTTGATTATTTTGAAAATGATATTGAAATGATGAGTTTGAATGAACAATTAATAATATTAATATTGATAATAATATTGTATTATGAAAGGGAATTCTGTTTGGTTTTTATCCTTCTCTTGTCTTATATTTAGAATTTTGAATATTGAGTCCTAAATTAAACTAGAATGCGTGTTTACCATATTTTCTCATAAAACAATTGAAGATAACAACTATCATAGTTAATACTCGACATATGGTTGCATGTCATTGCTTGAAATATTTTTTATTATTAGTATTCATAAAATACTCCTTACCTTTTACTAAAAATCCTTCCTATAGAGTTTTAAAGAATTGTAAATACACATATATTAGTAAAACGTATTGTAATTATATTATATATGTGTTTATTTACTAAATTTGATCTGAATCTAAATATTTTATAAAAAAAATATTTTAAAAATAAGTTATTAAACAATAACCAACAAAATTTTTTTTTTTCTATTTTTACTCAATTTTTTTATGAATCCCTTTAGCTCAATGGACCGATTTTACTCATTCAAGAATTTAAACTTACCTTTGAGATCCAGAATACGCTGCCAAAAATTCAGATCGCTTTCTCTTTTCGATTTTGAGTTATCTTGATGGCGGACGGTTAAGCGGAAATTGACTAATTAGGTGATTCTATGAACACCTATACCAACATTTTGTTTGTTTGGGAGTAATATTTGCTAGCGTTACAAACTAATATGTTTGGCATCGTTTATGTGTTGAATATAAAATTATTATAAATACTACTTGATTTTTGTGAGATAATTATTCATCTTAGAAATGTTTTGGGTAACTTTCTCATCTGCTGGTAAATCTGTTGGCTCTATTTACAATTGTAATATAAACAGAGGTTGGTGACTAGATTTCGCTCATAACCACAAAAGTTAATTTTAACAATGGCTGATGAATAAAAGGAGTCGGTAAGAAACTTAGGTAGGCCTATTTGCCAGGCAAATGCCTCTCTTCCACTACTTCTACTAACAACAACTGCTTTCTCTTGTAATTTTTTGAAAATCTTCGTAATCGAAAGTAGTAAAAGCTACATTGAAATCGTAAAGCGCTATCAACACTCAATTACAGTGACACATTTTAACAATGGTTTCTTCGAAAACATCCAAAATAAGACGAAAATACTAAATTTTCTACTTTTTGAAAATGAAAATTTGATTATGAATTTCATGATAATTTATTAAATTGCAAATATGATTTTTTCCATACATCTTTCTTAAAATAAAGTGTACAAATTAATGAACTTAATTTAATATTGCTCTAATACTTTTAGGCCAAATAATGAGCACACAATATTATAGACGGCGATGTACCGAGGTTGAATTTATACTAAATTTATTACGATTTATATTTCTTTTTATTTGAATATGAATCATTTTAAATCACTCGGTAAGTGTAGTATTGCTTACTGTTAGTTAATACATAGAAGTTAAAATATAGTCGCGATATAATTTTTTTGTTACGAAATTTATAATCAAATGTGTTTTGAAAACCTACTTTCGATAAATAACATTATTACTACTTTAGTTTTAATATTATTTATAATTTTAAATGATTGTTTACGTTCGAATTCTTTTGTGATCTTTTATAATAAATTCTTTATAGATAGTTTTATATACAGTTCTTTTGCTTTCATAACAAAAAAGTAATAGGTTCATTTTGGGGTCATATAGAATTTTAAAGGTAATCATCAGACATACATCATGTTCGGATTTCGTGTTTAGTGATTGGGTCAGAACGCTATAAAACCATAGATAACGCTACCGTTTACCAAATAAATGAAATGCGGGAAAAAAAATTAATAACTTAAAAATCAACGTTTTTGTGTCATTTTTAAATTATTGCATCGTCTTTTCAATTTGACTTGCAATGAAGATTTGGGGATCATTGTTTTGTTTTACTTATTATTTCCATAAAATATGTACAAATTTCGCTGAGTAAATACTATAAATTCTACATGGCATCGATTCATCGTATTAGTCCTGCAATATTACACAATTTATGTGACCTAAATAGTCTTATCCAACCTCTGTCAAATCTATATAAAGTTAAAGATTGTTCATGGTTTTTTTCCATTATTTTTAGAAACTAGGATTTGATGGGAAAGAGAAAAGTAGGGTTTTGATGGAAAAGCTTCATACAGATTAAATACAATATCACTTACAAAATAGAAATCAATATATTACTGTTTTTTTAAACAACAAAAATCTTTCAATATTTGGTGGTTTATAAATTGGAAGAATTTTTTTTTTCAAAAACTAGCAACGTGGATGCTGAGAAATAGGTTTTGCATATTAAATTGTTTATAAATAGAATTCTTTTAACTACTCAGATTTGTTTTTTATTTTTTATTTTGTATTTTTAAATTTTATTCTTACAGAATTCTAGTTTTCATTGCGGCAATTTTATATTTTGTGTTTCGATGTAATTAATTTAATATTCAATCTTCTTGTAGTTATCGTCTAGGTTCTGAAATACTAATTTTTATGCTGAACAATAAATAATATGTCAGAGTATATTATTTATTCCTGAGTTTGTTACTCAAGCAAATATCGAAAGCGCGGAAAATATTTTCGTATGGCTGTTCATTAAATCATCTAATTACTACATTTCCATCAGGCCGTCCGTCTGCCCGTCATCAAGGCAATTCAAAAACGAATAGAGAGACCTAAAAAGTGTATTTGTGTTTTATCAAAATCGGTCCATTAGGTTCAATACGATCCAACTTTTAAACCATAAGTGATAGATGAAAAATTCAAATACAAAGAATGTTTGTTTTTCAAAACAAGCAACTTTTGTTTGAAACTTTTTTTCTCGTAAACTAGCCACAATTCCAGATCAAATTTAGCTAATAAAAATTCAAATACAAAGAATGTTTGTTTTTCAAAACAAACAACTTTTGTTTGAAACATTTTTCTCGTAAACTAGCCACAATTTCAGATCAAATTTAGCTAATAATTATATATGCATATGGACTGCATTTTTGTAGTATTTAAGGAATGCTAACGATTAAAAATATGTCAAACATTAATATTAAATCATATTGTGGCTATATAAACAGTTAACACTGTTAGTTATCTTCACTTGTTTCATTTAATTTGATGGGTACTTTAGAGTTTAACTTAAAAACTATTCATAATCATTGAAATAGGTATTAAAATCAATAACTCCTGATCAAGGTTTTTTTAATTAAAAAAAAACAAGGTTTTCTCAAATTCTCTAAGCTTTTACTTGGTGTCCATTAAAAAAGTCTCTTTTTTCTTGTTGAATTTATGGTTGTAGAGCTTCTTCTCTAAGGTATTTGATGGCATCATATCTCTGCACACCCACAACAATTATTAATAAATATTAAATAATTGAAATGATAATATAATAATACTCTCCAATATGTGATGAATAAATATATATATTCATCAAACATGACACGGTTTATTACAAATAGTTTTAATATCTAAATAATGGTTATAATTGTATTTATTAGCGCTTACTAACTCATTCTTCAATTCATTCTCACTTTCAATTTCTTTTATATGTATATTATAGTGTGTGAATGTCTTGTATATTATTATTTAGTAACTCTTGGAAAGCGCCATTGTGGGAGCAGTGTATACATCGTCTATACGATACACCTAGTTTAAAATATTATTTGTGAATACCTTTCCACTATTTCATAACAACAATAATATTCACTTAGGTAGATATATATGTATATGCGAATGTCTATTTATGTGTAATCAGGAACATAACATAAATATTTTTATATTTCATAAAAAATTATTATAAATTTTTATAGAATTTATCTTAGAAAACGTTAAACAAAGAATGCAAATGCAATAGAATTATAGCTCGTGCGCAATTTGAGAATTTTTTTTCTTATAATGCAGTAAATTTTTTCAGTTTTTTCCCATAGGACACTGACTGAGTATGGTTACCAAATTCTATTCGCAGTCAGCAAAATGTCTAGGCGCTCTAGCTCCTTTATTTTTAATAATAGCTAAACAGAATTTTTTTTAAGGTAAAATTTGGTCATCTAAGATCTTTTGTTTTCTAACTCTCACACTTTTAATCCAACCCAACTCTCAGTTCTTATAAATGTTTGAAAGCTGACTACATGCAGGGCTGATAGAGTGCTGCTATAACGTAGTTTCCTTACTTAACATACTATAATTGATCACTAAAAAAATTTACAACCTTTACTACTGAAACGCCGTTACTCAAAACCCAGCACCCCAGAGGCCTTAGTTTATGATCAGATAATCAATGGGAGATAATAATGATACCATTAATTGTTTAAATACTCGTCATATCATTATTAATATTTGAACTATTTTTGATTATTAATATTAATAAAACACCCGAGTTTTAGAAGAATGTTTCAAACAAAATTTGTTCGTTTTTAAGAAATTAAAATTTTTGTTTGTTTCAACTTTTCTTCAACCTCTTATGATTAGAAAAATGGTTCATGAATCCATTTGCCCAATTTTATTTATTCAGCTCATTAACTTTTTGGGTCTAGAATAGCCCATCAAAATGTCAGAGAGACAAGCAGATGCATATATAAAAATAGATCAATGAAGTGAGTCTATTAACATCTATGCCAAAATGTCAGTTATAATTATGTCGTTTATAGTTATTCAGTGAAATTGTTTTTCATTTTTCAATAATTTTTGAATAGCTTATTACTAATTTTTGCAAAATATTTATAGTGCTTAAATTACCAACCAATTCTATTATTATCATTGTAAGTATAGATTAGGGAAAAAAAACTTGGTAAAATAAATTAGACACGTAAATTTAAAGTTTAAAAAAATACCACGTCGCCAACCGTACAATTAGTGATAGCTTTCAATATTAATAGGATATCTTTTAAGCATTTATCATTTATAATCAATTTTTTGCTTTCATTACAAACATAAAATGTCTATTTAAATTTGCAGTTTTTTTTCACTGATAACTAAAAATGTAAAATAAAATTTTATGTTTCCTTTGTACATATCTATATAAGTAATAAAATATTCTTAAATAAGATCACAGTTTAAAAATTCACTTTGTGAGACATACTCTTCCAAATAGATTTAAATTATAGAGAAACTAATTTACTATATTGATGAATAAAAGAGATTATTCAATAAAAGTTTATATTTAATGAAAAGAAAGTTGAAATTACCAAATTATAATGATTGTATATTATTTTATTCAAAACAAAGAACGAGGTACGTTCAACAATTTAACCACAAAAAAAATATTTGAAATGCAAAACGTTTGCTATATTGATATTTTGATTTCGAATATAATAATAACCTGTGTTCTGTCGATCTATCTTCAAGTATACCCAAAAATTTTAAACTAAAAACAAGTGAAGATGATAGTGTTTATTGTTTAGATACTCGACATACGGTTGAGAATGATTGTATTAACTTTTTTTACTCATTAGCATTCATAAAATTTTCTAAATATGCAATCTATAAGTTATAAGAGTTAGTTATATAATAATATTTTTGTTTATTATCTAAATTTGACCCGAAATTGTGCTGAATCAAGCAGTTTACGAAAACGTTATTGTTTTGATAAAAAAATATTCTTTGTATTTGAATTTTTCTGTGTTTCTTATGGTTTAAAACTTGGGTCATAGAATACCCCACCAAATTTCAACTCGCTTACTTTTAATATATCGATAGCCCCTTCGTTTTATTGAAGTCGATTAAAAATGAAAATAATGTTAAATATTGGACAATTTTTGAAGAGAAACGTGGCTTTCATCCCTACTGGGTACGAATACCATACTTTAAAGACCCCTGCTATATTCCTGATAGTTTGTAAGATTTTTGAAAAAAGTAGAAACTACTTTCAAATTTAATACGACACAAATATATTTTGCCCAGTATGTTTACATTCCTATGGAATTAAACCTTCCCGTAGATTAGTGAAATGGTTAATCGAATAAACTATCTTTGTGTAGATAAACGCTATCAATACTGGTTGTCAAAGTTCTATGCAACATTCCGATAAGAATTTCGGGCGTGTGTAAGCAGTATTTTTTTAAATTTACACTGCGTTTGTTAGAAGCGCTTTTAACAATGTAGACTACGTTTAAAATATTGAAATAGATTTTCGACGACAGTGATAACTTTTGATATAAAACTTTTTGACTTGTTAAGGACAAAGGAATGGTTTTAAAAAAATTATATAGCTAAGAGGTCAGCTCTTCTACCAATGGCTCATATATTATAAATACAACAAAAATTAGAAATATACAAAGAGCATGACTCATAATACGTCGGTTATTCTTTTGAATAAAAGAAAATGTAAATTTAGCATATTTTTAATATAATTTGCTCGTAAATAAAATTAACAATTTAAAGCCTTCTTAAGGGAGTACGAGCGCCAGGCGGTGTGGGGATAGGTATCGACTCTAGCGCGGTAAGGGGAACGCAGTAACCATATGATTTATTTCAATATATAGATATACATTTAACATTGGCTAGTGGCGGCATTTATTTTTCTTTTAATTAATACACTTTAATTAGTCGGGCAAGTGTAAATGTTTTTGAATTAAATTTATCACTAATATATTTACTTTCATCCATAAGTTTTTTAAAAATATTCACCGACAGTTTTACGAGAAAAATACAGAAATGTATCAATGTTTGAAGGTTACCCCATAAGACCAATGTTAAATTGCTCAACTTTAAAGTTAATTATTTATTTAAATGATCGGGCAATCTCCTTCAAATTTTTGGAATTTGTTTAGACATATTTAAACTTTGTATTAAAAAAAAATCAAGCCTTTTATCAAAAGTTGCCTTGGTGCTCGTACTTCCTTAAATAATATTTGAAACGACAATAAGTAGATACTTATTTAAAATTATTATTTATTCGTTATAATCAACCATAGTTTAACATGACTCATTCGAAAAGCAAACGAGATCCTTAAGTCTGATTTCTCTTAAAAACACACCTAACTTTTACTCATTTAATGTTTGGTTTGGTACAATTATTGTCACTTCAGTTAATTTTAAAAATACAGATTTCTTCATCTCCAATCGTATAGGTAGTTTATACAATCACTAGTGAATGTTTTTATTTTTTTTTATTTTAGATTCTTAAGAATCGTAAATGTACGTAAAATATCATTTATTGTTTGGGTGCAGTTTAAAAGTAATGTTGTTTGTGTTTATTTGTTGCAACAGTAGAATATTTTCTAGGATACCGTAGATAGCTACTTTATGTAAATGATATCAACGGTCATTTTCGTGAATTTATAAAATAGTTTTCATAATTTAACTACTTTAACACAAAAAATAAATATTATCAACTCGACGTATATAAAGGTATATATACGAGTCACATAAGGTCACATACCTACGAGTGTCATATTGTTAGAATTGTACAATATTCATTTATATTACTCTATGTTGCCTTCAAAACATGGAAGTTTGTCAACATATTTCTCAAAAACTAAGAATGGCATTACAATAATTATTACTTTTTTTTTATTACTACTAAAAGAAGTATTGTTATCCTGTCAAAATTTCGATACCGATTTTCACCAGAAATATATGTTTTTGTGTCTTCTAAATGAAAAAAAGGGGAAAGCAGAAATTAGTATTTGTGTGTGCGTGTGTATGGGGCTGTGTGTGAAAGCAAAATTGTATGGAACGCTTCATCCTAAATTTTACTTGGTATTCTATATTCATATTACATCTAGTTGTGCCGCGAATCCTTTGCTTAAAATTGAAATACAAGATGGCCACCACCTTTATTGTGTGATTTCCAGATTTATTACCGTTTTCTTGAAAATGATTCCAATGATTGTCTTCAATCTTAGTATTTTCATAGAATTTTATGTTCTACAACTTTTATTTGAAACATTTCTCTGATAAAATTCAAATAAGAGAAAAAAAATTTTAAAGTAATAAGAGTAATCTGTATAAATGGATTTCCGTATAAATAAATTAAATTCGCGACCAATTAAATTTATCTTGAAAATGGCCTTTAAAGGCAAAGGTAGAAACACCATTTTCTTAATAGAATACTATCAACAAATTCCATACCGATTGAACTTCATGATTTTAATATTAAACTCCTATAAAATTGTATTTATTCTTTTGAAACAGGACATTAGGTCTATATAAAATGGTATACCAATGATTGAATTACATTTGTTTGGTGGTAGAAATACAAAAAGGTTTATTCAATCAAATTTAAATAAGTTTGAAAAAGTTATCGAACATTATAGAAACATAATATTATACTGAACCAGTGTGATATATTCGTATACACTTTACTATTTCCTAAATCTTTGTAAATTGAAATAAGAAAAAAACAAAACTACTAGAAACTAATGCACAGACATGCAGCAAGCGGCATTGCATGCATGTGTGCTTATTTATTTTTGTTGTAGATATTTTTTTGAAAGTTTTTTCTTTTCTTTTTTTTTTTTTAATTCTTATGGTAATTTGAAATATAATGTTATTTATTTACTTTTAAAATTCAATTACTTTAGTTTCTTTTTACATTAACTTGGAGAAATATGTTTCAATTAAAACTGATTTAAAAATACATGAAATCTGAGTTTGCACCATCTTGAGGGATGAGGGATGAGCTTAATTTTTGACAGCGCTGAAACTCGAAAACGAAACATTAAAAATAGACAAATATAAAAATGAAAATACATAAAATAAAAGTTAAAATTTGTCCAGTTGTTTACAAAAGTTGACCAAACTTAATTTTAAACTCCTATAACTTGAACACCACGTATCCTACGAAACATTTGGCCAATATCCAAATAAAAGTACATAAAATTATACGTCAAATGAGCAATTAATGTTTAGGATCGGTTCAGCCGTTTGGTCACTATTAATTTTCTAAATGGATCGATTTTTCAAACTTCGCTAGAAAGTGGACAAACCTCAATTTTCTATAACTTGAAACTCATGCATCCAACGGAAAAATTGTTGAAAATTTAAATTATCATACATAAAATTTTGCGTCGAATCAGCTGTTAAAAGTTAAAACCAATTCAGTCGTTTGTCGACCATTGATCTTCAATATTGAATGATTTTTTTTTCAGTTAAAAAGTTGGCAATATTCAAGTTTAAGCTCCCATAACCTGAAAACGACGGGTCCTAAGGTTAATTATCTTAGGTCAATCGTCCTAGGTGAAAAGTTAAAATCGGTGTAGCCGTTTGGTCGGTTTCGATTTTCTAATTTGAGTAATTTTTCCGTACTTCGCTGAAAAGTTGACAATATTCAATTTTCAACTCCCATAACTTGAAAACGACGCATCCTATAGGAAAATTGGCAAATATTAAAATCAAACTACATAAAACTTAGCGTCGAACGAGTTGCTCATAAAAGCTGTTTAAAATATATTAAATGAGTCCAGTCGTTTGGTCGCTATCGATTTTCAAAGTTCATAGATTATTACCAACTTCTCTTGAAAGTTGACTAACTTCAATTTGCAACTCCTTTATCTTCTGTAACAATGCAAATTGTAATAAAACCTCAAGGTAACATTTGCAAGTAGTGTCCGCTGACCAAGTGTTTACGTTTATTTTGGAGAGTCATCAGAAATTTGGGCATTTGCATCTATTTTATGATTTTGAAGCCATCTCCAGATTGCCGCTAATTAATTCCATACACGACGAATATTTGATCTCCTTTAACTGGCGTACATAATATTATTATGATGTACAATCATATCTACATTCAAACATGGATGTTAACAAACAATTTTGTTTTTTATCAGTTTTAAAAATTTTTTTGATTGTCATAACTATAACTTTTTTCTGAACAAATTCAATCACTATTTTTTACAAGATACTAATTTAATTTATGATTTTCTTCTATCTATTTCAGATTATTTTTTAAACTGTGCAGTTCATGTGATAACAAATAATGGAAAACTCTTTTTCAATAGTTGTGAAATACCGTACTCCGTAATGTAATATTTAATTATTAAAAATATCTGTTATCACTTAGTTTGATTGTATTATTCTGATAAGTTGACTTTTAAGAAATAACATATTAATTCATTTTTAATGAAAAATAAAACATTTTATTTAAAAGATAAACATTATATTTTCAATGTCAGTAATAATTGATTTTCCGTATAGCAGTTTTTTTTTTCTACTATAACATAAAATCATATTTATTTTATATATACATTTTTTATTTTTGGATTTTTTTGACCATGAAAAATGACGTTATTGTATCTTGACGTATATATAATTTAAAGTGGAAAAAAAGTTTCCAATGTAATATGATTTGTAATTTAAAAATATTTGATTAGATACAAAATATAATCATAAATGTATACAGTTTGAATTAATTACGAATAAAGTTTTGCTCGAAATATCAAAAATCGTAAACTGAATCCATATTAAAAATATATTACTTTTCATATGAGGTATTTTTAATGGCATGAACGTTCAACTAAACAGACAAAAAGAAAATTTTAAATCAAAAGATTATTTTCCCCTTAAGTAAAATATAGTCTTAAAGTGTGGGTTAACTAGAGGCGACCGGAGCATAGATACTAGCTAACTCTCCTCTCACTGTTGCCTTTTACTTAAGCCCCCTTATAAATAATTAAGGGAGTAATGCCAAAAATGAAAAACTACAGAATGTTTTGAAAAAACTTTGATAATATCTTGTATTATATACGAACCACATACAGTTCAAATTTGATAAGAATTACTTGTATTGGTTTGGAGATATATTAAACCACAAAGTTTGATACTTAAATAAGACATATGCTGAGTGTTTGAAAAGTAACGTTGTGAAAGAATAATTTCAGTATGATATTACAGATTTTAATAACAGTTAGTTTGTATCTACAATCAGATTATTCTTAATGGCGTCCTAAAAACTGAAGAATATGACATTGACACTAACATGGTTAAAAGTTAGTCAAATGCATTTAGTCCTTGTTTAATCATGATCTAGACCAATCAGGTACTTCCGAAATGTTTTATTGAATAACTGGAAATGGAATATAATTTATTGGATTGCGTAAGTCGGGAAAAGATTCCACAGTTATCATATCATGGAATATTTTTGTTGAATATTGATAAACAGAATTTAAAAATAGGATTCATAGATTGAATGTATGATTATTTGTACTTTTTATTTTTATTCTAATTAAACACAAGCATTTAAACAAACATTTTAATATTCTATGATTAATTATTAAAATTATACAAAATTAACAGAAGGAGAGGGGTTAACTTCTATCTGGTATGTGGTAAGGTGCCACAGAATCTGGAGTAAGATGCTCTTTAATTATTTCTTATAAACTAAATACCTTGTATGGAGACACCACGTGACTTCCTGCAGGTTTTATTCTTATTATTATAATAATTTTGATATATTAGAAAATTTATTATGATTTTTGCATATGCAAGATTTTTATATTCACATTGGCTAATTCTGTCCACAATAATATGTGTACCAATATAAATTAAATGCGCAATTTTGAGCAAAAAGCGTTTATTTTTTTTCATGGTGGTGAACAACTTTAAAAATTTATTTTTATGTATTTTAATAACTCCGTATGTCGTAAAATATAACCACTAACAGTGTAATAGTCTTGCTACTCGCCATATGGTTGACTGTCAACGTTATATCTATCTCGTGTATTAAAATTATATTTGTTTAATAAGTAAATTAGAGCTAAAATTGTGGTGTATCTGAACCGTTTACATAAAAATGTTCCATAAAAAGTTGTTTGGCTTATATGCCTTCAAAATTTAAGCTTGTTTAGCTATTTTTGTTTTTGAATTATCTTGATGATATATATATATATATATATATATATATATATATATATATATATATATATATATATATATATATATATATATATATTTACTCTTGTGTATACTAATCAGAGCTCCTAAAAGTTCAATCGAATTTTTGCAAAGATGGATAGGATTGCAGCAAGGATGAATAAAGAATTAATCTAAAATTTTGTACACAATCAAGTATAATTGATTCTATTTTTGAAGAATACTTAATATTGGATTAAAATAACAAAATTTTTTAATGATATTAATAAGCCGATTGATAATATTGTCAATGATGCCCCCAAATTAATCAACTGATATTAAATTAAAATAGTTCAAATTCCTTGAAAAATCATTTTTCATGTATAGGTACTTATAGTATGAAATATACTACTTATCAATTACACTTATTAATTAAACAATTGAGGGTTTTGTATAGTATATATTAATATTATTCTAAATTTGATAATAATCACAGTACAATAAAAGTTGACTTAATCATTAAATCAATAATCAGAATTGTTAAATTGTGGCAGTAAAATTAATTATTGAAATCCAAATGCACGCAACACGATCGATTCTTAAAAACTTCACGCAATAAGAGAATTTATTTTGCAATATCTAATCCTACGTATTTATTTGTATATTTTTAAACCCAATGCCGTGGGTGTTAGAAGATAAGGCCACTGATCTCAGTCTGAATTCGTTAAGAGTTTATATGGGTTTTGAAGGCCAATAAAAAACGCATATTTTCTTTAATTATGTTCTAAAGAAATATATTAAAGGATAACAATTTGAACAAAATGGGTTAGTTAATTTTTGAGAAATCATGGAGTCTGATTTGATAAATAGAATTTAAAAATTTTAGTTAATATATAGTTGAATAACACCTAGTCTAATAAGTGGAACTGCTCAACGCTGTATTTGGATTTAGCAAGGTTGAATGGCCTTTATACTGGGGAATATTCTAGACATATTGATTGTTTTACTATATTCAAATCCATGTCTCTTAAATATATCCTGTTTGTCTTAACATACCATTTCTGTTTATAGAAAAAATTATAGCTCAAAATATTTAAAAACGCACATGAACAACTCAGTCCGGGCGTTCAAAATTGTTGGTAATAACTCCTACTATGCAGGAGAAATAAAAACATTGTAAAATAAATTTTATAAAAATATACATTATCCCATTATTATTTCAATTTTTTTTTTTTTTATTAATAAGAGATATTTTTAATAATATTTAATTATGATTTTTTAATATAGACATATGTTTTATGTATATATTTATATAAATTAAACATTAGTTATGTATGCCTCACATGAATTTTCAAGGTCCGAGGAAATGATTCTGACTTCACCGGAACTGTAGCCCTCTTCGCGTTCCAAATTCTATTCTCCTGCTAAAATATTCCAGAGAAGCATTCTCAAATTATTATGGAATGTTTCTTTCTCCAAGTGTTGTGATAATATTTTATTCCAATATCTCCAGTTCTAATGAAGAACGAGGGATCTTTTGGCCTAAGAACACTCAGTTTCTCGAGACCGTTCATTTGAGCTATTATGCTAATTGAGATGGAGATTGTTGACAGCACAACACACATTCATCACTTTTTTCTTGTGTGGTTTGAATGATTAATAGTCTATCAGGTCTGTTTAGAAAATGCTACAATTGTTTATAATTTAAGATTCAAATTTAATCAATTAAATTATTATTAAAAATTAATGCTGCATATCAGCAGACGGGTCTACTAGTAAGAGTGATTTTAGAGCTATTGGTATAATATCGGCAGTTGTCGAGATACTAAGGTTATATTTTATCATCAGTGACGTATATAATTATAGTGAAAAATTAGCTATAAATGATGAGAAACGAGCCCTCTTTGTGTATTTTTAGAATATACATTTGTTATTTCAACGACTACATTCTTTTGGCCACATAACATAATATAAGAGGTAATATTTATTATTGATAGCTACGCGGATATTTTGAATTTGAGCTACGCAAATGATCTTATTTTATTAAACGATACAGCTGGAAAATGCCAGCACTCATTGTAAAATTACTGTTAAAGCAACAGACTATAAGTGAACGTACACAAAACTATGGTAACAGTGCTTAGGAAGAAAAGCCCACTTTCAAAAAACCTTAGTTTTACTTACGATAATCGAAATAGTTTTACGAATATAACCTTTATATTTTATTTTCAAATTCCACACATTTTAAAAAAGTATTGGTTGCCGCCATTACTAAGACTAATGCTGCGAATGCTAACGTACGTCAGATACTTGCTAATGCCAAAACAGAGTCTTGGAACTACAACATATATGCAACGAAAATTTGGTCACTTGATACCTCAATGCAATTGAAGCAGCGCAGACCAACTGTTTTAAAAGTATGTTCTGAGAGCACAGATCAACCCCATAGTATATGATAAGAGCAGAAACTTGTTTAAATCCATTAGTGGTAAAAGCACTGAAGCTTATATCATAACTGACCATACTAGTGTGACCATAGTTCAGGTATCCTGTTTCAAAATATTGGAATTATGTGGCAACTTGATAAAAAGTTACGTTGATAAAAAATTTTATTGTAACTATTGACACCCACCCCTATTTTGTTTTATTTAATAATTAATTTAAAATAATTTTATTTGAACCACCAAAATTATTAGCATTTATATTATCAAAGTTAATCAATTATTTAACCAGTTAACAAATAACAAAATTGTTTATAATCCTAATAAAATGTTAATAACAAAAACATTTTTGGAACTCACTTTTTGGATTCAGGGGCTCTTAAAACATCTATTTCCGGTAAAGTAAAAACCGCCAAATTGTAGTATTAATGAATAATCCATAAACAAATGTTCAATGAATAAACCAATAAACGATTCTTCTCTTGAGAAATTTCCAAGCCATATTATACTACCTATAACTTTGTGGCAAACTTCCGTAAAGCCTAGATAGAATTTGGAAATTGATATTTGATTTTCGTTAGCATGTTTCTCCTTTCCACTTGGTCGCAGCTTATGTTGTCAATATTCAATGAGAGATTTTTTAACGGGTTTTCCCCTCTCATAGTTATAATAAAACCTGTCAAAAGAAAATCGATTAATAAAAAAAAAAAATTATAATTTATATTAAAAAACTAAAATCTATTTGAAGTGAGGCATTAATACAGAGTAGAGATATCCAGTTGTAGGTACTCATGTCGACCGCAATGTAAACTGGGGCGGAACATGTGAATTGTGTATATACGATTATAATACCGGGGACACTACATACATATAAAACCGACACATACACACATCATCATAGTTCATAATAATAATCATATAATGGGGCACACCTTTTTCTAACTAGTCGGCCCTGATCACGCTCCAGTGTTCCCATGCGTGAACTGTATATATATATACTTATTTATATAATATTTTGTAAAAATTTTGTTGTTAAATCTCTGATTTAATCGGTTTATATGTAGTATTTTATTCAGTTATTGAACTGATAAATAATTGTTTAAACTATATAATTATCGAGTAACCATTTTTTTTAACTGATTTTTTTTCCTACTCCTACTTAAAAAATATAATAGACTAAGAGTTTTTAAAGGTTTATGTTTATTTTCATTTAAGTCACAAAAAAAATACCTGGTAATTATTATGCTAAATAAAACTACAAACCTTTTAACTAAAAAAAAAGACTAAATATTGCGTTTTAAATATTCCTACATCATCTTACTTCCATCAACTGCAGGTATTTTGGAATGTAATTCATACATCATAATCTTGTTCTTCCTTTCTTCTTGTTGTGGTTTACCTTCAACCCTAGGATTATTAATTTGGGCATTTTGTAGTCTTCCATCCTTTATACTTTTATAGTCTTCCATAGGACTGCAATGATTTTATTCTTTATGAACGTAAATTTACCATAGCTCCAGTTAATATTTCGTTGATTTGTAATATGTATTTAATGCGTCAACCATTTAGAAAGCTTTGATAACGCGCCTTTGAAATAAAAAGATATTCGGTGTATTTTTATTAATTTCGACCAAATTATGTTTTTTAGTCTTGATTTTACACGTGGAAATGCGACTAAACTTAACTATTTAAACGAAAATACTTCTTAAAATTATATTTTTGGTTTTTGATATTTAAAGTATACTTTAAATATCAAAAACCCGAAAAATTTTTGCATTTTCGATTTTTCTAGTTAATATAAGTAAAATAACATTTATTTAACGATAGATGGTTCCGAGATATAGCATGAAATTTAAATTACCTTATATAAAAAATTATCTCTGAAAATATGGAAAAAAATATTTTTGTTTCTAAATTTCAATATTCTGAGTTTAAAAAATAATTTTGATCCATAAATTTTTAAAATAACATCTATTTAACGTTTAGTTTTGAAGACATCGCCTGGGCAATTTTATCCGGAGGCAATTTCTAAAACCGAAGTTATACCGGAAATTAGTCACCCTAGTGTCCTAATATTTTATATATTTTACCAAAAGAAATCCAAAAATGCTTAAAATAAATAGATTTGGACTTGTTGATGATTATTAAAAGTTTTTATAAAAATAAAAATAAAAAAATAAAAATAGTAGAAAACACAAAAAATTAGTAGTTTTCATAAAATTTTATTTAATAATTTGGAATATATAAAACGATAAATGATGAACGTATAAGAGCAAGAGTAAGAGGGGAAAAGAAGGGAAAAGAACTCATTCAAAAAACAAAAGTCAAACGGATATACAATACAGAAGGGACACAATACAGAAAGTAGAAAGTATTATTATTATTATTTTTTAATGTTTTTAAATCATTTTTCAACAGATCAACCAACGCACATACAGAGTGGATCATTTTTTATGCATCAACGCAAATCATTTATTAGGATAAATCATTTTATAAAATCAATATTCATACAAAAGTTATTGAGCTTGGAGGGAATTAAGGTTAATGTAGTCATTAAGAAAACTGTGTCTTTATATAAAATAAAAATTATATAATAAATATTTTTTCGTAGATTGAAAGTACGTTATGTACGTTGGTACATTTTGCAGAAACACTTTAAACTAGCTAGCTATTTGTTTTAATGGAAAACTTTATAGTAAAGCGTCCGTTAAAGTATGCTTTTATGTTTTATAAGTTCTTGAACATGACTTGAGTTTAAACGTTTCTCAAAGGCAAAATCTAATTCAATGTCTTCAATAGATATCTATTCACTCCAAATCTTTTCGGATGCATTTTTTATAAAAGCTATTCCCGTAAGCACATAAAAATAACTTAGTATACAAAAAGCCTCGCTGCTTCCGTTTCTTATTGAATTTAATTACTTTTTTGTAAATTTGTAATTTTGAATTTACCACTTACAGTTTTAAATACTTGTACATTGAAAAGAACAGTTTGGAAGGAAATTATCACGGGCAAAAAAGCATAGTCTGTTATACCTAGTACGTACTTTGGATGTTTTTAGATTTTAAATTAAATTGTATTTCAGGAAGTTAGAACTAAAAAAAAAATATTCACTAAACGAATTATTCAGAAATATCCATAGTGTGTTAGAATATTTCTATGTGTAAAACAAATTTTTCTTCATAAAGCAAAGAAGTTTGGAAGATTGGCTAACTAGAAGTCAATCATATTAATTGCAGGAATTGCATACTAACTTTAGAATGTCGTCCAGACTTTGAAAAGAAAAGTAATCAAAATATATTTTTTAAGAAAACTTACTTGCATGTGGACTAGTTTAAATTGTAATGTAAAATGTTAAGAAGCTCATAACATTATTATGCATATAACTAAATTTAACATTCATCACCCGCTATTTTACATTGAATTTAACATTATTATAAAACTATTTTCTATTTTTTAGTCTGTATGCCAAGAAATCATATTTTTTAAACTATATTATAAATTTAAGGCTAAAAACCATCGTACATCGTAATCAAACGAATAACTTCTCACAGCCTCCACTATTCAAATTTCTATTTCGAGTTGCATTTTCGGATGTCGAAATTTTATCTAAGTTTATCTCAAAATTGTGAACCTTTCTAAAATTAATTCTAAGTGACAAAAGTCTCGCAAAAAGTATAAAGCGCAGGGCCTTGCGTCTGCTAATTCTGGACCTGTGTTGCATCTCTAGTAATGATTACATTTACAATATTTTTAAAAAAATTATATATATTTGTGGCTAACTGTAATTACGTGCCACCTTGTATATATATTTCCAACCTTTTTTTTACATTAACATAATTTTTTATTGTCTTTTATTTTAATGTAAAACTTGTTGAATTAACACAATAATTGTTTTTTAATATTTAAATTTGTACCTATGTATATTCGGTTTTGTTATTTTTGTTAATTATAATTATTATATAGAACATGAAAAATTTACTAGGTCTTTTATTGTTTGATTTATATTTTATTTTTTGTTTTTATTATTATGTGAAATAATATTTTGATAAATATTATAATATTTTTATTCGTGTTATAAATTAATTTTTTTTAAGGTATAAAATAATGATTGTATCTAAAATATTGGAATTAAATACTTCTATCAATATGTGAACTCTGTGAACATTTACATTTTCAAAACGATACCAAAAATATTCTACTCTTGAACAAAGCTAATCACATGCATACCCTTCTTAGTAAAATTTTTATAGCAAATATAAATCGAAATGAGATTACCTTACAGAGATGGTTACTCTGTCTCTAATTTTGTTTCTGATCGGCGATTAATTAATGATGGCTACTTATTAGGGTATTTCGAATTTATTTGGGAAAAGTTATTTTACTAAGAGGACATATAAAGGTAAACAATACTGTAACATAAACACACAGATATAAATATATTGTGTTATATTTATATATATTATTGATTCACTATTACGAAGAAAAACTTGCCTTTGCATAGAGACAAAATCTTTTAATATAAAATATTGTATTGAATAATAATGATATTAATAATAATGTTTATTTATTTTAAGACTGTACATTGTACTTAATAATAATGATAATAATAATAATTTTTATTTATTTTAAGACTGAACATCTTATGTAAAGTGTTGCTTCAAAAAACTCTGCAGTATTCTTAAACTAGTAGGGTACGAAATTGGGTGTAGGGTAAAACAACATCACACAGCATTCCCAGGGGTCACAATCTTTTTGACTTAAACCAAAAAGTGTATAAATTGCTTCGGTGTATTCATTGCATGTATTATTTGGTTAAGGATAATCCTAAAAATTTTCTGTACGTAGCTGCCTCATAAATCTTAAAAATTGAGTGGGACATGTCTGTGTACTCAAGCATGTACAGTTAGAATATTTAAGATCGTGGTAAATATAGCTATACCCAGAACCTAGAGTCTTAAAAACACTATTCTGAAATAAGTTATTGGATTAGACCAAAATAACACCGATTGAAATCTTTGTTAGTGAAGTAACAATGGGATCAGTGGTTTCAGACACAATAAACATGTTTCAAGCGATTAAAGCACTCCATACGTAGGAGACTCTGAATCCACAATAAATTTAAGTAGAGTGCCATAACAGAAACAGAGAGAATATGATTGTACTTAATTCAATTGAGGCCTAATGCAATTTATTATTTTAAGAAATGTGATTACAAAGAAAAAAAAAACAATTATTATTCAAATATTAAAAATATCATTAATTTTATTAATTAGAATGTGAATTTTGTAATAAACGTTTCTTTTGCTACAAAGTAAATAATATATATAAACACATTTTTTTTTTAAGTCATATTATTCTGTTATGCTTTCTATTAAAATAGTGAAATTTAGTGAAATCAACATAATAGAGAATACCAATGTGTGTGTATACCTTATATTAAATAGATAAGGTTATAGCAAGCAAGCAACATTCACAATATAAATAAAATTACCTACCACCCACTTATATCATACATACGAGTTCTCTTACTCACCCAGCTCTCAAGTCTATATCTGTTTGAGAGTTTCTTTTGCACATTTATTAAATATGTATCGAGCGATTTTAAATGTTTGATCGTACTATTATATTATTTAAATTAGGTACAACTTAATGTCTTTCAGATATTTAGGGTTGTGAAAAAATAAATAAAAAATCTCTCTTAAATAATTTAGATCTATAATATAAAAAAAACTAATTTTTTAAATCGAACAATTTTTGTTTGAAACATTTTTTTAAGAGTTAATTTCGGCTTTTTGTGGATTTATATGAATTATTGGTTTGTATTAAACATTGTTGTTTAAAACAATGATAAAGTTTTAAAAAAATTAATTTCGTTCATAATAATTCATTTTGAAACTCATGAGGGCGACTCAAAAATCAACTCATGTGAAAGATTTTACTAAAAAACAAAGTTTTTATGATTCTTATTTGCACATGAAATTATTTTTATTTCTTTAGATATTCTTAATATATTGATTTCAGATATATTTTATTCAATTTATTGAAAAAATAAATTTTATACAATAATAACTCATAGCTCACTTCACTGTGTTAAACCACATTAATTTTTAAATTCCCAAAAATGGAAGTCGCACCAAAAATCAAATCAAATCCGAAAATGATGTCATATTTCTATTTTGCCAGATTTTTTGTGACACTATTACTTCCAGGCATAATCGCGGCTATTCGATTTTGAGCCAAACAGGTGAATTAGATAACATGAATCCATGACTAAACTTTAAAACGAGAAAAGAAAAAATTCAAAAAAAAAAACTGCTTGTTTTTCAAAAAAAAAAAACTAATTTTATTTGAAACTGTTTAGATTTGCAACACTTCATTTCCAAATCATCTAATAAACCAAATTCAAATACATCTGATTAACTATAATGTTTATTATCGTAGAAAATATATTTTCATCAATGTAATAATAGTTATAACACACTTTATTTTTTATGCAAATTTCTTATAAATGTTCTAAGAGTGATAACTCTTAGAACGAACACTATATCTTGTAATAGTAAATTCTAACAATATAGCCTTGATTAAGGTTGGTTACTGCATCAAAAAATGTGATTGTAAAAATAGACTAAGAATCAGTTTGCTGAATTTTAATTCGTGTTTAGCTTGAATTAATTATCTTACAGCCAATTCACATTGCCTAGGGGTGTGTAAAGTCGCTACTAATTGTGAATATGGCATTAAATGTTTAGATCGATTTGTGAACGAGTTTTGATCAAATGTTAATTTTTTTAGTACTAAAAATCGAGATTCCTGTACATGACAACGGCGGGCTTAGCACATTCTACATTAAAGTATTTGTAATTGAAAGTACGGATTACTCGAATATATATAGTACCAACTAAGAACACAGGTGATCGCTTAAAACCGGTGATCGCTTGGAACCACATATTTAGAACATCGCAAGCTAATTGATCAATATACGTCTAGTCTCTTTAATGAATTATACAATATAATCTATCTTTAAGAACACAGGTGATCGCTTAAAACCGGTGATCGTGTATAATTCTTGGTTATATTTACTTTTTTGATCAATTTAAAATAAAAAACAACAAAAAATATTTTGCGTCAATATTTAAAAAAAAAAATTATAAATCTCTATTTTAAATCTTTTTTAAATGAAGAAATTATTTTGTTGAAATCTGAAAACGGAAAATAAAATTTCATTTAAATTACCTATTTAATATAATACACTCAAAAATAAAAGTTTGATCTCCATTAAAATCATAAAAAAGTATTGAATATTGAAATAAGTATTATAGCTTATAAATAGCATCTAATTTTTTTTTTTTTTTTCAAAAATATATTAATCATTTCCCCAAGTCCATAATTTGGGAAATTAATTTTGTAGTTCAAATATAATTATTGTATTATATTATTATTATTATTTATTTATTTATTTTTTTTTTTTAATTTATTTTTTTTTTTTGTAGTAAGAATTCAACCGAACATTAATGTTTTAAATTTTGGTCACTTTCATTCGATCAAAAGTTTCTTTTCGTTAACACAACGAAATAAATCTTAAATCCTGTGAGGATGTATAAAAATGATATCTATATACGAGAAGCAAAAACTTTTTACTACTTTTTACGAAAATTAGGCGGATGAACGAGTATGAAATTTGGCACACTTATACTTTATACAGAGAAGGACAGGTGACACACACACATATATAAGAGAAGTGGCTTATATTACACACACTACCATACACACACATAAATATATATATATATATATATTTTTTTAATATACTGTTTTGTTTAAAGGCACTCATATATACCGTTTTGTTTAAAGTCAGTGAGATTATTTTGAGTGATTATGGTCGAATTTCCACCGTTGTAGTGGGACTAGTTTTATTATTTTTGTATTGATTGATGCTAAAAATTAAAATTTTTCGCTTTACTATTTCGTTGGATTATTTCCGTTACCACCATTAAAAAGTTAGTTCAGATTCTTTTAGGAGCTTCTTTAACACAACACCTTGCATAGCAACAAATGGCATTATATTCATTTCTAACGATTTTAATAAAAATAAATTTATTACTTTAAAATAATTAATTAATCTTGATACATTCATATCATTAGATTTATTAGTAGTTGCAGATAATATATCCATTCCAATACTGGAAAACTACCAACTTATATTTTTCATTAAAAATCATCATCCAAATTTTACGTCAATATTGTTCACATTGCCAAAGATTCTTGAAACTCCTTTGATCTAGAGAGAACTGTGACATATATAAATATTTGGATTGGTATTGCCCAGCATAATTTAAAATTTTTAAATTATAAAATACCCGATTTTTATGCCGTATTTTATTATCTATTCAGTTGAAAATGTTTTACATGAGTAAAAAAAATTGGTTCGATCCTTTAAGTCGATCCACTTAAAGGATCGATCCTTTAAGTAGTCATATCAAAAAATGATTTTTTTTTAGTCCACAATGCTCATTTAAAGAAACAGATTTTGTAACAATTAGAAATTTAGAAAAAATAATACAAATAATTTTTTTGTATAATTGTATTTTAATTTACTCATTATTTGTATTGTGCTGTTTCTAAATTATTGTTAACTTCCCTGTGAAAAGTTCTTAAAATGGAGCCTATTTTGTGTACGTTTGTGTATGTTCTTTTTTTTGTCTGGATTATCTCGAGTAAAAATAATAATATCGACGTATAAACACATTATTTCGACATAATTACGTACAACTTTTTGTTCATAATAAAAAAAAATAGAAAAATAATACAAAAAATTATTTGATATATCGATCAAATTATTATTTTTTGATATGTGTTACCTGTTTGATATGTGCTCTATTGCATTTGTAAATTTACTGGAAGGTTTTACAATTGAAAATTGAATCGAATTATGAAATGCTCACAAATATTTGAAAATTAAAAATCAATAATTTTGTTAATAAGTGTATTCAGAAAGATTACTTTCATTTTATCACCATAAAAATTATACTATGTAAAATTATATCATTTATTCAATCATCTACAAAAAGCATAAAAATAAATAAAAATTATAACTAACACAGTGGCTCTCAACAATTTTATTTATAATTTCTATTCATCTCCCACATTTTTATAATTAACCTTTATAATAATTACTTTCAAATTATCTTTTTCAAATTAATTTTTTTAAATTTTTTTTAACCACGAATTTAGTACAATTTTCTGCGTTGTTTTAAAGTTTTATCTATATATTTTAATAGAAAGTTTAATTATAAAATACTAATAAACTCTTCAAATTCATAAATAAAATTTTAATTAGTCCAGCTTTCCTTTGGGTAATCATCAATTACATAAAACACTGCATTCATTAAAAATATGCAAATTTTTTTTAAATATAATAAATTTGATAATATAATTAGAGAATTTATGAAAACATTTTTTTTTTTTAATTACAAAACCTTGATCAGCAGTTATTGATTTTAATACCTATTTCAATGTTTATGAATATTTTTTAAGTTAAACTCTAAAGTACCCATCAAATTAAATGAAACAAGTGATCATAACAACTAACAGAGTTAATTGTTTAGATACTCGACATATGAGAAAGTCATTGTTTGGACTATTTTTAATTAGCATTCATAAAATACTATAAATATCCAAATATATGTATACATGTATAATAATAATATGTATTTTTATTATCTATTTGTGTTTATTAGCCAAACTTAAGCTAAAATTGTGAAGAACTCGAACATTTTAAAGAAAAAATGTTTCTAGCAACAATTGTTTATTTCAAAATTTTTATATTTTAATTTTTCTTCCAGCTTTTATGATTTAAATGTTGGGTTAAGGATCCAATGGACCCAATAGGCCGATTTTGGTCATTCGCGAAATTTTTATGTTAAGAATACGTCACCAAAATTTCAGCTCACTATCCCTTTTCGTTTTAGAGTTATCGTGATGACGGTCGGGCAGTTGGAAATGATGACTTATTATGAACACCTATACCAAAATTTTGTTTGTGCGGTCAATATTACGGTAACAAAATTTAGACTAAAATTAATATACTCTGACATATAATGTATGTCGAGTATAAGATATGAACTTCAAAGGCTTTGAACAAGGCTTTTTTCAATCTTTACAGTTTTAATTCAAACCCCTTTCAAATTTATAAAAGCTGATGACATGCTATTTTGCCAGAACGTGTTTTCCATATTTAGCCTAATATGATTCTTCACTAAAAAAATTTTCAGTCGTACAAATAGCTCTTTACTTAAATTTACTCGATTTGCTCACGAGCTTTTAGGATGTCTAAATTACCAGATATCAAATTTAGGATAATTTTTCTAGAAATTTCAATTGTTTTGTGAATCTTGTAACACCATAAGCTTAAATCAAAACGATAATTTTCCGGTTGGATCAGCATTAAAATAAAGTAGAGAATATAAGTTCGATATTCACTTTGCGATCTTCGATTATAGCCTGCACGTATTTTCATGTATTTAAAATTTTGGCATCCACTGTGTTTCAATTAGTAACTATAATCGAGTTAATTTCAATAGTTTTTCTTTTATGAAATAATAATAATTTCAATTAACTTTTGTAAACTTTCATTTTACAAGTTAAAAATAACTTATAATTTTTAGTGAAAGATTATTAGATTTGATTTTAATTAAAAAGTTATAAATATATATATTTAGAAACACACCGTTGATACTAAATAAAACATGTTATTAGAAATTAAACAATATTATTTCATCAATCAAAAAAAAAAAAAAATTTACTTACGCAGTTGTAATTCAGAGTCTACGTACAAAATAGGACCACTCGGATCTATTTGACCAGCGCTGGATAATTATGATAATTATGACCAGCTGCTATCTATATCTTGCACCAGTTGATTATACGGTCTCAATTGCGTACATCGTTTTTCCCAACAATTTTCCGCTTGCCGACAAAATGTAGACCGACCACCTCCATTTCAGAGCTCGAACACTAGCTTCAACGTCCTATAGTTTGTGCTTTAGTTTGATATTTAAAATATGTTTTTCTAGTCGGTAAAGATCATTAAAAAGAATTTAGTTTTGTTATTTAAATCTAGATGTTAACTGGGTGGTGTTACACTGTGTTCTCTGATTACTAAGATAGTGCGAAGCTCCTGTTAATTTTTCTTTTACAGTAGTAATAGGTAGTGTCTTTGACGTTTGTATTTTGAAATATACGTTTGGACCAATTGGATGGATTTAAAACTCAAAATCCCCCTCCGATATCTTATTTAAGTTTAAAGCAACTGTCATATTCCATTATGTGTCATCATCCATCTATTCTTAAATCATTTAAAAAGCAATTCTCTCGTTGATTTCATTGTGTTCACAACAATGCACTTGCTGAACAATTGTGATAATACATTATGTAGATAAGATTGTTTTTTAACAATGTAATCTTAACAAAGTATGTTAACAATTTCATCTGAAAATTAACTCAGCATAAGATGTTACATGAATAGTATTTCATAAACTACTTCAAATGAATTGGAAATATTTGGATGTTAAATTATCTCTAAAAATTATTTAATATAAATCCCAAAAAGTATTAATTACCCAGCAAGAGCAATTGGCACCTGTTACCTACAAAAAAATATAATAATTAACGGCACCCATTAAAAAACTAAGATAATTATAAATAAATCGTATCTGGGATCCTTACAGTTTCTATAATTTTCACACCTACAACAAAATAAATCATTGTTCAAAGGAGATACAACATTATATTGTTCAAATAACATAAATTCAAAGCAAATATTTGTTGAGTTTTTTCCAAAACTTTTATTTTATTTCTCATCCAGGCATTTTTGAATAATTCCAGAAAAAAAAATATAATTATTAATTTTTTTTTTCTTGTTTCAGGTGCGTAATTTTGTACATTATTATCAACACATAATTGAATAAAGGTAATTTTAATACTTTTTTGAGTTTGAAAATTAAAAGTAACATATTGTCATATGTATAAACTTCTAGAGAAGCTTTCCGTATTCAAGTCGGTAACAGTTAATATTCCATATTGTTTGATGAACTCATGAAAATTATGATATCTGATATATTTATTGAAAGAATTGCATATAATTCCAGATAATGTGCGGGAGGCTTAAAAATGCCATATCGAGCAAAATACATTTAAATCGGGTAGAATATACCATTCCTTTATAAAGGATAGAAATCTTCCTATTAAAGACTGCAGTCTTCTTTCTATACCTACTTCAGTTTCCATATTATTGAAAATTTCAATCGGTGATATGAATTCTATTTTAGGTTAATAACATATCAGTAGTATATTAATGAGTACGAATTATTCGAGCATTAAATGAGCTGTTTGTTTATCATCATATTCATCACTGTCGATTAAACTGTACGCCTTATACACGATATTAACAACAAGTTATCGTAATTTAAATATGAATAATACCCATTTTGTGAAATAAGAGATGTTTTATTCAATTTTTGCTATTTAAATGAGATCTTTTAGACAATTTATGTAAATGTTTAGCAATTTTTCACACAATAATCTCGTGATTAGCCAAAATTAAATTTCTTACATTCCAACATTTCCTCTCTACAGTTTCGTTCCCTAGAAGTAATCTTTTTAATTTAAATAAAGTTCAATTCGATTTTATGAGTTTATATTATTTTCAAAACCCTTTATTTAATTCAATGTAAATTAATTTTGATAGAGTTGCATTTTTAAAGTATCAGTGTAATTTATGCTTTGTCAACATAATAAGGGTTAGGAAGTTTAACGTATTAAGTGGTACAATCGCATAACGCAGAATTCCACAGTGAAGCGTACTACAGCACAGTAAAACTGTGTTCCATAAGTGATTGTATATTAATGAGCAGATTTCTGTTGCTCTCCCAGATGTTTTCCCCTTTATTAATAAGGGCACAAGTAGAACGAATTACAAACGTATTTATTTAGACAAGGGAACTTAGAGCAGTATTTTACTCCGTCTGAACATACATGGGTCTGTATGTTAACATTTTTTACCATCAGTACTCTTACAATAGACGCCTATTTATAACCAAATTTTGCAAATTTAAGACTGGTCAGTCTTAATTTGGGTTTTGCATGATACTACCTACATTTGCTATATTTCAATGCAAATGTGAAACTAAACTCAATATCATAATAAAACTTGGAAATTAAATTAAAATTGATTCAAAATCAAAGAAGTTATAAGATATCAAAGATTATTTTCCATCACACTTGTGAAAACCATTAAAAACGATGCTTTAGATGTAAGTTATACGAAGATATTCCAGATGACGTCATAATGTATATATTTCTTTGTTTAATTATTAATGTTAAATGTCCATATCTTGCTGATTTTTAAAGCTTTTCTGATCCAAATAAAGACGTTTCAATTAAAATAATAAAAATAGAGCAAATAGAGTATCATGCAAACTACAGAGACGTTGAACTATTCACATTATTACGTAGACTTCTCACTTACGTACATAACTCGTTGTTTTTATAATTTGTATTAAACATCAAAACTTACACAAGCGTAAAAACAAATTGTAGACTAAAAAATTAATAGCATCATATAAACGTCATTAAAATTACTGAGATTAAAAAAAAAAATGATTTTCGTTATATACACACTTATTTAAAAATTGAAGGTTGTTTAGAAATGTTTATATACATTTTTTGTATGTTAAGGTGTTACTAACCAAACATTTTATTTCTTTTTAAATGTCCTTTTTACACGATTGTAAACTATTAATGATCAATTTTCGACCTCCACATATCGTTTTATAATATTTAATTTAATTTCCAAAATACTAATTATTATTAATTATGTTTTAGATATTTTCAGAGATGTTTCAAAATTTATTATTTTTTCTTCAGGCTTTCAAATTGTTTACATATTTGTTAAGTAAGTAATATGTTTTATCGTTGTCTTGTCATTAGTTTAATAAAATATATTTTTAGGACATGAATTGTATATTGTTGCAATATAATTTTTCATTCTGAATTGTTGAACATTCAACAATTGTAGAATATGAATGAATAAAAATATATATAATTTCATTTATATATTTAATAAGTAAATATCCAATTTAATCAATAGCTCCTTCAATCATAGCTCTTATTCACACTTAAAATTAATAAATTTTGAAGCATTATAAAGAGTAGTGTTGTTTATTAAGTTAAATTTCATTTTCAAAATTCTCTCGGAATAAAGTATTATATGTTGAAAAATAGACATTGAAAAATAATATATCTTGAAAAATAGACGTAAATATATCATTGATAATCATTTTATGGTCCGTGTGCCCTATGAATTTTTAATCAATGATAGGCATCAATCTTACAAAATTTGTTTGTTATTCATTAATTATGATTAGTATAGCGATTTTTTCCTCTGCAAAAATTTCTGGTGTCATTTTCTTTTTAGAGTTCATAAAATTTTCGATTGTGTCCAGAAACACCAAATTGACGAATATATATTTTTTGTTATTCTCATTTGAAGAACATTCGATTTAAATAATTTTTATTCTTCGTTTTCGTGTATATAATTTAAATTACTCTGGTCAAGTATGTTTTTTATTTTCCGTCGATGAAAATATAACCACAATTAAACTTTCGATTTAATCTAACAACACAAAGAAAAATACTTATTACTTTCCGAAAAAATGATGAAAACAGATATGTTTCAAAACTTTAGAAGCTTTTTAGTATCGGAAAATATAATCTTTAGTATATTGGTTCAAGTTGTTGGTTTACTGTACATAATTTCTTATCACCAAACCTCTTTTTATAAAATTAAATGTAAAAATTTGTTAATAATTAAAGAAATGTTATAGTAAAAATAGTTTTTCATTTCTGTCTGAAATCTCCATTTACGAGTGCGTGAATGAGCAAAATGGGTCAAAGGAATGCTACGAATCCATGACTCTTCTTTTAAACCATAATAAATACAAGAAAAAATTAAATGCAAAAAATATTTATAACAACTTTTGTTTGAAACATTCTTTCGCAAAGCCCTTAGTGATCGCCCGACGACTAGTTTGAAACAACCAAGTTTTGCGGTATTATATTGGTATAACCTTTTACACCATGAAGAGAGCAACCATTGCATTGATATTTACTCAGAATTTTCGCCACGAGTCCTCCTCATTAATATTGTTAATAGTTATCTTCACTTGTTTAATTGTAAGTTAACAATTTATGACTCCTTAAAAATTATGTATCGAATATTATTATTATTATCTTGTTTCTGAAGATAAAAACGATATTTACATAGTTTATAAAATAATATTTGTGGCTTTATTTGTTTTTGTTCAAAATAAGTATACGGTGAAATAAGATATTTTATTGGAAACTAAGTTTTTTAGTAAATATATTTACTAAATTAGTAAATATATATATATATATATATATATATATATATATATATATATATATATATATATATATATATATATATATATATATATATATATATATATATATATATATATATATATATATATATATATATATATATATATATATATATATATATATATATATATATATATATATATATATATATATATATATATGTCACTGTACTATTTTCTTAGAGAATATATGTATACGCAATATGGATTGTTACTTGTAAATGGTGACAATAAAAACTTAAAATGGCACTTGTTTATATACCCGATATACGCTTGGATATCATATTTTAATTATGAACATTAAAGAAATACATTAAATACGTAGAACATAAAGTTAAAGTATTATATACATACTGACGATGACATCTCAATCTTATTATTTAGAAAATATAGGCCACACCTCTTTATCGTAATCGATTCATATCTCCTATATAAATACTCTTACGATTCATATCTCCTATATAAGTCCATCATACTGTTAGCGAGAAGAGCAATAATTTATTGAGATTTATTTTTACAAAGCCACTTTGCAAAGCCATTCATTGAAATTCAAAAACTATACAGTAAATTTCTTGTTACAAACATTTGTAGTTAATTTCAAAACAATCGTGTAACGTATTCGAAAGTTAAAGCTCAACAAACATAGGTACATATATACATATACATTCATACATACAGACTTACGAAATGCTATACGATTTTACAATTTGTTGTACAATTGACCTCACTTGGGCAACTATCAAAATTTCAGCTCGCTCAAACTACAAGGTAAGCGATTCTTCTATGAATTCTCATACCAAAATTGAAACTGTCATATGAATATATTTTAGTGTTTTAAACTTTAAACTAACGTTAATATAACCTCATATATTCATATATTTGTGGGATATAAAAATAAGTGTAAATCTGCATTTAGTTTATTTTCAATTAACGAAAATTACAAGTAAAAGTTTTGAGTTGTTAGTTGCATTGACATTCAAAAATAAATAACAACTAAATATAAATGACTCTTAAAATTTAGTAACGAGTTTAAATAAACAATCCAGATTTATGTAAAATAAAAAGTACTGAAAATGATTCATAATTAAACTGCATATAACAAATCTGTTAAAATAACCTCTCATAATGTCGACATAACTCTCGTCTCACACTCAACATAATTTGACTCTGTACCCGTCACAATCCGCGTATGTATGCATGTAGCATTACTGCATTAAAATCAAACAACAACCCCCTTACGAAATGCTCGTACAATGTGCATTGCAATATAGTATTAGCACAGCAAAGCAGAGCAATGTGTGTGGTGTAGATGGATTCAAACAAACAAATTTATATAATATTGAACATAAGCGAACGAAAAACGAACAATTGGAGAAAGAGCTATATAACCATAAATTTTCCTCGTTTTATGTACGAAATCCAGTTGAAACATGTTGAAAAATGATAGACAATACTTTCATTTTAGCATTTTTTTTTAAATAAGTTAAATAAATAATATTAAATAAGAAATAAACTTTGGTCAAACATTGATTGGAATTGACACAAAAAATGACACCTTTATAATAATCTGAAATGTAATACCAGTTGTATTTTTTTCAATTTTCTCGCAGAAATAATTATCAAAAATTTGATATAGACAATCTAGATACAAAAACGGATAGCGTATCGTAAATTTTTTGGTGAAAAATTATTTTTAAAATAAATATCAAATGATTATTTTAAATTTAGAAATGTGTTTCACAAAAAACTTATCAACTTGCTCTCCTACTTCCTATTCCTACTTACTTTTTGAGTTTTATTTTATTTTTGCAGTATTAGGGGCTAGGTGCCCATAATCATATCAACTCATTATAAAAATTTGAATATGGCTTCATTATCGTTAGTGTTACAACTTTTTCCTCTATCGAAATTTTGTAAGGTGCGTCGTTTTCTTTTTCTTTTCTGAGTCCGCAAATTTTTCGATTTTCCCTACAGGCCTCAAATTGATAGAAATTCGTTGTTTGTTATTGTAGTTAAATTTAAAAATTATTTTGTCCGTCACGTAATAAAACCAAATGTCCGTTAGCCGAAAACCTGAAAATTTAAAAAAATTGCAATTTTGATATTATCCGGCAAAGGAAATCACGTTTTGTCACATGTTCGAGAAAATCGTTTTTGAATTTGTTTTTAAATGATCTGCCGATAACAGTCACAAAACAATAGATTTTTGTCAATTACAAGCCTATTGGAACAATCGAAAATTTTACCGGCTGGGATAAAGAAAACACCCCCACTTGTAGTATTTTTGTAGTTAAAAAAGTTGTTACACTAAAGATAATTAAGGCATATACAAATTTTTAGAAGTGTATTTATTAATAACATGATATAATAAGGGGCATCGGGATTACATTATTTGAATTTTACAATATAATATACTAGCCGTCCCCGCCCGCTTCGCTGGGCAAATTTTCAAAGGAAATAAATTAAATTTTATTCATCATTTTTATTTTTATTTTTTTGCTTTTTTTGTTAATTTTTGTCATTCCTTAGAGCATCTTGCAAATGAATATAATTTTCAGCGCGTAATTTAGATTGATTATTTCGTATAAACGCTAAGCGCTCTGATTCAATTTTCGCATACATATCGACTAAAAATTGACTAAATACTGATCTAAAATAATGCAAATGATTGTGGTTATTATGCCGAACCATAATTCTAAAAGCGTAAAATGACATAGCTGATACAGTTTTATTTTGAATTGGCTGTCTAGAAACAGGATTGACTTGTGGAATATCTATTGAATATCCGTCATCTCCGTAACAAAAAATTAAAGGATATTGTAAACAATCATAAGAACGGTGTATTTCATTTATACGTTGAAGAGTATTGTTACGAAGATTAAGGACGATGTCTCTTTTATTAAATTCTTGCCCAACCGTTCATAGACTATTTCTACATCTCTTACAGAAGATTCCTACCAAATTTGGAATTTATAGGAGCTATAGTTTAAAAACGGGAATTGTTCATTGTTAACGCCCCCGCAATCCCCTTTGGGGAATGAATTTCTTAAAATCCGTTTTTAGTTGACCTCTACATAACGAAAGTAATATTCCTACCAAGTTTCACATTTCTAAGTCCTATAGTTCCCAAGATTTCGTGATGAGTAACTATAGAAATTGGAATACTTCGATTATCATCGAAATTTTTAACGTTTTAGCAGACTTTTTTAAAATTTGTCTCATGACAATTCTGAAGACAACAAAAAAAAAAATTAACCCAATCGGTCCAGCCGTTCTCAAGTGATACTCGATCATAGATACGGCATTTTATTTTTATCAAAAAAAATGAAAGTGGGTGTTCAGGGGTGCGTGGGAGTTAGTGGGTGGATGCGTGGAAGTTTGTAAGTAGATTCTTAGCTGAATGTAAAAGAACATTATCCGTTCAGTAAACTCCGTTGAAATCCATGAAAACAAAAGAATCAAGAGAAAACGCTTGTCTTTTGTTTTTATTAGCGGGATAAATGTTCATAAAAGTAAAACAGCAATAAAAAAATGAAGGAACGTTAGAATTCGAAAAATAAATAGCCATAAACCATCTAGGAAAAATTTCGCATCGAATGGTGGTAGTTTCATGTCGATACGATCAGTGGTTTAAGCGTGATTGAGCCTCAAACGAACACCATTTTCATTATATATATATATATATAGATTTCGTATTTATCTCGTTCCACGCAAGTGAACACCGTTGGCGGACCATCAGCTATATATTTTGTACACCGCACTCAAAATACCTAGTAGCCAACCAGTTGTGCAAAGAAATGATAAAATGAAAATTTTTTCGAAATGAAAATTATTCTTGCATCGTTTTCTATACTTCACAATTTTTTTTATATAAGAAATCATTTTAAGATATTATCTAATTTAACGTTTTATTCTTTCATAACCAAAATTTGTAACCCACTCGTATATAGCTGATATAAGGTAACTTCAAAAACACGAGGTTAAATGTAAAGACCTTGTTCGATATCTTCAATGTGACGGAAACAAAATTTGATATTTATTACTAATAAAAAAAATCCAAAGCGTAATATTTTTTTTTTTTTATTTGTTACTTTGAATAATACATAGTTTAATTTTTTTTAAGGTCAATTTTAAATCTCAAAGGCTGGCATGTTATTATTCTCTATTGATATAAATGTTATCTCTGTAAATAGCGAAACAAATTCTTTTGATAAGCTTTTGGGTATTTATTTAATAAAATATTAAGTGCACTATACAACAGAGAGCGCACTTAAATTTGGCATCATAATCATAATTAGAACAACATTTTTAAATTAACGCTTTACTGACTTTGGTCTATACTCTACAAATAGTGTCTATAATGTTCTTTTTCGTTATCTTTAACGTATAAACAGTTGATGGCTTCGTGTTCTAAAATAAGTCCACTACGCGGAGCTCCACAACCAGAAAATTAATAGATTAAAAAAAGGTGAAACTAAAACTCTTAAAACCCCTTGTTCAAAAGTTATGAAGAATAGGCTAACACAAATCATATTAAGCTCCGTTGTGTTAATAACACAGGTTGAGTATTTTTTTGGACTAGTCTGTATTTTTATGGCATTGTAATGTTAATAGTTATAAGCATGTTCGAAATAAATATTTTTCAATGCCATAAAAATGGATAAGAATACAAACTTGTCCAAACAAATACTTAATCTGTGTTATTAATACAACGGAGCTTAATATGATTTGTGTTAGCCTACCCATCATAACTTTTGAACAAGGTTTTTAGAGTTTTAGTTTCATCTTTTTCATTTATTAATTTTCTTCCTCTGTTAGTGTATTGATTGGATTTCGAACATCAGGCAGAGGATATTTCAAACATTTACAGATAATATAGAAGATGGAACTGGTTGGCTGGCTGGAATATGGCTCACAATATAACATGAATGGAAACTCCTATGTTTGCTCTGGCATCGAGGCTGGCTGATCTTTGACCGTGTTATATGCATACATATCATATACAATTGTATTTAAAACGAGTAGAAAACTCAATGAAATGTATATCCATTTAATAAGAGTAAACGAGATAGAATGATGATATTACAAAAGCTCGTTGTCTACTCTACCTCTGCAGTGTAATTCTGTTCTGTACAGACAATTCAGTAGAGAATTCAAACAGTGTTCACATTTAGTACATTGTAATGACCGTCAGCTAGCGCTATATGTATACACATATAACCATTGTAGGTGGAGCTTACCTACCACCACCATTTATTTTCAAGTAAAAAAGACAATCAAATTGAAAGCAGCATGTTCAATAATTTTCAACGGATTTAGTTGAATATTATTACTTTGGAAGTGAACACTGTTTCAGTTCAGTTTATTTTAATTTTTATGATTTGATTTTTTTTGAATAGTGTTCATCTTTTTTTTTATTATTATCATGTGGTTTTTGTATGTTTATCAATTTTTATGTACAGTGTGAAACCACCCACATCATTATAAAGTTTAATGTGTGTTTAGTGTCATTCGAAGTGTTCGAAAAGGAAAAACGATAATTTTTAAGTGTAAAATTTGTACTTAGTGATTTTGAAAAGTGTGATGATTTAAAGAGAGTGTGCTTTTTGTAATCATCCATAAAGCTTAGTGAAAAATTTTTTTTAATACATTTTGGGGGTAAATTAATAGTGTTTCAATCGTGGATACGCTAGCAGGGCCCATTTGTGGATTATCTCATGTTAGAATGGCATTGGCAAGGTAATTTCCAAAAATTTAACTCATTAATAACTTTTTTTTAATAAATATTTGTGCCAATTTTTATGTAGAGCATAGCTAAAGTATTTTGTATTAAAAAACATGTATTATAACAACACTGTCGTACAATAATTTTTTTTCAATGACCCCAAAATCATATTCAAATATCAAATGAATTAATCTTATATTAAACACAGATTTTAATAAATGATATATTAATATATTTGAGTACATGGACATAACATAACCTTATTTTTTTAAGTAGTTTATGTCAGTCTAAATCAATCAGCTGTTACCGATGTGTTTGTGAGATCTAACCTTAATTAATAAAATGTATTGAGCTACTGATCAAAATCGTCTAAACATAATTTCGAATGGGTGATTTTTTTGAAATAATTGATACTATCCCTTAAAATGACCCTTTTCTAACTGTAGTTCATTGTTTTGTTAGCATTAAAATTATATTTTAACCGACTTAAAAGAAGGAAGGTTCAATTTTAAAGCACACACCATTTTGACTATTTTTGTTTTATCATATCATATAAAACATGTGGTTAAATTAAATCCTCACTTTGATATGATAAAAAATTGAAGTTTTCTAGCTAATAAAATTTCCATATATACGAATTAACTGTACAAAATTTTAATTATTCACAACGATTTTGAACGTGAATAATTCGGGAAAGGCCATTTCTGAGGAATAAAAATTTTTAGAAACATTAAAATAGAAAGCATAATACCTGTATTTTAATGTCAATTTATACTCCCGGTGTCTAATATGTCCTTTCTGATGTTGATGTTAATATTTCTTAACATGTGAAGCTGTATTAATATTGATTACAGTCAAAAAATTTTCAAATCTAAGAAATCGTGTCTTTTTACATACCAAATGTTTCAACCTACCTACCCACATTATTGTAGTTGTTTCTCTGTTAATATTACTAGAAAATTAAATAAAGTTTTGAGTTAATTTAAATATTAGAAGATTCGTCGATTATCGCCTGCATGTTGATATATCAAGACAAAACGTTAAAAGCCTGCTGTAATATGGTAATATTCGTTTCAAAAATATAGTTTTCATTTATAAAACCAAAATCTTGCTTGAAACTTTTTCCCTTAAAGCCTGTAAAGTTCAAAAGATTCATATAATTAATTATATGCTAGTTTTTATATATATTGTGTTATAAACATTAAACGATCAATTTTTGGAGTCGGTTGTCTATTTTAATACCTTTTCCCTCGAATGACCCTTGCATATGTAGATTTTTCTTTTGTGCAACGAAGATTATATATTTTTAGGGATTTGTATATAAAATCAGCTGCTTGCCCCTTACATTTGATTATATCAGAACCCTTTAAACGAATTTCCGTTAAAAATACACCCTCGTGAATCAATTATCGTACACAAGTGCTTCTTTCCTCTTTCACATAGATTTTTTTGGTCAGTTATACAATCCCCTATGTTTTAAATTATTAAACTTCAACCAAACTTGTAGAGATTGAAACATGCAATTTTGAGATTCACAAAACTATGGCTGATTAGGTTGAAGAAAAATTTCTGATGAGTATTTTTTGACATGTTTTTTTAGATGTTCAGGTGACTTGCAATGAGGATTTTCATATTGCATAAGACTCAAAATAATTAAAGTTATTGACGCATTTCGCTATCAATATTTTGAATAACAATAATTGAGTTTTGTTAAACATTTAGAATAATTATAAACAACATTGAAGCGGTTGAATAAAAATTTTTTGTGGGAATGAATTAAACAATTTTTCTGACCAGTTTAAAAAAAATGAGACATAAGGGACATATTGAAAAGAATATTTAATATTGAGGGTTGGTAAATATAATATATCATAAAGGGATACTCTTTTCTTGTCAAACAAGAACGCCCTTCACTGAAAAAAAACTATTTTTTAAATATTTCTATGTATCTTTTAACCGTTTTCTTCATATTTATCATCTGTTCAGATTTCTGTGTGTACAAAATCTACTAATAGCTTATTCAATTAGTGTTTATTTTAATAGAGGGATGATGGATTTTGTTTTATATAGCCAAAGTATAGAACTTGATATTAAATGCCCGTTTACTTATTTTTTTTAATGATTTATCTAAGTGACATAGATCATTTTCTAGCTCTAATAATCATATTTTGAAATTTAACTAAGTAAAACCTTAATACAGAAAAATATGACAAAATTCTAAAAATTGTTTGTTTTCTTTTTTTTTTGGAATTATACGAAGCAAAGTTGGGTTCATTTTTTTTCATCAAATAGTAAACATTCTTCAGCTACAAAAAACTCTTTTAAGCCAGTGTCTATTTTGCAAAATAAGTAAATTCAATATTAAAATAGGTATTTAGTTATTTATTTTTTTATCAATTTATAAAAATTCATTAGTTTTGTGAAAGTCGGTGATCTTATACCATAAAACCAACTTCTCAAAATATATGAAACATTCTATAAGTAAAAAAAAAAAAAACAGGAAAAAAATATTAAAACATTATTAACTACGCCCATTGAAACAGTCAATTATACGAAAAAGAAAAACGACACATCTGAAGACTAATAATATTTAAGTAGCCGTTATTATCTAGTTAATTAGATGATTTAATGAATATCAAAATCTATATAAAATTGGTTAAGAAAAAATGTAGTAAGAGCAAAAAGTATTTTTTTTTTAATCCTAAATGCCTAGTGAATTTTCAAAGTAGATTTATTTAATTATGGATTTAGCAGATGCTTTCTAAATTCAGTATTTTATGTATAAAATTTCATAACAGACAGATAAAACTATATATTTTGTTGTATTTTTGAGAAACAAAATGATTATGTGTAATGTAACTTAATAACGAATAACAAAGAACGTTATATATACAGACATCTAACGAACCACACACAAAGATAATTTCGATTATACGAATTTTTTTTTTTTTTGTATTAACATGATGGTCATGCGATCGATTTTACTGTATTAAACAAAAAATTAAATATACCTAAATTAAACAGAGTGTAAAAATATTTTATTGAGATATTCATTAATTATTATGATAAGGTTGAATAAATTGTTTAAGGTTATTCAAACGCCAACTTTAAATTAACATACAGTTGATAATTATGTGTTTTTATTCTGACAAAAATCGATAATAATTGAAGTATGGCAATCGAATTCATGAGATAAATTTTATTTCGCATTTCATTTAAGGTTTTGCATTTTAATGTTTGCGAAAAATATGGTGTTTAAATATGGGTTATTCTAAATAGTTCTTAATTATACCGGTATTTAGAGTTTTCATTAGTATGAATTTTTTTTAGAAATATGTTCCCGTGCCAGAAAGGAAAAATTATATCTGAAAATGATCCGCGCGGATTTGTAAAAATGTTATCATATAGGTACCGTATTATCCGTATACTTTTCAATACTCATCTAGAATATAAAAAGATAAGGTTTTTTGTTAACAATATTTAAAAAAAAATCACCAATTCTGGAAAAAACCAAAAAAATAATCGTTTATTTGAGGATACGATTTTTTCAAAATATACGTTTTGAAATGAAAATATATCATGATCGGCCAGAAAACCTTTTTAAAATTAACGCTCTAGAAAAGTAAAACTTCTGTTATGAATGACAAACAAGATCTATACATACACCTAACAGAACAATTTTAGATTAAGCACAAAAAACAATGACATGACGTGACGGGAGCAGTTTTTTTTCTAAGTTTAGTATTTTCAAAAATATATATTAATATTCTGATTCTATAAATTATGTATGTTTCTAACAACAATATTTCTGTTAAATTACATAATTTATTATGTACGGATCGAATAACCTTAAATATTGAAGGTGTGTTAAATTATTTTTGTAAAATATAACGAGGGCATAGAACAATTAAAGAATTATAACATCAGAGTAGAAAAGTATATATATACTTTATTTTAAATAATAATAATACTTAACAGTCATATAGCAACACAGTTAAATTAATTTTAATGCCGGAAATTCAACACAATATAGCAATGATGTAGATCGACCTTTATCAAATAATACTAACGGTTGAGGTTATAATATATAGTACTTATGTTGTGCTGCTGTTATAATCATCATCAAAATAATTAAACATAATTACACTTGACTTGAAACAAAATTTTTTTTAAGAATAAAAATATTTTTTGTTGAATTGTGAAATATCAACTCAAGTTAACACTCATGTTAACATTCAATTATAATTCATACGAAGAAACGGGCTCAAAAATAAGGACTACCTACATAGACCAGGGTCGATAATTTTTGAATCCAAAAAAATTATTGTAGGATGAAATCTACTATAAATGAAAGAGAATATAACAAAAATGATAGGAAAACTACTTACGGGCGATATGAGGTCGGGAAGTGAGTGAGTTTTTAAGGGTAAAACATGGCTTATGTCGCTTTCCGGCAAAACTACGGTTCCTATGAAAAAAAGTTAAATAGCAAAGTTGTATGTAATAAAAAAAATCTGCAACTTTTGTATAACTTTTTTCGCATAACCCCAAAGTTTATGTGAAAAATTGAAAAAACCAAGTTTTTTCGTTTTTACAAAACAAATTTTTTTTTCACGAAATTTGGTGAAAATTTACCTTTTTATGTTAAAATATTTATTTTTTCACTACTATATTTTTCTTTCACTTTTTCCCATTTTTAATGGCTTCTACCCTTATCTGACTGCTCTTAAAACAATCGTTTTGTTATTAATATTCTTTTAATTTATCTTCGAGAGGTCAAATGCTTATTTTTACGAATTTGTAAAATTGGTTGGTGAATCAAAAATGATTTTTATTCATTTATGAAGGTAACGTGATGCTTTGAGAATTTTATCAAAAAAGTAAACAGAAAGAAATAACTATCAAATACATATTAATTATAACATAAATATTTAGAGAAAGAAAGATGTGTACATGTTTAAAAAAACTGTACATTTGTTTTTATATCTTAATGAAAAATATATTATGCTTTCAAAAAATTTTCAAGCCATCAATAAAAATATTATTAATCAGTTGAGTCACAAATATTGTTTGTCAAAAATATTTTTTTAATTAAATTTAAATAAAATATCTATTTGCATTTTAATTTATTTTTTAATATCATCAGAGATGGCTGTGATCCCAATAATTGAACTCAATATTAGTAGCATCAAAGGACGTTTAACATTTTTATATATTTAATAGTAAAATTTTTTTAACTTTAATTGTAATTAACACATTGAAATGAGCGTAAAAAAAATTTTAATTATTCAAAATATTCAGTAATTGTTCGTTTGTATAATATGACACAATTTTATTTTGAGTAATAAATCGACGATGATTTTCAAAGTTAATAAGATACCTTGATTGACTGAATGACGACTGTACCCTTGATACAGCTGTAAATTTTTTCCGGATACGTCCATGTATCAGAAGATATTTTCTGTTTATTTCACTCACCACCACGTGAAACGTATGACATGATGCGTCTTGTCAACCCTCTCTCTTAAAATTAAAGTTGTAGAAAAATTAAACATTAGTAACAGTTTTTTAATGAAACCAATTTTTTTTCTCAATCAGAAAGTTATAGATGAGATACTAAAAAAATTCGTTTGTATTTCACAAGTTAGCAAGGTTATTTCAAAAACTGAAATAATAAACAAAAATTTCTATTTAATTTTTTACAAAAATATTATTAATAAAAAACTTTAAAAAAAAATCGTCTTAACTACGACCTTGTCTGAACGTATGTAATACTATTATAAAGGTTAAATTATATTTAACACAGAGGCGGCTGGAAACACTACGAAGTACATACATAAATAAGTGTGTATATATGCTGCGCAAGATATCTTTACATCTGTGTGTTGACTTAAGGTAATGAATCGATCGTTTAGAACAGAGAATAAACGAGTGTGAGCACACTGAACTCTGTCTAAATAATTATTAAGAAATTAAATTTTAAGTCAGTCAAACTAACTACTTTAAATTGGATTAAACTATTTGTCTTTAGAGATTACTCTTTTACAATTTTTGGCATTCGGTGATATAAAATGTATATAATTTATAAACACAGTAATAGCTGTACTCACAAATTCTGTGAGTAATAAAACATAAGAAATATATCGACCAAAATTTGTTAACATTTTTATGGCTCGATTTACTTTTTGTGTCAAGTTGTTACAATAACTGATTTTTGTATTTTTAATTCTTAAATGGAAACAGGCGAAAGTATTTTTCAATAAAGAAAATCTTGAAACCTAATTCATTGTATCTAAATAATATATACAGCCTAGATTTTGAAATTAAACTTTACGAAATACTAAATCATTATTTCCCAAATATATATCATGATAGTGCTGGAAACTATTATATATTTAATTTTAAGGGATGTCATTGTTTGAATATCCAACGATCAAAATTTTTAACAAGACTCGGTTTTGCTAATTCTATTCTTCAACTTGGGCCTTGATAAACACATAGTTTGTATAATATTTTGACTGTTATATATGGTGCGTGTGATTGAGAGTGGATTGAAATTTGTTGTAACTTTTGAAAATGATTTAGATAAATAATACTAGAGTTGAAATACGACCTAACTTGTAACTGTGAGAACTGAGCACTACATTTTCGTTAGAAGTGAATTAAAAGCAAAATTTCATTTTAAATTTAAGAGTTTTAATATTAAAATACTGAACAAGACATCGTATCTATTGAAGAATGCAGGTAAATAAAGGTATATCAATAATTCTTCGTAATTTGAAGCCAATCCGTCCATTCAATATCAAGAAGGTAAACTTATTTTCAAAAAGCAAATGACCTTCTCTGATTCATTTAAAAGGTATTTTCAACTTTACCTGAATAATCTGAACGAAAGAACGATTTAAACGAGAAACCCTTTTGAAAGAAAAAAAAAGAGAAACGTTCATGATTTTTATTTGAGTATACAGTTTTGTAGTAGGTATTAGAAATATAATTTGTATGTTTGCAAAGTGACACGACCATTGTATTCATAACAATAATAAATATGAAAATTCAAGGTAGTCATTAGTTAGAAAAAAAGAATTAAACATACGAACGTATATTTTTTTTAAAAGTATTTTATTATGTGTACTTATAATTACACAACATAATATTTCGCGTCATATGGCTGGCTTACTGACTGGTCACGGGGAGAGGTCATTTGAAAAACAATTTAAAAAAATTAAAACAAAACAAGAAAATCATTTAATACTTACTACTGGAATTTTTTTTCATCACTATTTTAAACATTTAATACTTGTTACGTTATATTAAGCTGTTTATCATAATTAATTTTGTTTATATAAATCATTCATTTTAAGTAAATGTCAAATTGAGGTCGTAGGTTGTCGCGTTTTATGTTTATATCAAATATTTATATCAGAAAGATCTCAAATATGACTAAATTTTGGTGGCGGAGAAAAAATTTTTTTAAACAATGAAATACAAGTTAACGACATTAATATGTAACAATACCACTCGTTCGCTCCAGGAAAATAAATAAAGCATTGAAACAAAATAAAAATTAAACAATAACAGCAAGTCTTTTGTTTTTATTTCCTGAAAATATGTAAATAAAAAAATCTATTTAAAAAAATTATAAAGGGAAGACTCTATTTAATCCATAAAAAAATAGCCTAAAAACGTCAAAAAGTGATTCTACTACTAATGCTCATAGTCTCATAAAGTTTCGTACTGCAATTGTCAAATGTTGTCAATTAAAAAATATTGATTATTCTCACCAAATGATTCTTTGTTTTATTTTAGAGAATAATGTACATATCTTCGTAAATTAGTTTTTTGGTATAACTGTAAAACATTCAAATAATTTGTCACAATATTTTTATCACAAATTGTTTTATAGAACTACCTGAATCTAGGTACTCCAATTGTCTGAGCGGTAATTTAAAAAAAAAAAAAAACACCTGTTTAAATTTACAGAAGTAGGTAGTAAAAATAAATGACGTTCGTATCCGAAAAAATTTGACCAAAGTACCAAAATTTTTCATATTAAAATCAAGTTCTTAGAGAATAATCTTAATTTACAAAGAAATACTATTTGAAAATGAAAAGGAAATTTATGTAAAAAAAAAAATCACTCAAAATTACTACAATATTCAGACATTTATTTCATCAAGTTGGATAATAATTATAAAAACCAATTTTCTGTAATTTTCTTTGTTGGAAAATATTTATTATTAAAATTGCAGTTCATTCAAGACATTGTCTAATCGATTTTTTTATCAAACTCTAAAGGTATTTCACAAATTGTTTTGATTAGAAAATTTAAATAATAAAAGTAATTTAAATTTGGATGTTTTTTCATTTAGAAATAGTACAATAATGTTAATTGAAGTGAGAATTTTATAACAATTTTTGTTGTTATAAATTATTTTTTGTGCATATAAACTATTAAGAGACACTTTTCATATTTCTCGATGATTCTATAAAAAATATACATTTTTAAAAATTTTAACATAATAAAAACAAAATAATTTTAAAGCATCAAACACTTGAATACTTGATTTCAATTTACACATCTGACCAATCTTCTAACAAATAATTATAAACAATTTTAAGAAATGATTTTCTTTCGTGGAATGTTATTACTATGGAATAATTTAAAATCGAGCATTCAATACAAGGAAGTTGAACTTAATATATTACACACTTCGTTAAACATTCTCAGATGACTATTATAAACATTTTTTATTACATTATTATTATAATTATGTAACATAGAAACAAAGAATATTTGAAATATTTTACATAATTCAATATCAAGAAAATGTTATAATTTTAATAACATTTATTTATTGTTGATAAAAATATATTGATTACATGTATTGAATATAAAAAATCAATTGATTATATAATTTTAAAAATGCAATTTTTATAATAAAACAAACGGAGATAACAACTAACACAGTTAATTGATTACATACTCGACATATGATTTAATATCATTGTTTGGATTACTTTTAATTAGCGTTCATAAAATACTATAAATATCCCGTCTATACAGTTATTATATGTGTATACATGTATAATAATAATATGTGTTTATTAGCCAAATTTGAGAAAAAATTGTTTAGAACTCAAATATTTTACGAAAATATTTGTATATTTTTTGTATTTGAATTTTTCTTCTTTATTATTATGTTTAAAATTTGTTTCAAGAATTTATTGAACCCAATGGACCGATTTCACGAACTTAAACTCACTTTGTATGTTAAGAATACGCTACGAAATTTTCAGTTCGTTATCTCTTTTTGTTTTTGAGATATCGTGATGACGGGCAGACGGTCGGTCGGACAAACGGAAATGGACTAATTAGATCTTTCTATGAACATCTATACCAAAATTCTGTTTGTGCGGTCAATGTTACAAACTTGAGACTAAAATTAATATATTCTGACATATTATGTATATCGTGTATAACAATTAATATTTGCGTGTTATATCAATATAAAAATATTTCAAAATGAAGAATAATCATTAAATGTAATTATAATTACATAGAAATTAATTTTTGGATCAGAGATAGCTTAGCTTACAAGATATACTATCTAATACCATTCCCAGAAAATTACGATTGTTTAAACTTTTTTATTGTCATTATGAAAATTAACCTGTAATTTTATTTTTGATTCAATTTAGTAATTTCTGCGTTATTATCATTTCAATTTTTTGACCTGTATAAATACAGTGATTTTTTAACAGTGATTTGGTATCGATTTAAAAATAATATATTCTATAAAAAGTATTTTATTAATAGGATAAACATTGTTTTAGTATATTTATCAAATTGTTAAACAATTTAAATATACACTTCTGTACTAGCACACAAATAAACATAGTCTTAACGAGCCTCAATAATGGAAATACATAAATACTTGAATGAAAATTACAGGGAGAGTGAAATCATCTTTATGGTAGGTTGATATGAAACCTCAGAAAGTACATGAAAACTTATCGATAATGAAGTGTTCTGAACAATAATTATTATTAACTTTATGATTACATATGTTTTATAATGACCGTGAAAATAAATGATTTGTGGGTGTCAGGAAATCACATTGAATAAAATCACACTTTTATGCATATGTGTATTGGTATATACATGCATATATACGTTAATATGTATGTTCACTTATTACTGAGACCATACCACCACGTGTTCGTGAATGTGCCTTTAAAACATTATCTATTTCATTCTAACATATACATGTTTATATATGTATAAGCTATTTGTACTATCTCATTTGGCTTATGTGTGTGAGAATAGGTAGGTAGATCAGCCAGGCAACACCACACGACGAACTGAACCGCAGTTTGTAACACATGCCAATGTTAATTCTAACTAATAAAAAAAATTGGTGTGTGTGTTTCTTGTAATAGTGAGAACGTATTCAGAACATAATAGGATGGACTGAAATGCAGATAAATGAGTATAATTTTGCTTTTTAAATCGTTTATAATTCGTATAATGTGGAATTTAGTTTTCCTAGAGCTTCAAACATTTCCTAGAAATTTTTTTGAAGTGTATTTTATTTGTCTTCTAAGAACGATGATACAAATTATTTAACAGAATAAAATGAATCACATTGGAGGTTTCATCGAACGAGAAATGAAAACGTTTTATCTTTCAATTAATCAATAATTTAAAAAGTTTCTTGGTAAAAAACGTCAAACATTTTATCTATATGATTACAAAATTCCATACGTTCCATAAATAGTTTTTCATACCTTACAGCTTCTGATTATTCAATAAACAAACTATTTGCTTAAAATCTATATTTTCCAGACAGGAGGGTAAATTTCCTATTATTTCATTGTTTTTTTTTTCTTTTAATTTTTCTTTTCAATGTGTGGTTAAATTGTTTAAATGAATATTTTTTTTTTATTTTTGTAAAACATTCAATTAAATCGGGTAGCTTTTTTTTTATATCCTGTGTATTTTTTGTCATTTTTTAAATTTTATTGATTATCACAGAAAATTATATTTTACCTGAAATGTATTGTAAATAGAAAAAAAAAACTTTTTTGTTAACAAAAAAGTATTCCACAAAATTATTTTAATATCAGGTAAAATTAATTTTATAGTTATTCTTAAAGTTAAATAATTGTACCTACCTGAATTAATCTTACAAATAGTTTTTTAACACAATACATTCAATCTTTATATAATCATTCCAAAACATACGGAGTGAAATTTACACAATGGTTCCTTATATCTTAAAATATTTATTTCATTATAAAAATGACGATCTTTTCTATTTAATTATTTACCAATCTTGAGGAAAGAATTGAAAATTGTTGTAATTGCCCTTGAGTTTTAAATATATTTGCTTCATCTATGTATTTAAAGAAGGTTACGACTGGTTCTACGATTCAAATTTTATACGATACTATTATCAAAAATTATTTTAAATTTTATAATGAATAAAATATTTATAAAACTTACTAATGTTGTAGTTTTATAAAATTTCGTATAATTTTTAACTTTCTAATACATGTAGATAAGTATAGGAAGGTTGCTGTCATTGGTTGAAAATTTTAATCGAAATTTTCAATATATTATTTGGAAGCTGTTTATTAATAATTTCGATAATAAAGTGTATTGTTCTCTTCGAAAGTCCGGCGGTGAAGTTAATTTAATAAAAAAAAATTATCAATAAAAAAACTATAAGAATATGGTTGCATAATAAGTTTCTAAATGACATTAAGACATTGTAATACTTTTGTATATTATATTTGCCGACCATTAAGAATTTGTACTTACGAATGATGCCAAAATTGATGTTTAGAATAGAGTTTGCTTATGAATTTCTATTCCAGATTATGCTTTGAATGAAAATTTTTTATGATGGTAATAAGTGCTACTTGTTATCGAATTATAGACGTCTAGATTTATTTTATTTTTTATTGTTCTTATTTTTTTTCTTTGGAGGTGATAATCTTTGGAACTACTGAATTGATTCCAGGAATTCTTTCAAAGGTAGAAAAGTATATAATCAGTGTCTAGCATATTTTTTTAAGACATAAGATTATACACAGAATTTATAAAGGATGATTCGTGCTCAATTGACTAAGAGATATCCCAATGTAAATTATGGTAACTACAATTGAAAAAGGATTAGGTTAACTGAGCTCCATCCATTACTTTTCCAAACGTCGAAATTCAAAAGTAATTTCAATGCGTTCTATTTTGATTTTTTGGATTTGTAATCTTTTACTTGTCGAGTCACGAGAAAAAGATCGAAAAAAATCGAAATTAACTAACTTTTATAATTAACGAATTTCTATTGCTTGTCATAATTTTTTTATATACTTATATAAAATTTGTATACCTTCAATTAAAGATTTTCAGCTTTGTAAGAATAAGAAAATTGATTTTATTAAATTAAACGTTCGCTTCTAAATCGATTAGAATAGGAGGACCGACTCACGTGTTAAATATGCAATCTTTAACTGGCAATTTTCCAAATATTAGTGCTACAAAGATTGAAAAACACTCAATGAAACTTCTAAGTATGTGTATTTAAATTTTCTTAAAGAGTCTAATAAAAGTGGAGTACGTCCTACAGTTTTGTTAATGTTAAATTTTGTCAAATTGTATTTTTGTGTCTTTAAATTCCAGGAAAAAAATTATATAATTCGTATGCATATGAAACAAATCTATTATATTATATTTTTCGACAGGGAACATATATTTTATATATATATTTTAAATGTTTTAGCCTTGTTAAAAAAATTATTATCGCTGAACGTACCACATAGAGAAAACAAATATTAGAAAAAAGGCCATTATATAATAAAGTTTTTAACACAAAAATAGCAAAATAATGGCCTTCATAGTTAAATATTATTACTGATTAGCATCCATATACGAATATTATACAAAAAAAAAAATATTTTTTTTATTTGATTAATACAAACTGATTTGTCCTCAAGATTTGTTGCGTTTATCTTGACTTCAATATATATATAAATAATGATTCGATTACACTTAATTTGTTTTTTAGCACAGTTTCGAGATGTTATGACATTGAATGTTTCGTGATATTTCGTGTATTTGATTCGGGTATTTGTCACATGGTCATTCGAATAAAAAAAATATTTCGTTCTAAAATAATTATTATTTTGTTAACTCGTGTTTTTGAACAGATAAAAAATTTGTAAAACATTGAAAAAATAAACGTAGATTTTAAGGTTGTGTTAGATTGACAAATTCTAAAAAAAAAAAAAAAAAATCCGCCAAGGTTCTTTATTAAAAAAAAAAATTAAGGAAGTTAAATTTTTTTGCAAAAGAAATTTGACCTAATTTAATATATTTTTTTTAAACATGAAATTACTACGATACAATTTATGATTGTAAACTTTTGAGAAAATAAAATATTCAAATTTTTTTAAAGAACTACTGACAAGATTTGTGGTCTCTTTATTTCATTGGCCAACTTAAGATTATGATGTTCGTTTGTTTGTAATTGAAAAACTTGTAAACGGCTGCACCGATTAGTTTTTGCGTGAGTGTGGGTGCTAAAGAAAGTATACTTATATTAGTACTAGCTGCTGCCACCCGCATTGCAACTTGGATGTACAAAACTGTGCAGTACTTATATATTTAAAAAAAAATTACCCAAATCAATTTTTCAATTATGGCTAGTAAATAACCTGCCAATTCTGACATTGAAATATTGAATTAAACTTTGAAATACATACAAATTATGATGCTGAAACTACCTTTATATTAATTAAATAATAATAATAATCTTAGTTAATTTAAATTATGTAAACAATTAATCATATATTTGTTTGATGTCATAGAATTGAGGACGGCCACAAAATTGATGTTATGTGAATAACTAATAACTACGTTATATTTTTTTCTTAGTTATAACGTTTCTGTTTTAAAATTATTCTCAATTATCTACATATTACAAAAAAATGAAAAATAAAATAAATATTTTTAATCATTTATTTCGATTCTTGTTTAAAATTCATTAATTTAAATATGTTTGTTAATTACTTTATTAAAAATGAAGTTTCTTTATCCTTGCTATATATTTGTTTTAACAATACTAATAACGAATTCAAATTAATGTAAAGAATTTATTATTAGATATATATATCATACATTGTCATATCTGTGTCTTCTGTATATTCTATTATCTCTGCCTGGTTTCTTTGTGAATTTAACAATTTTGTGGTTAAAATATCAAATAAATTTGGCTTACTAATTTTATATCACGTCATATTTTAGGTGGTAAAAATTCTTTTAATCTAACAGTAAGATATCAATCACAATTTCCTATCAAGTAATTGATAAGTTTTCTATTTTAGTGACTTTCTATTATCTTATTTTATTATAGTTTAACTTGCAAGTAATAACGATCATTTGTATAGTTTTTGGAATGTTTAATTTCATAAATCCGTGTTTCTGTTTAATGTGCTTGATTTCCATAAATATTGCCTTTGCGTAAATTACAATAAAAAAGACTTTTAATTTAAAAATAGCTAATTGAAGATGTTGCAAAATACATTTAAATCTAACCCACTGTTTCATGGTCAAAATGTATTTAACTGTTTGGTCTAATTAAATATTTAAAATAATATAATATACCGATTCAATTTCAATAATTGAATTATTGTATTAATTTATGGAATTAGTACACAATTTGTTTGTAGGTTAAAAATAAATTTATTTTATTTATTTTTTTTTTTTCAAAGAAATTTACCTTTATGAAAATTTTAAGAGTTTTTTATTATCGCTTCAGAATTCAGAATAATTTTGTTTAATGTTAATTAATGTAAAGCATAAAATTCCGCTTCGTACCAGACTTAATTCACCCACAACTGTTGAAACATTTAAATAAAACAGCAATAAAATATATACTAAGCATAAACCCATCCTCAAAATATTTGTATAAAACGATCTTTATTCCAATTTTAAAACATATTAAGTGATCCAAAATAAAACATCCAATTGAAGAATCCTTCATAATTACAATTTCGCTAAAAACAATTGAAAACTATTGATGTGAATTTATATTATACACACTTTTGAAATTAATTCAATTTCTTCAAAGCAAATTTAAAAAAATTAATAATTGTGAAAAAATAACTAACTTTAAAGTAACAAAGATAATTTATTAGTATAAATGCGGGCATACAACAAGAAGACTATTATAAATTGAAGGTTTTAAGATTTGAGGCAAGTGGAACAACGCAACATTATCATAATATACATACACAATGTATAAAACAGAGCCCAGCCACAGCAAGCGGCAAACGATCAACCAACCAAGCAGTTGGTACACTTATGGCCCACTACATGTATAATGCGTGTATTCAAACGTTACAACTCTCTCATCATTCTCTTATTCGACAGAGACATAACATATACAACTAAATATATAATTAGTATCTATCTTTCTTTATTAATTCAAGGTTTACTAATTTTTTTATATTGAAAAATTTTTTTTGTGGTTCTTTCTTGTCGCGCGCACACAGATTGAATGGATGTGTATGTATGTGTGGATTATACCCTTTTTAATTTTCCGATAGAAAGGTTTCGTATAGACTTCGAAAAAACTAATTTTATGATATCGTTGCATTATGAGATGACCACATGATTATCAACAAATGTTACATTTAGATGTAGTTAAAACATTTAATTTTTTGCCCATTACAATCAAATAAAAGAGAAATGATCCTAGGAGGAATTCAAACAAAAACTGTTATATGTCAGATTATAATATATTAAAATGAAAGTTTTTATATACCATAAAATACATTGGAAAAAAAAACATTAATCCAATTCTTATATTAGTCGAAGTTTCCACTGATAAAGAAAACACTGAGGCTGTAAAATGTTGTTGAGCAAAACTTTTTTGATTAAGGTCATGTGCACCAGAAAATCTGATGTCATTCTAAGCATATGTTTTATGTTTTATACTCTGCATATTGTGAGAATTTCTCAAAAGATATAAGTTTTTTTTTTAGAAAATCCGAAGACTGTTTCAAGTACCATCAAAATTTCTTCTGAGAAAGATGAACGGAATTTCTTACAGCACTGTCATATAGTGAGCGGCGTACTTAAGACACTTTTTGATATATTGTCAGGTTTTCTTATACAAATTTCTTATAAGGACTTGAAAGTTTTCGACGTGCATCAAATTTGCTAATAAGATTCTGATCAAAAAATGTTGTGTCGCCGCTAATTAATAATTAATTGAAATTTATTTTGATTTAATCTTATCCTGAAATTTCTATAAAAAAACTTGTCATTGTATATTGTATTAATTATATTGCTGACGTAATTATCAAAATATTTTCTTTCTAAACAATATTGTTTTTGTTTGATCAGATTTTTTAAGGTCATATTCACCATGGTTTGTTAAAAAACAAACATTTTATATTTCATTGAACGAACGCACCGGGGCCAAGCCATAGCATAACAACAAACAAACCAGCCGGGCCAAGCTATGTTTAGACGGTTTGGGGTCACAACATCTCTCTCTGTTCTCTTTCATTGTCATTATTTACGATGAGTAGTACTGTAGTGTTATATTGGGTTTTGTATGTATATCGTTAACATTTAGACCACAATAATAAGCATTGTTAATTATTGTTCTCGTTGTTTTAAATTATTTTTTGTCATTTTTGACATACTTTTTAAATATCATTTCTATCTATTTACTTCTTTTTAAATTTGATGTATTTACTAGAAAATGAACCTTCAATAGAAAATTGTACACGAGGACTTGAATAATTTGTAATGGCCATTGTTTTCTTCACGCAGTATGTCCGTCCGTAGGTGGAATATTTTATTTTTAAATTTTTTAAAATCATTTTTTAAACTATTAAGGTCATTAGTGACTACAGTATACAAATACAAAAACAGCACAGGGTATTTCCAAGCGGTCACCTGTAGTACTGACTGACCCTGATGTTGCTTAATTTTGGGATCGGGTGACAAATTAAATTGCCTATGTTAAATACACCTTATACAAATAATATTTTAAAATTTAAAGTTGTCATCAACTTTTTGCCTTCGGCCTTAATTATTAACGTGTCGCTTATGAATATTGTTAAAGAGAATTCTAGGATTTTTCGATTTTTGCCCCAATTTCCTAAATCAACAATTTTTTGTACTTATATGTATTTCGACTACAAACTAGTCCTTATCATTCTGGATTAGCTAATCGTAATAATTCTGCTGGAAGATGATACTCGTTGCTAATTTGGTGACGGTCTGCATGCATGACAGTAACAGTTGACTGTGTTTAGCAATTAGAATAGGACTATCTTATAACTAGTAATAATTAAAGGAAGCTGATTCATTACTAGGTATAAAGATCAAAATAACTTACCGAGTATAGATGCATTTCAAATTGATTTTTTACTTTTTTTAGATCGCTAAAATAACCTTAAAATATTTAATCCTAAAAAATACTTTAAAGTTATGATTTGATCGAGTAGATTCTCATACTAATGCTTTGAAGCCTATTAGATACAATCATCCAAATTAATCTGATTCGTTTTGACCGATTAAAAATGTATGCCAAAAACATTTTAATTATAAATTGTTTTATGATATTATAAATGGATATATAAACACAACAACATAATTAAAACAATAAATATTATTACTACACTGAGAGAAGGAGGAGAAAAGGTCTATGATTTAAAATTAATGTTTTCAGATGCATTTTGTTGTACTTTCATAATGAATTGATGTGAATAATAAATACAATTGTATCATATTTAAAACGCACTTTCGAAGCTGTTTATTAGGATTCCGTAACCATATCACCAATTAAAAATGCCATTAAAATAATTCAAAGATAAATGTTCTGGAACAAAAAAACTTAAAATTTGTTTGTAAAAGAATTTGAGATATTCTCAGGCGGAGCAAGTTTTGAAGCTTTGTTGTTTAGCAAGATTTAGATACACATTAAAGCTGAAGTCCACTCTTTATGCAACAAAATGGGTTTATGCAACAAAAGAAAAACTAAAGGAACGCTATACATAACATACCAGAAGTTTGTTATTCGGCTTTGTAAATGACGAGCAAAAATTGAATAAGTGACGTTAAGTTACTTAACGCTTGGACATACGAATATACCAATAACTTTTACCACGAGGAAACTGTCATACTTAGTGTTATTTGACAAATTCTTCAATTATAAATGTATTACGATGTATATTTTTTAATACTTAAACAATTCTAAATTATTCGATTAATATAAATAGAAACGTCATCGCAATGAATTCTCCATTTGGTTTTTATTTTTTGGACATCTGTATAAGCGACTAATCTCGTATATTCTAACGTACGTAAGTTAAAAGATACATCATCGTTTTTTATCAAATTGTATTTTCTTAGGGACAAGAAATTTGGATAACTATAACAATCAAATTTTGACGTGCGATGTCATAAGTAATTACTAAACTCTGTTATTCCATAAATGAGAATCAGATGCCTCTAGAAAAATAAATGGTCATAAATATCAGTTGCCTCTAGAAAAAGGTCGTTTTTGCCTGCACAGTAAATGACGGTACTGTGCAGGCAAAAACGACCTTTTTCTAGAGGCAACTGATATTTATGACCATTTATTAAATTTCGTAAACTCACTATGTTAAAAAAATTCAATAAAGTAACATCGGTTTTAATTCTGTATAAGTGAGAAAATACACCCCTGTGGTTTTAGAAAAGAGAAATCGGATTAGTGAGTACATCCAGCGAAAAAGCAACAGCGGCTCCTTCACTTCTCGCTTATTATCCAAGTTACGACTGTAATTAAAATTATCTCTTTGACACATTTCACAATCTTCGATGAGCTATAGAATGAAGTACGTTCTCTATTTACAGAACCGTAATTCTCTTAGTACAAATAACATACACTACACTCTTCACTGAATCGAATTGATATTTAAAAAAATATAATATTCGCTCTACTTTCTATCTAAAATAGTGACTGTTTGATTTACAGTGCAAAACAACACTATCATCATCGGATACGTTATAGTAGTATTATATTACACATACATACTTAATCTATAATTTTATTTATTCACAAAATATATTTTTTTCTCTTATATTAATAATCATCATAATAATAATAATAAAGTTAATGTATGTATAAAAAAGAAAGAAGTGCTTAATAACTATAGAGACTGATTGTATCTGAGAATAGCCTCGTCGTAGCTTGTTGCTGGCTTACTTGGTATCGTACCAAGTACACGATGCGATGCTTATTAATTGTGTTATACCTTTGTGATGTTTTTAAGATCTATATTACTTATGTATCTGTTTTATAAAACTGTTTTATGTACTTATTATTTTAAATCGGTTTTCAGTACAAATGAATTATATTATAGTAATAATTTATAATAATCATTATTTCTGTATTGGTTTTACCTTACAGAAATAGAATTAGTATTTGTGAGTATTCTGTTCAATTTTTTAGAAATGTATTTTGATAATTGCAATGTAATAGTCGAAGATATCGTGGGAGTTTTGGTCTAAAACGGTCTTTCTGTATGGATATAATTTTTCAGTAATAAATCATAGTATGCAAAGTTCTGGAAACCACGTTCTGCCAGGAATCAATAATCCTGCACGTCATCAGCTTATATACATTTGAAAGCTGTGAGAAATGAGTTAGGTAAAAACGGTAAAAGTTAGAAAACCTGAGAGAAATGGATCAATAAATAGATTTTGAGAAACCTTTATTTACATTTGGCAGCTACTATCAATATTTCAGCTTTTCTTCTTATAATGTTAAAATACCCATCTGTAGAATTGAAAAATTTTATTCACAGATACACACACAAATTTTCATTGATAACAAATCAGAACTAATTGCTAGAATATTGTTATTAATAATTCTATGCAACTATTTGGGTGAAGTTTTCACTAAATTTTAGTAAAAAATAGAATGAAATTTGAAAATGAAAAGTAGATTGAAATTTTATGGTACATAAAATCAATTTTCAATTAATTGTGCTATCAATGCTATTTTTATAAATTAAAAAACGTGTTTAGTATCAGTTTTCAATTTCCTTATCATTTCCGTTATACAACAACACGAGTTTTTTAATATGATTTCTAGATCAACCTATAAATATTAAATTTACAGTTTTAGTATTTTTAATACTTTTATTATTTTCCATTCTTTGTAAAGTGGTGTTTCGATGAATTTAGAATGTCGATTTTCAATGATATAAAATGTTTCTAATTGTACTAAGAGCATGGAACGGATGCTATGGTATTAAGGACTATTCATACATATCAGTCACGTCACTGTTCAGTATTTGTGATATCCTAGTTCCTTTAATGGCTTGTGTTCTCCCATACTGACACGTAACAAAAACTCTGTCAGTTAAATTGTAAATAAATCGGTGAAGACGAATTTTAAAATGGCAGAACGGTGACTGGAGCCCTCCATTAGATGTCTCAAAAAATACCTTCTATTAGATTCCACGGCATAACTGAACTGTGACGTGATTGCTATCTGTGAATATACCTTAAATCGTATGAAATAACCCTATGAAATAATATTTTGAGTAAGTTTGTGTTTTTGATAGACTTCTACAGCCTCTATTCATAAAGGCAATCAGTAATGTAATATAATTGTATTTTTTTTTTTTCAATTTTCACGGATTAATAAAATAATTATCCAAATGTTATGGCACTTGGTATGCACAATCTTGATATGAAAACGGAGGGTCTGTCTAAAAGTATTCCCCGAAAAAATAATTCCAAAGTAAAAATCAAATTTTTATTTTATATTTATACATATTTTTCGCGAAAAACTCTCCGATATCCCTTCCGTTTTCATGTCAAGATTGTGCATACCAAATTTCATAACATTTGGATAATTTTTTTTAGTTATTTATGTGCGATAATTGAAAAAAAAATACATTATATTACAGATTGTCCTCATTTATAGAATCTGTAGAGGTTTCTACCAAAAACGCATACCCGCTAACGCATCGTTGATAATTTATATAAAGTAATAAACAAGAAACAAAATTAAATACTTTATCAAATATATATTTACTTATTGATCCTTGTAGTTTAAAAAAGTAAATTTTAATCCAACTTTACGTATTTGCAATCCCGGCAGTACATCAAAGCTAATTGATGTTTCATTTCTTCCTGATAATCACTACACTTCCCACTTATGCCAGCTCCAAAATATGTTTTGCAAACTGCAAAAACTTACAAAAAATAATTATCAATATATATATATATATATATATATATATATATATATATATTAAAATAATAATTTGAAGAAACAAGATTTTATTATTTGTATTTTGAAATTTGCAAAAAAATCATAAAACTTAATCCAATTAATTATATATGCATTAAGTGATGAAAAATTATTAAATTATTTTTGGCCAAACAATGAGTGATGACTGAATTATTAGTATCTTTCGCGCTATTTATTTTTATTTCATGTAATTTATTTATTTTTTTTTTAATGTTTAAAATTTTAATTTGTGCGTCATATATTTGGAAAATAAACAAACATTTGCACATTTTTTTAAAATTAAACATATAAAAGTCACCTCTGTTTAATAAAATTTATGTTGTATGCGTCATTGTATTATCAAATATGATATGCGGAATATAATGATTGATCATATTCCATGTAAATTATTATATTTATAACTTTAACGTTTTATTAATGATTATTAACGTTTGAACTTCCTATGTTACAATAAGAAAAAGAGCTATGTATTCGCTTCAAAATATTCTATGACAACTAACCACCTTAATGGCATACTAAGCAGGAGTGTTAGTTTCCATTTACTAAAATTCCATGTTGATGCTTACTCAAATTTGCAATTTTTGATCCTTGGAATTTTTTTCAAGTTACCTCTTCTTCTTAATTTAAATAAATATTTCAAAAACACAACTATGGTAGGACCTAGAGTTACTTAATTGTGCTAAACCAGAGCTCCTCATGCTGTGAATGTAAATTTGTTGAGAATATTTTGAATCTGGATAGTACCAGACTTATTTTTGGTTCAATTTTGCCTACGACCCGCATCCTCTTATCTTTTTTAGATGAATTATAAGGTATGGAACTATTTTAATGATTTTTAAATGTAAATTGAGCAACAATAAACTCTACTAAAATGTTTTTGAAAAATCCTTCGTTTTCGTGCTATAAACTATTTTATATCGAAAACAAAGTCAAAATGCACCATTTTTAAATATGGTTTACTACCCACCTTCTAATGTCTTTAGCATTTTATTAGCAAATCATTATTGTCATAACCGATTTATAATTGTACTATATGTAAAAGCATCTGATGTTTGGGATAACATAACGGCTATATTAAATTAAAGTATTGGAAAAAAACTTTTAATTTAGCAAAGCCAAATTTATTTTACATTTTAAGCTCTCAACTAAAGGAATCGCCTAACACTCCTCGCAAAGCGTAAAATAAATATTTATCACATTTGTTCCAAATCATAATTTTGCTAACTTAAGGTACATTTTTTTATTTTCGACCATATACTTTTGAACAAAATTATAGCGCGAAGTAATATGACTTTGTTCTTAATTCCATCGGTCTTCTTTTTGAATTTGTGGGCGTTTGAATTTTGTTCATGTGTAAGTTATACTGAATCATCAGTGTATTATATTTTTTGTTCAGTTACATATCAAATGAGATGCATTTCAGTGTAATAGATGTGTGCGTACGTATATTATTTTACCTGATTTCCATAATAACTACAAGACAAACAATTACATCGATATTACTCATTTCCGGTTTGTATGTAATCTTTATTTATTATAATGATCATATGAACTAGTTCTCTTAAATGTGTTTGTACAACGATCAGTTAAGTTTGTTCTTCTTTTGTTTCTGCTTTTGATTATTGAACAAACTTTAGTATGACGTAAGCATTTGCAAATTTTTTTGAATTAATTAATTTGAAACGTATTCATTTCACGAACAGGAGAATAAAATTATTTTTGTAAAAATCGATTAAAATAATAAAAATGTCTAAGTTAAAAACTCCTGATGAAACAAAGAAAACTGTTCATGGGAATGGTGTCTCTACTCTGCATCTCCATAGAGATTACATTTTAAAAAATAAATTCGTTTAGCTTCGTTTGTATAGAAAATTGTCGACATTATCAGTCACGTAAAATCTTTAATATAAACCTTCACATGTATTTTCGTATTTATAATCATAATAACTTCATTTTTATTTTTTCAAGTGGTCTAAATCTAAACCACAAAGCATGGGTAATAAAAATATTATTTTTATATATTCTACATTTCATGACAAACATTATAATTGAATATTTAAAATAAAGGTTCAATTCGAACATTTCAAATATTCATCAAATGATTTTAATTATACTATGATGGGTACGTCTAACTAATGTACAAATATTTTTCATAAAAGAACTTAAAACGTAATACGAAAGCATATTGTTCATAAGAAAAATTACTTGCTACAGAAAATGTACATTTTATGTTTGTTGTTCCTTTGAGAGATTTGAAAATGTTGTAGTCATACACAATCATTTTCATCATTCCATGTATTCTTATTTATTTTTCATCCTTGCACAGTGTAATAATATAAGGATAAATTATTTCAAAAGATATCTTTTACGCCATTACTTTATTGAGATATGTAATAGTTGTATTAATATAATTTTTATGAAGCTGATAGTTACATTACATTAAAAGAAAACTAATTTAATAATAACTTGTTTGTTTAAATTGCAATTTCTTAAATCGTACAAAAAAAAAAAAGATTTTGGTACAATTTTTATAATGAAAAGAAGAGCATGTTTGAACGAACGAAGTAAGTATAATTTATTAGACGATTTTACATACTTTAACTTACGAACGCGTTGTTCGATTTTCATAAAATTTAGTAGACATATTTATATCATCCAAGAAATTATACTATATAGTGTAAATATTTTATTCTCCCTGTGGAAAATCTTTAAAAAAATAACAATTTTTTTTCGATCCATAATAGAAAGATTTGGTTTCTTGCACTCGATGTAAATGAAATAACAATATAAGGGAAATTAGGAAAAATTTACTTTTTCGTTGCATACCAGTTCCTTGAAAATGAATTTTTGCATCCAATTTTAAATTATCAGAAAAAATAGTAAAATTAATGTTTTTATTGAATTTCCTTCTGTCTTTATTCGAGAAATATTTCTAAAAATATCGATGTTGAAAGTCTGACATGTAAGAGTTTGAACTGTATGATCAATATGATTAAAATTTTCATTTTTCACATAGTAAAATTTCACATTTTTCATATTCGCTTTATTGTTGACATAATGGAGTGTGTTCCTAACAAGCTGTTGACTTACATTACATGTAATTTTGCATTGTATTTCTGTCAAATTTCCTCCCAAATAACTCAAAAAATACTTATTTAAATATTTTGAAATTTGATATACACAATATGGACATAAAAAAGTCGAAAAGTTTTTCCCGAAAAATTGTGCATACCAAATTTCAAAACATTTAGATACTTATTATTTAGAGTTATTTGGGCACGAAAATTGAAAGATTTTTACTTAATGTAGGATGCTTCAATATTATGTATCAATCTTCCTTACGTGTTAAACTGTTTGAAATCATTTTGCATGTATATTCATATTTTCAACAAAGCTAATGTTTCAAAATAAATTTTAATATAATTTATATAAAATAGATCTCTGAATTAGTCTCAGCTACTACAACTGCTATTTTGTATTATTTCAAGTAAAGATCTAAAAATAAAATTTAGAACATATAAAACAGTACACAGTACAGAGTGGATTCTTGGTAACATATAGAAATAATTTTCAATTTTAACTAAACTAAAAAAGTAAAATATAAACTCTTCTTCTAGGTAACGGTAGACTTTATATAGCCTTGTTCTGTCGTGTATATGTTACCAACATCCACCAATTCTCATGTAAATGTTACTTGTATACAAACATACCAATACACACAATATTATTATACACCTTCAACTGAAAACAAACATGGCTGAAACTAGAAGTTTGATGTGGTTTTCATTTACGTTCAAATGTAATATTTACGTACGTACGTCTGCTGTGTGTAGTGCAGGAGTCGAGGGAGATGAATTATAGAAATGAGAACGGATAATAAGAGGGATAATATGAGAGATACAACTATAATGTGACCCAAACCTCACGTGAAGCAAAAACCATCCTTATAACCTCCATAGAGGTTGTCATGTCCCTGACAGCATTCAACTTAGTGTGTACTTATACTATGCGAACTTCAACGAATATAGCTTACTACTATATATATATATACAGTTTTATACATAGAATGCTCAACATCTGCTAAACTGTTCGGTGAAGCATAGAACTGTTCGTTCACCTACAACTTCTTATTATATTTCACTACTATATGTAGCATAGGGAACAAAATATGGTTTATTTGTTATAAGTTGACATATTTGGAGCATCTTTTGTGTTCGTTTTGTAAAACAATGAAAAATGTTATTGTTTTTATCGTATGGAAGAAAGAATATTTAAACATTTTGTTTCATTCAAAAACTTTTCTAATATTCTGACTTGTACAAAAAAATATTTTAAAAATTACTTAAATAAATGAACCAATTTTTAGTATTGTGTAAATCGACTTTTGTTTTTTAGAACAATTTCGCATACATTATAGCTTTTTCCTTGATGAAAGTCACGACATTGAGGTGAGAGTTTTTGCAAAAAATTGAATCTGAAAATTTTACCACACAAACAAATGAAAAAACTATTTGATAAATTGATATCTCTTACATTGTTCAGGTACCCGGAAAGCGGGCGCCTCTTGCATTTATTATTAAATAATATTCTTATTTCAATAATAAAACAACGACTGGCTGTATGCCAATTCGAAGGTTTTTGGCGCAATTGAAAGTTTCAAGGACTGCGAAAAAGACCCCATGTCAGAATTTTCGTTGAGTTAAAACTTATTAATCCAAAATTTATTCAATTTATAATTAAAACACTTTTAAAAAGTGTTATATACATGACATTTGCTTCTTGGTACCAATTCTACTAAATATACATTTTTAAATTTATTTTATTATTTGTACTAAAGATGTTGATAGCAAATTTTATAACTTCTGCCATACTTCAGTACACGCATCTTTAAATATGTATACTCGGTAACAAAATAATTCTACAACCCGAATATTTTATGCATATGCTATTTAAAAAAACACTCATTTTTTATAATGTGTATAATAATTTGCATAGGATAAAATCAATAATTTACTTAACTAAACTATATTAGATCTGAAGAACTATTTTGCAAACTATAAAAATCACGTATTTTATGAAAAGTTCTTCAGTTGTCACATTTTCTTGCTGTTGAGTATACTTTTAAAATAGGTTTTTTTTTTTTTTAATAGAACTTACAAATAATTCGAAGTAAATGAAACATTTTACAAATAAATGACATTTTAAAATAACTAATTTCATTTAAATCAACCACTACATATTACATACTCATATAATTAATATATGTATAGTAATATGGTCTCTGTATATAATAATAATAATAATATCACATACTTCATAGATACATCCATTGGATTATAACAAATGTTTTCATATATGATATGTGTACGTTTTATAAAATGACCGTAGAGTCACCGTGACCCTATAAAAACTTTTTCTTAATATTTATTTATTTATATAATATGTATTTTTTAATTGTCAATTTTTATTTTACATCTAAACACGTAAAATATTGTTAATAAAATGTTATTTTAATCATAGCTTAATATTTTATATAACGCGAAAAATATTATAATAATGTTCTTTCAGTATTTTTAACCATTTTCTTGAAACTGAATTTATTTTCTCTTTCTAGAATGAAAACTTCGTCAAATCGAAGTCAAAGGTAAACCAATATATATTTTTATTTACTTAAAATTCTTGTAATTAACACAATGTTTTCATTTATCGAAAATTTATATGTAAAATTAGCTAAATTTTCTCTTCAAAACTTCGCTAAAATATAAATTTGCATGTTTTCTTTAATTAAAAAAAAAAAAAGTTTGATTTCAATTGCTTAATTAATTCATAAAATGGCTCAATTTTGTTAATCTCGTTAAAGTAAATTTTTTTAAAGACATATTAAATACGTTGCCGTGTAATATTTGATGGATGCATTTTAAAAAGGAATAAATTTTGTTTCAAAGAAAAGGTTACATTATTTTATGATTTTGGACTCTATTCGCTGAGTAATGAAAACCAAATTTAAAATTGAAATAATATAAACTTGAAATTTAATTTCAAATAAAATCGCCTCAATACTCAGATAAATTTTTTATATTATAAATATGTGTTTGGACTTTAAGAGAGTAAACATTTTACAGTCAAAGGCGAGTATCATATCTTTCTGGAAAAAAAGTAATTGTAATAGTCATGTCTGATGATACTACATTGCAATTAAAATACGTGTTTTATAATACAAAACAATTTGAAGTTTTATTTAAAATATTTTAACTTCACATTAACTAATCTTTGATAATTTAGTACCTAAACTGGCAATAAATCAAATTAATTGTTCATAAAAGGTTTTAATAATTCATTTTCATATATTTTCAAATAGACCAAAAGTATATGAAAATAATATGCTTCACAAAAATATCATCTTTTCAAAATTATTATTTACTAACATAACTTATTTTAAAATAAATTAATAAATAATGGACATCTATAATATAGACAATCTCTAATGCACTATAATATAATATGGACTCAATTACAAATAAACCTACCGACCTGAATCATTTATGTTATTATTTAAAATTTAAAATACAGTGTTTTAAGGTCTTTATCAGATTTAATTTTGTTTATCTAAGTAAAACTTTCATTTTATACTGAATAAATTATAAAATACATTAGATAAATCACTTTTTTTTTTTTTTTTGTTAAATAAACATGAGTTTTTTTGGATTTGAGTATGCATTTTATTCCTTTCATCTTTCGCGAACAAGTTTCTAAAAAAATAATGATGCAAATATAATGAAATTTGCATGCATAATAATCTGGATATAAAAATTGGAGAATGTTCTGTTAAGTTTTTTCCGCAAAATATCTAGAGAAAATTGAAAGAAACACAATGTAGATTAATTTAATTACAGTCCATTGGATATTGCTTTGAATATAGATGTCTCCTTTTTTTGCCCATATTCCTCTTAATGTATACTTATTATTTATTCTCTTACCAAACCATTTACTGAACTCACTGAAACTGAGCTTTCACAACAATCGTGATTTACCATACAGCCACAAAATATATTTTACATCTTCGATAGTTGGAAAATTACACAGATTTTTAAATTATTGTCTAAAGATTTAAATTTGAGAAATGTATTATTATTGAGAAATGTATCATTCATTATTTGTTCAACAATAAAATGATAAAATTATGCTCCCACAAATAGTCTTTACTTAGTAGTTTTTCTAATTTTTTTTACATTTTTATATCCTGTGGTCAATTGTTATCAATGGTGGCTAGAAAAAACATATTAGTTTGTTTTACAGAAAAAACTTATTGTTTTCATTAAATTTAATTTTTTTTTATTTTCACCTATATTATGCAAGTGAAAAATGATAATTAATAAAAACACACGACTGCAAAAAATAATCTTAACAATTGTTTGTTTTACAAATTCGGATAAAACTTCAGCAAATGTAATAGAGATACTCAAAATCAGTAACATGTTGTAATATTTTTCAGAAGGGTGTAAAGCATTATCAAATTTGAAAAAAAGTTTATTTAGAAATTGATCGAAACAGAAAAACGCGTTAATGATTACGTCCGCTAATAATAATATCCTCTTTATTATCGTTTTCATACATATTTTATATAAATTTCAACACACATTTTAAAACAACTGAGAAATTGTTAAATTAGTTTATTTAAATTTTCTTTAATCCCTTTCTTATTATTCGTAAATACTTTTCATATTGCCAGTAAGTAAAATTATATACGAAAAATGAAAATTCAATATATATACATAAAGAGAATGAAAATACATTCGTTCGTTTTTACATTAGCACAGTAAATTTCAAGAAAAACCAAACCCATTTCATTCTGAATAGGGAAAACTCGATGGTATGTTGTTAGTATTCTATATAAATGTGTTAGTGTGATGGGTTTGATGAAAAACAACCCTGAAAGTATATAATACTATAGAGAAAATTCGAGTTTGTTGTATCAAATCATAGTATAAATAAGAGTGAGGAGGCTAAGCCCGGGCCAAGGGCGCATTTTACCCAACATTTCATCCATCCCTTTTCATATATATATACACATATTATTTTACTCGTTAACTTTCCCTATTTGTGTGTATATTCTATATATATTTCTACTCTATATTTGATGCCTACGTGACTCCAAAATACAATGTAAAAGAGCGTCATGTACACACTCAAATGTAACGCACTGAATGAGCGTAACCATAGTATATAAATAAATTTACTACAGCTCCTTTTCTTTTGTATTGATCCATATATTATTCGAAAAAAATTTGTTTTTGTAGAACATTTTCAAATTTTCTTCAATTTTAATAAAAAAATTGTTTAAAGCTTACTTAAAATATCGAAAAATGTTAACATTATGTTTGCAATTTAATACAGCATTGATAAAGTAACTATGTATGCTTAAGCACTTGTTGATATTTTTCGTTTTTTTTTTTTCATTTCAATTCAAGGATTATATTTCCTAAACATAATGAAAATATATCGAAGATGAGATTATTTTACTTTCGGCGGTGATTCAAACAATTTTAAAGTATTTAGGATTAAAATTAATTGTAATTAAATTTGAAAAAGAACATTAGGTAGTTTCACCAAAATTTAAACTCTAAAAATCTGTTAAATTTTGAAAATAGTCTTTATAGATTCTGGTAAAAAATTTACTTTGTTGACAGAGTTGGTTTTTTCATAAGTGTACTTTTACGGCTATGGCTCTATTTCCAATATTTTTATTTTGTTTACTGGACTGATCGATTTCAAAAAGTTTTTATTAACTCGCTATATTCAGTGTTTATTCGGGTAGAGTTTTATTGAAAGAATTAGAGACTTGAAATTTTTAACATATATTTCGATTTTTTATTTTAAACATTAATAATAGATTTTGTCGAGTTCTTTAACGAAAGTTTGTGATACCTTAAAATAAAGAAAAAATAGTTTAATATTTTGCACTATTTTTTATTTCCAATGTCAATTGTCATTAATTGTCAAACAATTTTGAGGGATTTTTAACGAAAGTTTGTAACGTTATACATACTGTATGTTTGCCTTAAAATAAAGGGAAAATTGTTTAATATATGCTTAATATTTTGTACTATTTTATCGAATATTTCACTTTTACTTTAAGATTAATTTATGAATTTATGTATTTCTAATCTTCAATGTCAATTGTATTTGTATCATTTAAGTGTTTCTAAGGATTTCGAAATTCTTTTTTTTTTAAATAAATATAAATATTAACAATTTATATGATATACATGAATATAAGATATTTATTTAAATTTCATATGCAAAGAATAGATGATGTACTTGTAATGGATGTGTAAACTACTTTAAACTCCACGTGAGTTTGATAATTAATTTTATTATTGGATTATTATTTTTGACAAGTATTCAACTAATATTTAAAAACACATGTTTTCATCACATTTTCAAATATTATTATAATTAATAGTTAATATTTTCCTCTTTTTTTTTTTTTATATTCACTTTTTACGAATACAATTCACGTGTTTGACTGCAGTATTTCACGAAATTCAGTATTTTTTTGTTTGTATTGAATTTTTATTAATGAATTCATTAATTTTAATTTGTATATCAAATTAATCTATCCGATTTATTATATATTTAGAAATGATTGGTTTCATTTTTTTCTTCAAATTCGGAATGCGAATATTGTCAATTTCAGATGTCGACCAAAGTGGGCATACGCCTGTTCCCATCAACAAAAATTTATGCCAGTTTTACAAATTGTGGGCCATAGAAAGATTATTATTTTTTATGTTATATATATAAAACTTTAACGGATCGACCTGAATCTTTTATGTTTTTATTTAAAATTACAAAATACACGATTTTTGTGGTGTAATATATAATTCATTCAGTTTAACTTTGATAAACAACATTGAACCTGATAATGACTTTAATACACCATACAAATCGTGTATTTTTGTGATAATAATTGCCTGGTCCAGGCAATTTTGTCTTATACAATCGAATAATGAGAAGTAAAAGTCTATATAAGACAAGTTGTGACCCTCTGATATTTGCGTACATCCGGACGCTTTATTTAAATCCGGATGATTTATTCGCTACATAAGTATAAGTTGTATCGTGTATGTACACTCGTGATGACGTAAAGAAAAGTGTTAATGGCTATTTTTCTACCTCTACAAGCATAGATACTCGGGTTATGGAAAACCAACCTCTATAAGCGAAAAATAGATTTCGGTCCCTTGAACTCTCTCTTATCCAGGTTGGACTGTATATGGTGATTTTTGTTTCTATAATTAATTGTTCATTAAAAAAAATAGTCGGTAACGTTTTTTTGTAAACGTTTTTTTTTTTAATAATTTATGGTCTACGTTACACGTTAGTACCTTCGTATTAAACGTAAACTTAAGAAAACGTACGTCTTCATTTTTTTTATTAAATAATAAAACTAAAGTTAAACGACAAAAGAGCGGAAGTTTTAAGTAGACAAAGGTCTATATTAAACTAATTGTGATTGATCTTATATTACGTGTCATTCCAAACATCTTTGTATCAAATGACATATGTTTTCAAAAATGTACACACATATTATGTTAATAAATCAGCTGTGTGTAACGTGTTGTTGTTGTTGTTGCTGCCTCCTATTTGTATAACTGATTAGTCATTTCACTAGTCGACTTTATATTTATTAATAATCATTATTATATGATACAAATTTCTATTATCAGTAAAAATATTGTCTTAATACGATTGTGTTTGGTTTCCCCCGCGGCTTCAAATCAAATATATGTGATTCTTTATTTTATAATAAATATACATACATTCATTATAAATAAAACAACAATTCACAAGGTCAATATGCAACTTGCTATTTTCAAAGCAATAATACAAATGGTATTCATATTACTTAATGCTATACTAAAATATGTAACGCTTTTGATTGTTATCGTATTTTTAAATGATCGTTTTGAATCGTACATGTGGGAATTAACAAAGACATGTGGAAACCTTGATACAAGGTTTTTGGTCCAGAAAACAAAAGAAATAAATAATAGTGTTAAAATATCTTTCTTATGTAAAGTTTTTCGTATGACATGTTGTCTACTTGATTTTTATTATTCTTAAAAACACCACAGATCATTTTAATTTTAAGATGGAACCAATGGCTGTGTTTTTCTTCAAAATTGACTTTTTAAAATAATTTATACTTGGGGTTTCTTTAAAGTTACTGAATTGTATTTTGATTTATTCAATTTCAAAATAGCTGATTCAAAATGACCAATTTTTATTAAAAAAAGAATGATGGAAATTTTTTATATTAAAAAGTACTATAGATATGAAGACCTATTAGTATCAGCAACTAATTAATAATTGAATTTTCGAAATTTTCTTCATTTTATTCTTTGTTCTTTCATAGTCAGGGATAAAAACAAATATTTTTTCTCAATTTTGAAGGTAGATATAACATGAAATTCATGAAAAATACATTAAAAGCAGAGTACATGACATACTAAAAAAGTATATTTTGAACCTTTTGTGCTAAGATTTTATTCAGATATTGATTATTTTTATTGATATTATTTATTTAAAACCAAAGAATTACTTACACCCATAGAAGCTCAATTTTTGTGTATTAAAAAAAAAAAGTTTTTACCCTGACCACCAGTCAGCTATAACTGTTCAATGTCGGTAATTAATGTGGCCACAAGAGATGACCATAGTTGTTGAATGTTGGCAGATAATGGGCATATTCAATCTTTTACCCACCGTGCTTTGATTTTAAGAATCAATTACAAATCACGTGATTCTGATTCATTATTACATGCTTTTTATCAAAACTATAGCTAACTGGTGGTCAGGGTAAGTACTTTGCTGAAACATTGATTTTAAATTATTAAATAAATTATAAAATTAGTTTATGTTATAAATTTTAAATAAGCATAAAAAATACATTTTGTTGTCGAGTATACCTTAGATTACTTTTTTTTAAATAATTTTTATTAAAAATTTACAGTATTGCTTTAATAATGTATTTTTGTTTAACGAGTAAGCACTGAAGAATCGTATGGAATGTTCATTGTGTTTGTCTTTTTGCGCTGATTCAACATTCATGCCCATATCAGTTCTCTATTCTATATTTAGAAATGAAAACGTCATTAAGTCTATTACTAAAAAAAAAATTAAATAATATCGGTAATTTATGCAAAATATCTTTTTTTTTTTTATTATTGTCTATAAAAAGAATTTCAAAAATGAATTTAATTAAAAAAACATTTTAAAAAAAAAGCTTTTAAATTTAAATACTCTAAGAAGAAGAAAATTTACAATTATATCAAACCCATCAATATTACATAATATAATTTATATGATATAAAAGCTCGCCATGAAAAGTTCATTTTCTTCTTTTTAAGCGATTCAAAATAAAAGTTTATTTAAAAAAATTTTTTTACGATTAAAAATTTATTTTCAAATTTTACTTAAGATTTCTCTTTACCATTTCACATCGATAGCAAAAAAACTCATATTCTTAGCTTGTATAGAAAAAAAAAGTTGATATTTTTGGAGCTTTTCTCCAAAAGTAGGGTGTATATTTTTAAATATTTTTTCTGTTCTGATTTCCCCTGATCGGTTCACGTCGATAGCAAAACACTATTTTCATAGTTTACGTAGTTTAAAAACTAGAATTATCCTCAAATGCCCACTAGCTTCAATGGAAGTGGGTGAAATATTGATCGCAAAATTTCATACATACAAGTAAAGTTAAAGAAAAGCTTTTTAAATAACCATATTTTCATGACATCTTCTATAGATAAATTTGTTTACATTGACTTCAGTTCTTTCAATTACAGTTCTTTTATTTCTTACACCTATATTAATTATAATTAGTCTCTGCATAATTTTTAAAATCATTTAAATTCCATAATTTTTCTAAAAAAAATCTTTTATTTTATAATTTAATTTTTATATTGTTTCAAAAACAATAATATATATTTTTTTTTTAAATGTTATCACCAGCGAACGCCAGACTATGTTTTTATTTAAATCACTGGATTATCATAGTTAAATATCGTCATTTGATTCAAAACAACATATTATTTTCAAGGTTGTGTTTTCAAAAACTTAATTATATGTGGCTATGTGCATTGACGTTCTAAAGGAAAAAAAATTATAAGTACGAGTGGCCACCATTTATTTCCCATCAGATCCTCAATATTTTAGTCACTGCATCTCGTTTTTTATCCGTTTAATTTGTTATGTCTATGGCTAACAGAAGTATTATAGATGTTTTTGTAAAAAAAATATTCATTTGATTACGCTTCGAAAAATACTGAACGAATATTTATAAATTTTTGGTAAAAATTAGTGGAGTTCTTTGGGATAGCAAATGCAAATGATGCTCGCATTTTGGGACGATATTCGTTCTATCACAAAACGAATAATATTAATAAACTACTAAGCAAATAAAGTTTTTGTAATCAAGGGGTCAAGATATGTGAAATTTGGAGTTTCACTGTACTATATATTATTTTTAGAATATAAATAAAAGTCGTCATTTATTCAGATTACAATTCCATTCTTGATAAAAATGTAATTTGAGCTCAGGTCTATCTTTTTATATTGCGACTAAATCCTATGACTTATTTATTATGAATTTTTTTTTTTATTTATTCCAAATTTCAAAATGCACCATTTTTATCAGGGTATCTAACCCTGGTCTTTTTTCAATTTCACAATTTTTCAGCACGGCTTAATGATATCACTTATTAATCAATAGTCTGTCCTTCGACGATTTATCCGCAAATCGTAGGAAATACTAACGATCATTTTGAATTTAAGCGATCTTGTTGTTGGTATTTCTGACAGTTGGTATTTATGAATGCCACTCTTTCGACTTTTGATGTTGAAAGAGGAGTGGGTAAACAAATAGGAATTATTCAGATAAATCAATAGGAATTGAGAATTGAAGTACGGGCCAGTAGAAAGTAAATAAATGGAGTTAATTAATGTAATTAATAGTCACCAAAATCATGTTTGCTTTAAATTAATTAAGAATTATATAATCAGTTACATATGTAGCCTCAAAATATTAGAACTTCTCTGGTTTTAATTTTATTTTTGTTAATGAATAAAATGTCCGACTCTAGACGGGAGACACCCGATATCAAATAGATTTTTGTAAATTTTAACAATTAAATTTGAATACTTAATAATAATGACCTTCAATATAAAGACATTTGTTTCTATAAAAAAAACATCGATATCAGCCATTATCAAACATAAAAATGTATTTTTGTTGTCAGAAATGATAATGAGGTTTTTTTTTTCATCAATACACAACATTAATAATGATATCATTGACAAATTTTTTTTGATTATGTGTGTGGTTAAATATACAAATATAGACAAAATAATAATTTTGGCCTTTTGATTTTTGTTTCTATTGGTTGTTAGGTCATTTGTTATTATAATATCTACTACAGCACAAAACACTTAATATACCTTCTGAATAAACAATTTAACCTTGCCGATTAATTTTTTTTAATTAGCTAGTTCGATTCAAGGGTATTCAAATATTTGTATTTCCGTGTGTAGTTTATGTTACCATTTTTAAATACATACGTTTTTTATTCAACTACTATTAACACAATTTTATTGTCATTTGTTTTAATTTTGAAGATGAAATACGCCGTGGGGGGGAGGAGGTTGTATGTTAATATAATAAAAAAAAAACATAGGCCAAGAGCAAAATGACTATACTTTAGTAATACGATCTGTATTTTGAGTATAGAATGTTGTCTAGTTAGTTAGGCTATCGCCACGTATTCGTCATTAATGATGAGTAACAAAAGATTAAACTTTTAGAGGCGTACACATCTGCAATATTCGTTCGTAACGTAACGCCGTATCGTAAATCTGTACTGTTACGTGTTACGAGACTAATGGTTTGTAGGTGTTGTGATGTTGCTATGTGGTTGCATGGCGTTCCATCTGTTTAACACGCAAAGTACCAATAGCGTCACTTTAACTATTTGTTTATGTTGATAAATTTCAATTAATTATATTGTATTTTGTTCGTTCGAAGCCGTCATAAACATTCATAAAAATGAATAATATTAACGACTTGTCTTTAAAAATGTTGCATTATTGAGTCCATACTATTCGTAACCTAGATCATATTTTGATACGATTCAAATTTATCGACATCTTATGGGACACGATATAACATTGCGCGTATCAAGTTTTGTTATACGACGGTATTACGTATTCAAATCCACTCAAAGGTTGCTGTTACACGTCAAAGTTGTGTTACGTTACACGCGAATATTGCACGTGTGTAAGTGGCTTTAAATTTAAAATTAATTGTATAAACGCATGTAGAGCTTGTAATATTGTTCGAAATAAAATACTTGTTTAATGAATATAAAATGATCTAGTAGGAGTAATTACTAAAAATGTTTGTCATAAATCTTCTTTATGATGAAAATTAATATTTATTTCACGTAGGACTCAAAACTATTAAAAAAAGGTTTAAATATTTATTTTGGATGTTATAATAAAATATAGTTTTGCTTAATGCTTTTTAGTTCTCTGGTTTCTTAGTTTTTTCTGAGAATCATTTTACAAGTTTATCATTATAACCATTTTGACAAGTGTCAAAATGAATCCGTACATGTAATGTTTTCTGCCAATAATACATCGCCAACGATACATCGCCGTATGTGTAGTAATAATTGCAGTAGATTTTTCACACGTATATTTTACAGTCATAAATAAAGTAGAATACCTTTATGTGTCTTATAAAAGGTTGCGACTGGTTTGAAAGCAAAAAAAGAGAAATTTTATTTAAATCGTAAATAATTTCAATTATTTTTGAATTGTTATTAAAATCTTATATTTTGTTAATTCAATTAAACAAAATAATTACTAATGATTAGTAATCATAATAAAATTTGCAAAATCCTCATAAATTATTGTATTTTCTAAATTATTTTGATTAATATTTGTTTAAATTTAATTTAAAAAAATATTTTAAACTTATAATGCTTTACAAATATAAAAATTCAAAAGTTGAGCTACATGTCGGGTAAAATTTTTAATCTGTTAAATTTTAAAACAAAATATATATCATATGAAAGGAAAATAATATAAATTAAGAGCAAAGTTGAAATTAAAATATCATAAAAAACATATTTATCAATTAGTTGTTTACCGGTAAGATCTGATTATATTTTTAACATAAAAGAGAGATTTTTTTTTGAAACGGCATTCTAATTAGAAACTGCGGAATGTGGTTTTACACATTACATTAGTTTCTAGTTCTGCATTATCTAAACATCAAATTTTATAATGTTCTATATCGAATTGGTAGAAAAGAATTATGTATTGAATTGTTAGAAACCACATAATTCAGAAGTAACATAATTTGCTGTGTTTCGAAAGTATACCATCATGGATGGGTATGACATCATCAAAATATGCTAACATTAACAATATTGATGACATCATATGTAAATACCAACTATGATGTTATAAGCACAGGCATTATCAACATATGACGTAAAAGTGTTAAACTTGATCAGGAAACTATCGGAGTATGGTTCGAACTTAGTCTAACTTTATAATTATATCGAAAAAAATAAAAATGTTTAAGTTTTGTTCTAAAACTTAAACATGATCTTTCAAATTATTACAAAAGTTTTTTTTCAAAAGCCTAATTCTATCCTATACAAACTTGTAGATATATGCCCTTCTATAAAAATTACTTTAAATAAATCTCCACAGCAGATCTAATTAAATAATATTTAAAGATGCAATAAAAACGTGATTAAATAGTTTTTGTTAGTGACTTAATTACTAGCATGCACATGAAGCTTGTATTAAATTCATTTGGTTACTTTGATTTAAGCACACACATAAATAAACACATTATTATTATTGTTCTTGTATGCACACTAAACATACACAAGGTAAACCGCTTTAAAAAAAATATTGAATTTTTTTTTCTATTCATATTGTTCTGTTGTGAGACCAGTTTTATTTCAATCAACTAACTCATTTATTTTTAACCGGAAATTGTCAGTATCTATAAAATACTGATTACAAAGGTTGTGATGATCAAAATAATTTTGATTATTTTGTTTAAATTAATTGTAACATTACATGACCAGACTCCAAAGCTTCGAATCTCAACATCTGGAGCCCATCTACACTGAACTTTACCATACTTAATGGGACTAAATAATTACTAAAAATAAATTTTGTATTGCTTATTACTTCTTAAATTTTAATATGTTGAAAAATTAAAATCATTAGTAGTTGTATGATAAAAAAAATGTCGCCATTAGATTTGTAAACTGCTTTCTCACTTGTCGAATGATTTTTTAAATATTTTCAAAATAAATGACTTGAATTGTACTAAAGAGACTACTTTTGTGAATCGTATGATAAATTAAAAATTTTAACATGATACAGAATCTGAATATGAAATAAATAAGATACAATTATTTTTTTTTTTTTTTTCTCAATAAATTATGGTTAAAACATCTTTATGTAAACAATGATTGTTTTAATTTAAATAATAAATATATTAGAAAATTTCTTTTATTTGTACAAAATATTTTTTGTACAAACACAAAAATTTTAAATCAATTGAAGCGTAAATTCAATATTTTGACCGTGAAAGTTTCAAAACAAGGCTGTCTGAAACAATCTAAAATAAAAACTAACAATCAAAGTTAATCAATTATTTGAATATCCTGTTTTCAATTTTAATTCAATTGCTACAAATTGAGTTGTATTTTCTGATACTCAAAACTTTTCTGCAGCCTATCGAATTTATTATTTATTGCTGGCTTATCTGGTTTATACTTTAAATTCTTGTTCCATGGCCTACAATACAAAATGTAGAATGAAGATGATATTTTTTCGTTTATCATTATTTCAATAAATTCATACAAATTTTCTTTTTGTTTCAGGTAATTACCATATGACATCAGTTAAAATCGAAAATATTATTAAGAAAAAAGAAAAAAATTGTTCGTAAGTAAATGTAAATCTATAAATTGGAAACTAAAACTCGAATAGTGATTGGCAAAATGTTTTAATGGATGTAATTTACAACTTCATTTCTCAAGAACAATTTTTGATCGGCTTCTTCCCCATAAATATTTTTTTAAGTGTGGTGGTGCTGTTCTATTTCAAAGGGCACAGAAAACTTTAATTAAGTGAACAAGATAAATGTTTTTTTTTTAATTGTTAAATAATTTTCTAAACGTTGTATGATAGATAATTGAATCCCTCTTTATTGAGAGTCAAAACGAATAATAGATATTACGCCAATTTTAAACTTATCTAGACATTCAGAAATGGTTCAGCTTTGTGCACACCATAATAATTTAATGTTCTTAGGCTAACTCTTATATAGCCGTTTAAAAACTTCTGTCTATACATTTATAAATGACATCAAATGCTTGTTAGCGAGAATCAGACCTATAATCCTTAAATAAAATTAAAATTCATTTAACTTAATTATAAAACGGACCTGTATTCTGATTTTGGTAAGCCATACTAGAAATTACTTACATAATAACACGTATTGTAGGAATTAAACGTGTAAATCAGACTTTATAAAATTAGATTTTTATAAAAATAAAATACATAATATTTTTATAGTCGACCATGAAATTTTTGTGAAAGTAAGACATTTTAAACTTTCCTTCACGTTTTTTTAAACGTAATAATACCGAGAGACATTCCACAATTATATATAAAATAAATTTCTTTTTTTTTTTTTTTTGTTCTTTCTTAATTATGAAAGAAATAATTTTCTTGTATTTCAAAAACGTTAATCTTTAATATAAAATTTTTTTTCATATTCATTTTAAGTACAAATTGTGTATAATTTTCAAAAGGAACCAAAAGACCAAACCGTTGGCCGACACCGCAGTTTACCATTATTCGCTCTAGATATGTTGATTGTATATAAAAATTTTTGTTATTAAGTATGTTATGAGATATTCTGCAATTATTTTTTCACTTGAAAACCATTTTCTGTAATACAGTATCGTTTTTCCAGCGCTACGCTTCGTTAAAATATTACTTGTGTTGCAAAAGTATAACATCATGTTGGTGGCATCTACATACGCTGTCATCAATATTGTATTTGTTAACATGCTTTGATGACGTCATACCATGATTTTATACTTTCGAAACACAGGCCATATTAAAAATTATAGTAAAATTAGTAATATACGAGTTGACTTGATATAAAAATTTAAAATTTACTATGAATCAAACAAAATATTCTAAAAAATAATGAACAAATCAAACAGGATGCTATTAGAACATTTCGATTTTCTATTATTATAAACGAAAATTGAATAATTGCATTTAAAGCCGTTGTTAAACTTATATATTTTCTAGTATAGGAATGATTTAATATATTAATTTTTATATAATGGAATTGAAATCATAGCTGCAAGATTGTGTTAAATATTTCTTTAAAGAAAAAATTCGCTAAAAGCAGATAATTTTTCTAATTGAATTTGAAAAACGAGATATTATTGAGATTAAATAAACGCAAATTGGAAATTAAATTTTGAATTTCGTCAATAAAAATGTTATTTTATAATGAAAGTTATTTTAGAAAATTTCCGTATTGAATTTATAAAGAATTATCAAAAAATTTCTTATAAAGAAAATTATACTTTTTTCTCCTTATCACCGTATTTTTTGTATGCTTAACGCGCAGGATATCTATAGAAGGTGGATAAGGACATACTTTTCTATCGAACACTTTTTTCTATATTTTCATTCATAATAGTAAAATTTTGTTCACGTTTGAAATAGCTCTAATGGGAAATATAAGGGAAATTTTATCCATATATAAATATAACATATACCTTTACGATTTCAACATTACACAGCATTATAAAAGGGATAAGAATATGAAATCTAAGATACCATAGCAGTAATGCAAATAAAATGCGTTTATAAAATTCAATTAGAATTTAGAAGTAAAATTTTCTACCTCAAAATTCAATGATGAGCTTTCAACTAATTTTAAAATTTAACGGCTACACCAAGTTTATTTTATATAGATTGGTTAATTTTGTTTTATAGAATTGTTATCCAGATACTTCTAAGCAGAAAAGCTTATTCATTTGTGAATTAATTTTTAGTTACATCCTTTTCGATATGGATTTTTGACTTTTTCATTAAGAGAATGCGAAAAGAAAACAAATTTTTTAGCCTTTTCGATTTGAGAACTGTCACAAATCTTTTAAAATTTAATACATGAATGTAATAATTAGGTATTATATTTGCAAAATAACAAACAAAAGTTTGTTTTGTAAATAAGAAATAATGCATTTTCCATAATAGTACAGGAGGGTCGATAATGTTTAAAATCAAAAAAAATTATAGTAGGATATGAAACCCATTGCAAACAGAAGAGAATGTAACAAAAATGAAAGACAAAATAATTTCCGGCAAAGTCTTATAGAAAAAATTAAATTGCAAATTTGAAAGTTCCATAACCTTTGTATTTTGTTTATTTTTTTTCACATTACTTCAAAACTTACGTGAAAAATTGAGAAAACCAAGTTATTGGTTTTTTAATTCTCTTTTATAAAAAAAATTTTTTTTTTACGAAAACCTTCCATTTTATGTTCCAAATATACTGTAATTTTTTCGAATTAAAATATTTATTTTCACCTTATTTTGAATAAATATCGAAAAAGCACCCTAATTTTCAATCGATAAAATTTTCAGGTTATGTGAAAAAGTGGAAATTCAAAAGTTATAGTTCATTTTATTATGTACAACTTTGCGATTTAACGGATTTTTCAATAGTACTTGTAGTTTTGCTGGAAATCGAGAAAAACCGAATTTTAGCCTGAAAAAATCACCCCTTCCACTTCCCCACCTCAGATCGACCCCAATCTCTTCCGTTTTCAATGGGTTTCATTTTACCATTATATAGACATGGGTCTATAAGTGGAAGTTATTGAGCATACCAAATTTTTATCCTTAAAAAATACCAATTTTGTTTATAGATCAATACAATATTTTTTCAATACAATTTAGATTACTTTACATGTTTTATCCCCATTTTCACATCTATTAAAAATATTCTGTATTTTTATGACGTGTTTGTTACTGCTAAGAGAACTTAGACTAATGAACATCATACATAAACCAACCGTATGTCTGTTCCCTTGAACTTCGTTACATGAAACTGCTGTTCTCAGTAATGTGCCTCTACATTCATTCATTTCACGTTATAACGACGGTGTATCTTTTGTTTCATTTCAGACATCGGTTGACTGATTGTCGATATCGTAAATCCTCTTTTATATCCCTTAGGATAAATGTGCTTATATATAAAAGGGAGAGAAGGATGATGACTGCGTGTATAGGGTAACAGTTTGCTGTTGTATATGTGGTAATATCTTTTATATTTAATCTAAATATATAAAAGTTTGGTTAGTCCTTGAGAGGAATATGTCGCAGGTAAGTTATGCAATCTGTCAATTCGAAATTGTTAAATCTAGACAATTTTATTCTAAATAACAAAATATGGATACACATTTTGTGTGTTTTGTGATACACTTTTCAGCTAACTTCTTCTGAAATAAGTATATTTTCTCACGTAATTTTTTTTTATTGAATTATTTATTCTTCATGAAATTGTTTTAAAATAAATCTTCCAGTTTTTGTTTTTAATCAAATAAAAAAATCGAAATTCCTATCTTAAAGATATTTTATACATCAATTTCAGATAACATCTATATTTCAAATTGTACAGTTTTCTGAAATGATATGCTATTATTAGGCATTATTAGAATTGACGTATTTCAAATTATTAGGCATTATTAGAATTGACGTATTTCGATTTTCCATTTAATGTGTCATTAATGATTTGTTCATTTTGTATCTGAAGAAAGTTAAATATTTGTATTAATTTTAGACAAAAACAATTATTTTGCTATAAATACAATTTTAGAGACAATTGACCATATCACAAATGTGTACTTTCCATAATACTTTCACATTCCCTTTTATCATCAAGCTTTTAACTATAAAAATAATATTCTCTACACCGAAATCAGTTGTTGTTTAACAATATTGAATGTCAACACGAAATTCCTTTTTCGAATTAACAATTTTTGTGTTATCATTTATTTAAAATTTGATATTTAACTTGAATCGCATTCTAAAGAGTGATTATCCACAGTAGAGTGTCCTTCTAACAAGCTATTGACTTAAATTCATGTAATGTGTTCACGCCCAAATAACTCTAAAAACACTTATCCAAATGTTTTGAAATTTTGTATACACAATGTTGACATGAAAACAAGGAGGGCTTGTCGGAGAGTTTTTCTTACGAGGTAAGTCCTACGTTTTCATATCAATATTGTGCATACGAAATTTCAAAATATTTGGATAAGTGCTTTTAGAGTTATTCGGGAGCGAAAATTGAAAGATTTTTATTTGAAAGGTTTTCAATGTTACTCAATACTACTAAGAAAATGAAAACATTTATCGTTTTGTTATTTGATAATTCATGTGTAAATATTTTCTTAAACGAACGCGTTTATACACTCAAAAAATTAGAATCCAGTATATGGTTAAATTCATCTGTAAATGTGTTGATTTGATCATTATGCGTCACAATAACAGTCATTCATTTTCTAAAACTTTATTTTATTTTGAATAACGTCATAGATTTTAATTAAAAATCAATTGAGTGTGCACCACGGTGTGTTCACAATGGTGTGATATGGTAACATGCGACAATCATGATAAACAATTACGAGGATATTATTATCATCAAGGAAGAAAAGAGACCTTATAAATTATAAAAATATTCTTTAATAATGAATGTCTCTTTTATATTAAATGATGGGAGAAAATTATATTTACACACACAAAAAAAAAATGTATTTCATAAATAAATTCGAATTAAAAAACTTTCGCTGTATATATTTTATTAATAGAACTTTCTTTTAACTATAAAGGAAATATATAAGAAATTTTTTTGGATGTAAGTTAAAAGTTATTAACCTTTTAACTAAAAATAATTTTTTACTAATATTAAATTTTTCTTCACGGTTTAACTGCCATTTTTCCTTACTAAAATATTCAAATTATATTTTTGTTACTAAATTTGTCTATTTGCAATATCTTATTATTTTCTTACACTTGTTACTTATTATCCCCACGAGTGCCTTGATAATTATTAACTTTCGTTCTATCTCGACGTTTTTAAATTATATTATTTGTCATATTTTTCTATATAATAGCATTTTTCTATCATGTAAATATAGTTCTACAAAATTAACCACCCCTTATTTTGACAATAATATTAGGAGGATATGGTTTTTCTGATTGTATATCGGAAAGTAGGCGGAGTTATATAAAATAAACATAATAAAATGATTAGACTTTTTTTTTCAATTACGATAATAATTATCATAATAATTCCCAAGTTCAAATAATATTTTTAAATACACACATCTGTTAACTTCTGAAATATTTAGTATTAAATCCCTCATTCACTCACTAAATTCAAATTGTTGACTATTTTTGTATATATTTATGTTTTTTATTAATACATCGCTATTGCTTTACTTATAGTAACTAATTCACATACAGCTGGTTTTAATAAAACATTTCTTCAAAATAAAACATACCTTTCACAAAAAAAAAAAAAATTAGTTTGTAGAAAGTATCTAATTTTAAAATTTTATTTTTATTCCTAATGTTGAATTTATTTTATGGTAAATTGAATAAAATATGTTGTACAATATGCTGAAAGAGTGAAAGAATTAAATATAAAACAGATATTGATTACAATAAAAACTATTTATGTTTCAGTTTTCTGGCAAATTGTATTGAAATAAGTATGACTCTACAAAATCACATCAACTACCTTGAGAGCAACTCATCTCATTCTCTCACGAATAATAACTGATTTAATATATTCATGAATTACAATACATGTTATCTAATATATATGTATTGTAATTAATGTCTTAGCTAGCCATATTTGAAATGCAATCAACTGTTGCTAGTTTAATTAATTTATGAAAAACTGTCTCAAACAAAAGTTGTTTGTTTTGAGTATAGATCGATTTGCCCTGAATGACCTACATTGCCCAAAATCTAATGGTCAAAATTCTGCAGGTACATCGGTTAAAAAAATTGCATTCTTTTTTTCACGAGTTAAAAAATTGGACACGTACAAACACATAAGTACACAGATATTTTTGTGAAATGTATCGAAATTAATTTCAATAACCTCGAAACATGAAAATATTACGTCATTCTCCATTTTGATTTTCTGGGCGGTTCCAATAACTTCGTTATAAAAAAGTTAATAATGGCTGGTATTTTTTAAATTTGAAATATTTTAATTTCCCAAGAACAAAACTTTAAGGAGAAGAAAAAAGTTTAAGGAGAAGGTCAGTTCATACGCTGTTTGTATATCTCATATTAATAAACAATTATATTTATATGTTTTTAAACTTTTTAGCCTTTTCAAATTTTTAACACTCACAGAAAGAAATATCAATTTTGCCGTATCAATTTCACAAGCACGTCATTTCATATTAGACCCTGTCCAGTTCAACATTCTTTGTCAAATTCTATCTTAAATAAATTCATCTAACCGCGTAAAAGAGATAAGAAGAAAAATTTAATTATCAAAGGCATAAATAATTAAATGTCGAAATAATACAGATTTTGAATTATTAAAAGCTTGTAGAGAGTGGTATTAACTATTTCTATTATTTAAATAAAAAAAATTTTAGAAAATAAAATGTATAGAAAAATACCTCGAAGCTATGTTTTATATTTATGAACCGACGTCTCTTTTTTTTTTTTCTTTGAATTTAAATATAAAATATATTTTCAGCGTAAAATTTTTTGAATTTAAATGATAATTTAAACGGATATGTTTTATGTCTGGAATATTATTATCTACACCAAGTTGAAAAATAAAATGCATGTGTTTTTATTGTTATTATAAAGTAATATTGCGGTTGCAAGTGGCCGGAAGTTACGTCTATAACCTCTTTTTTTCAGTAATGACATGCACATAATACGATGATACTGTAAATGTAAAATAAAATCATGAACAGATGAATGCATCAACCATCGTCTTTTACATAGTAATGACTTGAAAGGATATATGATTTTTTTGTCGCATGAATGATCTATAAAAATATAAATAAATAAACACTTAAGATGTTGGTACGATGTGTGATACTCGTTTTTAACACAATAATTTGAATTGGTTGTCACGTCCACCATTACATCAGATTCACGTGATGAAATTGGCTTTTTTTCTATAAGATTTTTAGAAACTTTGCTAGATTTTTTTTTTTTTTTTTTGGTAAAAAAAGGTAAAATTTCTTTTATCGAAAATTGAAAATTTCAAAGATAATTATTACGTGTTAAAAAGAAAACCTAAAAATAACGCCAGCAAAATAAAAATCGGTAAAAAAGTGTTGCATTATAAATAATATAAACTTTTTAAGAGTTCTATTTTGACATAAACTTAGTTGTAGTAAAATCAAATATTTTAATTTTATTGCTTAAAACATACATTAAAAATTGCTGTTAATTTTTCAAATCAGTCCAGTAGTTTTTAAGTTTATTCGTTATATACAAAAATAAAAATGAAATCAAACATTTTGCATGTACAAAAATACGCTATTTTACCATTTTACCAATGCAAGATATGAATTACAAATAACAAATAAAATTACTAATATCGTAGAAGGGTGTTTATATTTTGATTATGGAACCCTAAAAAATGAGAATGTAATACAAATGAGTACCTATTAATAATATTATTATATTGTTATGTGTATTGGTTGTTACCACGACGCGTTATAGTTACATGAGGTGTAGTTAGTTAGCTATACATATTATTTGAAAGTAACCTCAATTTCTAAAATTTCAACATTTTTTTTTTTTTTTTAAATATACACATTGCAGTATTAAAATAAATAAAATATAGATTATATGGCAATTTTCACAATTATGATACTGTTTTTGTTTTTATATTTATTTGTGAGATTGTGAATTAATTTTTTTTTTATTTCAATATTTTCTAATATTACTTGTACGAGAAAATTCATGTCAGCTTTAAATATATGTGATAAGCATTTATGAGCATAGTTACAATATACATTGATGATAATTTTCTATTCTAAACTACCTTTTATTTTATTGGAACATAACAACATTGAAATTCTGTACTTATAAAATTGCGATTTATTAAACACCATTCAAAAGTTGCTAATTTTTAAATGGTTTATTAATAAAATAATTCAAACATTGTTATCTTCACTTTTTCTTTTTTGCAGCACTACTATATTTATTTAAAATATAAATATTATTAACAATTAAAATACTAATGCTTAAATAAAATACACATTGGACCAACGAATCACGAATAAATAAATAAGAGAGTTTTGGTCTCAAATGTTTTAAAAAAATTTGTAAACATTTGTTGTATGATCGATAATCAAAATGTCACGCCGAAATGTACCCGAAAAACGATATTGTTTGTTCCAAAAATATTTGCTATTTTTAAGATCAGGTTAACATTATCAAAGATTTTTAAAGGTTGTTACTCTACATGCAATCGTAATTTTGTTAATCAGAATTTAAAGGTTTGGTACCAGCAAATACATCAAATGATCACGTAAATTTAATAGGCCGCATTGATCATTGGTGGTATTCAAAAATTCTTTGATCCAGATATAAAATTTCTTTGATCCAGATATTTTATCCAAATCTTTGATAGTGTAATAGAAGTAGTGTTTCTATGAGGAGAAATAGCTTAGTTTTTTAAAAATTTGATTTTATCTCTATCTCTGCAAAAACAATGTTCGAGAGATAAAAATTTACAAATCGATGAACTATCACAAATTCGAAACTGTTCAAATTGTTGTGTCAACTGTAGTTCTCGGAATAAGAACATTTACTACTCAAATTTTGCTCTTGGAATATTATATCATTTCTTTGGAACATTTTTTATTTTTTGTTAACTTAAAATTGTTTTAATTTTCTTTCCATTCTGTATACTGATAGAAGTAACCAACCCCATCGTTTTTTATTACACTTTATTATATAATCAAAAACTAGTTACTAGTTTTATTACAGAAAAAAATAAACAACACACCCAAATAGAAATAAATTTTTTTTTTTTCAATTTTCAAATGCAATTATTGCATAAACGAAATAAAAAATAATTTTTGAAAGTGATGATAAAATTGAATGCGTGAAGTATTATTATACGCGCGACGATGGTATCTATATAATGTAAACTTTTATATGCTTAATTTTATTGAAATTACTAACACGTATTGAAAGATCTGTCAAGTGAAGGGAAAGCAATTTTTTTTTTCTACAAATAAAAATTTTTTTATCAATTATGAATGTTTGAGTTTCGAATTCATATTTATTATTATTATTAATAATATGACATTTTGTATATATCCATGTTACTTTGTGCTATAAAATCTATGGCACAGACTAGACATACATACACATACTTCTGGTGAAACTTCTCTCAAACCAAACGATGTGTGTGCAATTGTTTTTTTTTTTTTATATATATGAGAATAGAACAACCATCAACTGTCAAAAATGTTTATACAATTATGATTGTTTTTATTTGTATGTGATTATTTAAAACATTCTGATTAAATTAAGGATGCCGTAAAATTTACCGGATTATTTTACTCTCAATAAATATTTGGTGACAGAAGAAAAATGACAATCTAAGTCGTTCATATATTTTAAAAATTCACGTTTTTTATGTAATTTTTTAAAATATTCTGTTTCAAATCGCCATAAAAATTGTATATTTAATATCGTTTCGATGAAAAATAAATCATCTTTAATGATATATTCCTTCTCGAGCAATTCATCAAAATAATGCATATTGTATGTCTTCACCTGCGTCCAATAATTTCAACTCGAAACAATATTTGCGTAATGTACCTAGTATGCTTATTAGGTGTTTGTGTCTTAATTCGAAAGTTATTGAAAATCAGAGATACTTATGAAGTATCTATCGAACCCCATTCAACACGGTTTATAACATTCCACTTAGTATAAAATTTAGTGTAGGTAGGTATATATATTATATAAAGGGGAAATTATTACCTAGTTATTTTTAATATTTCTTCATTTTAATAATATTAATGTGAAATTTTTAATTTTTTTCAGCATATTGAAATGTTAAATTTCTATTTAATTATTGTATTATAAATATACTTCTTACTATATAGTTGATAATGTTTATATAGGACTTCTCTATCACACTTTCGTCGTTTACAAGAATTTAATTATTTTCTTTCATTTAATTTGTATTTAACATAAATTTCACCTACAATTTTACTGTAAAATTTCACAAACAATAACTTCATTTCTGTAATTCATATTTTTTAATAATTGCTTGAATTTATACTTATTATAAAGAAAATAATGTAGATAATTGATTTAGATTTAAAAGTAAGATATTGAAGTCGAAAGAATATTATTATTGCGCTGTGAGTTATAGCTCTGAAAAAATTCATTCAAGCTCTATTTCTGGTAAATTTAGTGCAGTATATTGATAAGCACAAGTTGTAAGTCATGTATCAAATTCGGAAACTAATGTTGTCAAAATATTATTATAGAAGAGAATGTTTCATGTAATTAATTTAGCAAATTGAATTTTTTAGATTAAATTTATTTTTAAACTTCTTTAAAAAAAAATTCGCATTCAGAAATTCTTAATTCTAAAATCTCAAGTTTCACAAACAAGCCGATTGTTCATTTATTCATTAAAAATTGCAAATATCTCAATTATTTATTCACAACCATTAATTCTGGTTTGATACATTTATTTAATAAATTGAGTTTATGAATATACTCCTATACAATTTTCTGTGCGCCAACTTTCTTTATTTTTGGAGCAATTCATTCTACACCATATTATGGAACTGTCATTGGCTATTTGAAAATTATTGCTATTATTAGTATCGATCGAGTCATCCAAATCGCAACAACGATACTTGGTTATTAAAATTGTATCTGCACCCGCAAGAAATATTTGTCTATGTAAATTAATAAATTAATTTAATTTCAAATCTGCTAGTACTTATTGCTCTAAATGGTACTTTGGTGAATTTTAGGAAAATAATTTAAATAAAAATATAATATGGAAACAGGTTTATATTTAGTTTGATAATATGAATGGATACTGTCCAAATGCTTAATATTTACAGTGCAATATGTTTCCAATATTAAAATTTTGTTGACAATTATCTATCCAACAACTATTCTTGAAAAATAAAATAATAACACACGCATATTTTTGACAAAAATAAGCAAAAGACATTTTATACATATATTTGAAATGAAAATACATATTTAATGGTTTGGAAAAAGGAAACCAGAATAAATAAACCATTTGGTGTGAAGCTTCATTAAAATTCTCTGATACGATTTATTTAAAAATATGAACACACTTTATTTTTAATTACTTCCTAAAAATAAGCCATCTAAATATTTCCAATAAAACACAATAATTATTACGTCAATAGAGTTGTGTTTGATAGGATACGAGTCAACACGCACTCGTCGTAACAATTATATTCATTTTTATGGGAGCACTTTTCATTATTTCTTTTCATAACATACAATGAAAAGAAGAGACGGGACACTAAATAATAAATATACACATTCACAGCTGATTGAATGCACGCATGTGCGCATTCAACGGCAGGACATTGAACTCCCCACTTGATTGTTCTGTTTGTTTGTCTACATATAATGTCTGTGTGGCGGTTTTACTAATGTTGTGACTGACTGACCAAGAGGACGTCTATAGTTCTATCCAATGCAGCCAGGCCAGGGTACCATAGAATAGGAGTAGTTTAATCATTCAATATGTACGATTATTATAGTTTGTTTTAACAACTTATTATATTATTTGTCTGTTTGTCTGATCTACGTGAATGAACTATGCGCCATGCAATAGTTGAAATTCAGATACATTTTTAGGGTTCCGTATTTGACTGGTATTGAACATAAAAATTTATTTTAGACTCCATATGAAGATAAGTCTTATTAATTGTTGGGATTCGTTCAAACTACGAACAAACAGCGATAACTTTCTCACATTAAAATTAATTCGAAAAAATAATTTTTTCGATTATGAAGTTAAATATTGTATATAACTTAAAACGTTTTTACTTGATCTATTAGGACTTATTTTTGGCACTAAATATTGTAATATATGAATTATTTTATTTGTTAGTCCTAACATTAACATCTCCAAAATTAAGAAAATAATATTAATGTAGTATTGTGTATGTGTGAGAAGACTATACATTCAAGTGACACAAGTAATTTGTCTTAAGTGAACTACTAAGTCGTTTGAAATAAACATCACTTTGAATGGTCAAATTTTTTCTTAAGCGTAATCTAAAAACCTGCGTACTTTCGAATATGTCAAATATTTTTATACTTACAACACTTAAAACATAGTTTAGGATTCGTACGTCGTACGCAAGTGCGTGCATTGCTGTCATTTTGGATATAAATAGGCATATATGATTTGCAATTCGCTTGCATGACCCTAATTGCAACAATATTGATCAAAGTTAGTGTTTACAGCACATTAATCAAACACAGCTTCCGATGGAAGGCAGATAATACTGGTATAGGACTAAATACCAGAATATTAATGAAGAAAGTAAAAATTTGGAAGAATGTCATGATTTAATTTTAGAGCTCAAGGTTCGGTCTACTTTTATTTATAAGTATTCCGAATATATGTACTATTCCTTTGGTCACAATAGAAATATTCTGATGAGCCTAAAATGCTATTTCATATATTTTAAATTTAAGTCGTTGAATTACAACGTACGCCTCTTGCACCAAAAATGTCCACTTTCTCAAAATTGTATTTTTATTATGTATGCAATTTGGTATACAACATTCAGGTAGATAAATTTTAATTTGTATAAATTCTTTCTAGCCTCAGTATTGCTTTTTTCACTCAGCTTTTTCCAATAGTTTTTCAAAGATGATAATGAAATTTATGCTGTTTGCTATGAATAAATATTGATTAATATATTTTAGAAGTTTTTGTATTTTGCAATTTATCTGAAATTAACATGTCATTTTCTATAAGAGCGAGGATATAATTTTATTAGAGTCTAAAATATGTTTCTTATATTACACGTTTACATATAAAATAAATAATAATACTTTACATAAGTATTATTAGTGGTACCTTTTATTTGAAAAATAATACAAATTAATCGTTCGTTATTGTATACAATACTTAAAAAGGTATTTTCCAAAATTGGCGCCATTTAATACCAACCTAAATAATTGTTCACAAAAATTTGGTAATCCAATTTTTAATTTTGAACTATTTTTAGATATAGTATGCTTTGAAATAATGTCAAATAGATTTTATTAGTTTCGATGTTGCTTAAAATACTGACATACAGCTAAATTTTACCAAGCGTTGCGATTATATACAGGATATTAAACGTGTATCAGTGTATCATCAAATCGTTTTATGTGAAATAACTACTTCTCCATACTGAAATTTACATTAAACTCTGTCTGTGAGTACACATTTCAAACATGATCGTAAAATATTATTATTTTTAAGAGATTTTATTATTTATTTACTTGCATTGTTGTAACCTTATTTTGTTACTAGAATTTAAAAGGGAAATTTGAATTAATTGAAATAATTATGAATTACTTTAATTTATTATAACAAGATGATTTGAAAGCCTCAACGTCATCACATATTTGCTTTTCTTTGTTTCATTAGGAATAAATCTCCTTATAGTTTTCAAATTGTAAATCGAAGAAGAAAGGTGATTATTTTTCTGTTTTGCTGCGCCTCTTAATAGACTACACATTATCGTTTTTAATATAATTTAAAACTAACCTAATTTTACTAACATATTTAAGGATAAAGTTCCAAGTTTCGGGTATGTAGTCAAAAGTGATCCATGCGACAAGATCGAATTTTCAATTTTGAATATTTCAACTTGTTTATTTGGTTTTCGATGATTAAAAATATCGTCGAAGTAATTTTAGAAATAATGTCATAAATTATAAACACTCACTGAATTCAATTAATTATAAAAATTAACTATCATATTGATAGTAAGTAATAATTCTAATTGTAGTGAAAGTTACGTGACAATTAATTAAATATTTAAAAAGCAACAATATGATTATAAAAAGTAATTAATTATGAAAGAAAGAAAATAACTGAAAATAGTCATAAAGACAAAATAATTAAATTTGCTAACTTGACTCGTTATGATATGAAGCGATGTACTTGGTTTTATTTTTCAGTTTAAGTTACGGTAGAATTACGCGATCTGATAATAAATATTGTTGTGATTTGGATTCAAAGTCCATTCACCTTCTGGATAAGAGGCCTTGACATGTTGATGAACCTCTAACATCACTAGGTATACTCTGATGACTATATAATACGTACGTAGTACAATGGATAAAACTCTACTATTATACAAACTCTATATAAATGATTATAACCAACACCACACCTTCACGAGGATCGACCAAGCAGCGGCCGACCACCGGTAGCTTATTGCACATCCTCTTAATGTGTAATGTATATATAACCATTCAAATACGTAGATAATTCCGCCGAATAACTGTTGTCACCTCTATTTACTAATATACAATTTTTTGTTTATAAAATTTAAGGATTCCGCAACATTCATTAACAAGCCTCTGTGAAAATAACTTGATGATTATACCAATAAATTCCTGTGCTAATGATTTATTGTACTATGGCTTAATAATAGTAAACTTTAAATTCTTCAACTTTTTCTCGTTTTTTCAGTTTTAGCAAAACGTTAGCCTCCATGATATTACGTCATAAAGTCATGTAAACAAAAAAGTGTTAAGTTATGACATTGATTTGGTACAGGAGGCCAAACCGGGATTTTTAGATTAACTTGAGTGCGTCAAATTTAGACATGGTATGTTGATTACGTGATGAAAAGTGTAAATTTTACTAATCTAACAATTTAAACGTGACGTAGTTGGCATTTCTTTTTTGAAAGTTTTTAATTAACCCATTTTCTTGCGTCACGCTGAAATCGCGAAATTAAATATTACTAAAGGGGAATTTATAACTAAAATTATCTCGAAAAAACAAGAAGAAAGTACAATGTTTTCGTATTGCTAACTGTCCTTAACAAAATAAAGTGATACTTTTAATACAATAAAATAATCAGAATAATTGAAAGCATTTATAAACTCTGCCACAATCACGCCCGTGTCATAAGCAAACATATCAATTTTCCCTAATTTTTTAGTCTAAACTTATTTGTGAATAAAAACATAATTATTTTTCGATCCGTATACGTAATAAAAATATTGTAAAGATAATCTATCGTAGTGCTTTGTCTTGTCAACGGTATCATTAGAAGTGTGGTTATTATTATTATTATCCACTGAATCATTTTTATTTATGCTCGCATGAATGTTCCAACTATTCTATTCCCTGTAGGTTCAACTACCGCATGGGTATTTGAACTTTGAAATTTTTATTATTTTTTTTATAAAAATGAAACTCTTTTTGTAAATTATTTGAGGTAATAATATATATAGAAAGAAACTAATTGAATTTTATTTATAATATTTAATGATTATTTAATGAAATTCATTTAATTTTATGAGATTACTGTTTTATTTTTATAGATCGTATTGCTTACTACATTAAAATAATCTAAATTAATATTTACATTTTTGAAAGTTGAAGATTAGCTTCAGATACTGTTTCCTTAATATATGTAATATTGTAGAATTTTTTTAATTTAAGTAAGCAATAGAGCTTATCAAAAGTAGAAAAAAAGATGCACTTGCAATTAATTTAATTGATCTGATCGATTTGATTGATGGAGATTTTAATTGATTTGATTGATGAAGATGCGATTTTTTGCTTCCAAAGTGGAATAATTACGAAAACTTATTTTTATTGCACACCACCCCTCTTTTTAGAAAAAATTTCTAAAATACCAACTTTTTTTTATTATAAAAATTGTCATTAGTGTTACACAAATGATTAACCAATATGTATGACTATTTGTACTTCAATGTTTCGCTGAAATGAATTTCGTTAAAAATTAAGTATATGATATAATAGTGGAAAATTGGTGGTAAAAAGTCCATAATATCCGAAAAAATATTCAGAAAGTGACTGTTGAAGAACTCTGCCTTTTTATATTTCTTATTGTGTCAATATGATGTGGAATAACCAAGAAAATATTTCGATGTTGAAGTTTGTATTAACAGACGTCTTAAAAAATACTGCAAATACCAAATTTCGCTCTATGAAATTAAAACTCGATCAAAATACGACTGGGAAATAAATTTCATAATTAAGAATGACATATTCCAAAGGATATTGTTAATAAGCAAACAAAACAACCCTAAATACAAAATTTCATGAAAATTTTAAATAAATAATTCATCAGTTGTATTCAAATGCATTTAAAATTAACCACTACTCTGATATTATACAAGTAGGGGTTGAAATTGTATATCGATTTTAAGTGTGTGTTAAATTATATGTATACAGGTGAGTACAGGAAAGGGTTGAAATGGTCAAATTGGAATGTATCACAGGAAATAATTTTATTTTGCACAAATTACATTTAACAATTACCATAAATACTTAATTATTTTATTTTAAAAAAAAGTCGATGTAAAATGATATCATTCACATCCGTATTCTATTTTTTTCACCACACCTATCTATTTTTTGTACGATTATATGGATACAGGAAAAAATAAAATACCCTATTAATTATAAATATTTATTTTTCCATACGATATAATTTCACAGAGGATGGTATATTTATTACGACAGAAAAATTTATGTAGGACTGTCCAACATTGGACTAATTTTTACTTGCATCGATATTACTTCCGAAAAACATACGCATTAGAAACCCTGTAGTTTTGACTTACAATTTGTGTATTCAATTGGACACTAATTATTTACTGTTGTAAGATATTTGTATTTTTTTAGTAGCGATCGGGTTGGTTGGTTCACTGTGAACTGAGTAGTGGTACAAGTTTGAGATCTTTGTTTAATAGATTATTACCGTTTCAAAAGCTTATTTTTTAGTAATATTATAAAATAGAAGTGAACAATTCTTTCGCATTAACGCGGTACGTAAATGCTCGTTCACTGTTGTACATGTTTTGTTACTACTATCCCTTATTAATATCAACTAAGAAAAACGATCGTCTTGCCTTAGATGTATGTTGGAATAACTTCTTGAGCACGAAGGCAATGTGAATTATTACTAGCTATTGAACTAAATGTATTGCATTTAATAAACTGACGACTACGAACAGAAATTTGGTATCAACTGACCGGTGTATACTGCTTTTCAGACTATTATTTAATGAATTAATGGTTCATAATTCGATTGTATGAACCAATCAACAAATACCATGATATTGAATGAAATTTAAAAATATAGCCAATGTAAATCATATGAATTAGAATCGGTTTTGCGAGCGGCCGATTAAATATTTGTCAAAAACTACACTTCATGAGAAAAATACAACGCAATAATATTTGTGCCGACGAAATTGTGGATAGCAAAACAAAAACCTTCAATTTTGTCGAGACCAGTTAGATTTGACAAAAAATATTTGTGTTCAAATTCAGTAACATTTTTGAAACCTAAAATTAAATTATACAGTTTTGAAAAGTGAAATTATTATTTATCAAGTAAAATTACTTTTATTGTTCTCTTAGGAAAATCCTGAATGGATAAAGGAAGTTGATTAAACTATGAATATATTTTTATTAAAATTGAACTAACAACAAATGTTTTTATATATAAAGTTCATTAACAGGCAGCATGAATAAAAGGAAAACAGTATCAATAAATATTTCCAATTATAGTAATTGATTATATTCGACATGTATTAAATATTGAGAAACCTAGCTACATCCAAGACGTACTACGCAATCATAATGAACTTATAATGGCCGAATCAAACGACACGTATTTACTTATCAGTCAATGCATTCACTACAATTATTATTATTTTTGTAATATTACTCTCAGTACATAAATTTTTTTTATTGTTTATATTATTATTATTAAAAATGAACCATAATGGTGATTTTAAATTTGGATAAATCAATATAGCATTTCTGGTATGTGTCTATTGTTTTTCAGAAGCAATTATATTTTGTATATAATCAGGGCTTTTGTGTATTATACATATCTCCATAAATTTTATAGCCTTTTTCCTAACTGCAAAAGAAACTGTAAATTCTAAATTGAAAACGACTCTGAGGACCAAAAAATTAATTGAAATTGGCATCATACTTTTTTCCGTGTACAGAAAAATATCCAACCGTTCCTACTAAATTGAGAAAAGTTACATTACATATAAATTAGCAAATATCTTTTTTACTGTTTTGTTTTGCAAAACTACAAGAGTACTTATTTGATTCAGAAAAAGCGTACGGTTATTAAGGGCTAAGAAATAGATTAAATACTATAAATTTTGATTATGTTATCTTCTGCACTTTTTTTCTATATTAAAATGTAATTTTTGCTTTAAGTATTTTTTTCCTCAAATCTTAATAAAGTTGGCGTAAATAGTGATCATATATTAAAAGAAACACCAATTTTACTTCCGGTGTACACCACTTTGGTTCGCAATGTATACTTTAGTTACAATAATAAATAAGCTATTTATTATAAAGCCAGAATCACACTATGCATTATTATTTTCATAATACATTATCAGTCAATGTACTTCTTATTTAAAGTTGATTATTATTTATAATATATATTTATTGTGTAATAATAAAATTATATTAAAATAATGTATTTTTATAATTCACATCGTTTTAAATAAAAGTTACGGAACACAACAAGTGCGTTTTGTTGTTTATAATGTTCTATCACTTGCACTCACAACTAACGTGTTTTGCTTTGCCTGCTTTTATTATACACTGGTGGCTGATGATGCCTCTGGTCTGGCCGCCTGCTTCTCTAGTGTGAATGACCACCAACTTGTATATATTATGCTTGATCGTATATTACATTATATTATACGGCCAACAACGGATGGGTTCAATGCCGATGACCGACCTATTATGTGTTGATATTTATTGTAAAATAATAATAATCATCCTTTAATACATGAAAACCAACGGAATCCATAACTGGCATTTGTGACGACAGTATATCACATTTTCAAATGATTCATCTAATTTGACAAATAGATGTATACAATCTTTTCTTCAAGATATTTTCATCTGTTACAATTTATTAAGAAATTTTATTTGAGTATTGAACTATTCATAACTTTTCAAAAATTGATTTATCTCTTTGATTTGTAATTAATTTATGTGGAAAACTTATTCCCATCTATCTGTTTATTAGTAAGAATGCTTTCTGGATTATATCTAAATATTCGTGGTTTCACCAAACATGGAAATTCGTACTTCCACTTTTGACATTTCAGGTCAGCACCTACTTTATGTGTTAGTCACAAAATGATGTTGCTCATTATGGGATCATTTCAAAAACGCACTAAAAAGGATATACACTAACATTTTACAAATACATAACAAATTTGATTATGGATAATTCATTTTCGGAAGTATATAGGTACTGAAAAAAAAACTAATATCCTTTTTTTAACTTTCCAAACACATTTAGCTGCTAGATAATAATATTTTTTACACCGAATTGTGAAATACAAAATTTAATTTTCAGTTTTCGGTGTAAAACAATAAGGATGCGTTCAATAAATCAAAACACTTAGGTGGTCAATCATTAATTTAAAAAATACCTAAAATACTTCTAAATAATGAATTTATTTAGAAAAAATTTTCATCAAAATTCGTCAAAGTTATTGAAACATAAATCCATTCAAATTTGCAAAGATCAGATCATGGACAATACCTGTTTAAAAATGTGCATTTTAATAACAATTAAATTAGTACTAAAATATGAAATAATATTATAAATTTTTCATTGTTACAGACTGCCAGTGGTGAGTGATTGCTCACCGGGGCAAACTGCGCGGGTTAGTTCGAACCTGCACCCGACCAGTGGAAGCAGTATGGCCGTTAGTCGTGTGCCAAGTCCGCCACCTCAGGAGGTTAACACACCCGTTGCTGAAAACTGGTGCTATACACAGGTAAATTATATGTTTTTTATATTAATAATTTTTATATTTTTACAAATTACTTAGCATATAAACTTCAATGACTCATAATTACAGTGTTTTCCAAGAATAGAATATCCATTTCGAGTTGTTTCTTTTATAAAAATAGATTTTAAACACGCGTAGAAGAGTCAAGTCGTGTGACTTCACATTCTATTTTGTGTTTATTTGTCATTTATTTAAATTATGTTTTAATTATCATTTTATTAAATCGAAGACAATATTTTTAATTTTTAATTTATTACAATTTTGTTTTAATTAAAAAAAAAAAACAAAACAAAACAAAACAAACAGTAGTGAAAGTTTTTTTTAATTTAAGTTACTTCAATTTCTCTGTTATTTATTTTACATTTACAAGCAATTTGTTTGGAACACGCATAACAAATAAGCGAACTTTCGAACGAATATTTTATAAAATTTTGATAAACATTTGTAAAGATGTAGCCATCGTACGGACACAGAAAATTAAATTATGTAGAAAACACTGAAAATTTAATATATTGAAATATACTGAACATTGTTTTTATCAATGAACAATTATCTAATGCTAATTTCACACAAAACTAGTTCCGCATTCGTGAAAAATAATGTAGACAGTCGAAGTACGAGAGATATCCCTCAGTTCCATATTCATAAAAAATAATAATCCACACCGTTGGATAAGTGTGCAATATTCCGCACTTGTTGCACTAATAGTATATATTTTGTTTCACATTTTTGTGAAATTGGTAAGGCTACGAAATCTACGAAACTAAATATTTTTTTTTTTTAAATTATGTATAGTATAGAATGATTACATTTCATTCTCATTGATTTTGAAATAAATGTTTATTTACATAAGAATACCTTTTTTTTTTTGTAAACATTGTATAGATACAGTATGATTAAAGAATTTTGTACTAATAATAAAAATTGTTTTGGTTATTCTCTTCGACAAGAAAAGGAATATCTTCTATTAGCATAATTTTATATAATACTAGCTTAACCCGTGTATAACTTAAATTCAACTACAAATATTTGTTGAAATATTTCATATGAAGTTTAAGACTTTTCGCCTTAACGACCTCATCCACTTAGAACTTAACCGAAATTAATACGCGCCCTCTTTTTTGCGTCGGAGGTGAAAATTGTAAAAGATCCACATCTCTGCGAAGTTTCGTTGTACATAGTCTTTTCGACTACTAGAACTATACAAACCTTAACACCCGTCTCCCAATTTTGTAAGTGGGTGGGAGTGAAAAAACCGGATGACACTCATATGATCCTAATTTTGTAGTATAGAAGCGTAAAACTAAACGTCTTTTTTAACTACGGTTTTCATACAGAAATTATGTAGTTTCAAGCTTTTCCAGTGGAGATTTCAACAATATTCTTTCACACAAACATTGTCTAAACAAATACGAACACAACAAAAAAATCAATCAGTTAAATGGATGGAGGGAGCTGTTCTCAAGTGATAAGTTTACGTGGGACAAATTATTTTATTTATGTAGATAAAAATTGTTAGACCTATTTGTGTCTTGAAAGTATTTTTCAAACTACAATTACTAACAGCTACGTTGCAAACTGGTGTTTCAGGATTCCATTAGAGATCTTGAAAAATTTCAATTTCTAAATATTTTAGAGATCTTTGGTATTAATATAATGTCTGAATTGTAAGAAAATATATTAGTACCTTTTTATTCTTAAAATTGAGTAATTAAATTTTTATTTGTATTCGTCCATTTTCATAAGTATCCTTAGAAAAGTCTTTAAAAATAACAGCTTCTTGAAAGAATAAAAAAATATGAGGATAATTTTAAATAAGAGATAATTTCCAAAGCCAAGAAAAAACTTTTTTTTCTTTTTCTCTGAAATTTTTATGATAAACTTGTTTCTTTGATTATTTGAATATTAAAAGAAAATGCAACATAATCTAGAGGATCCTTTATCACGTAAAGAAACGTGCTTCTCCTTTCCATAGCTAATCCATTTCTGTCTTACACCCTGTATAGGCAGTATCTTATGTAAAATGAGAACTATTCACAACATTATATACAAAGCAGATAATACGAATATTTCTCCTCTTCGATATATATTGTAACTAAATAGGAGAGAGATCATGCAATTTGAATTGGAACGTCGGGATGTTCCCCTTCTCTATACGCTAACTAGTGGAATATGTTGCTCTATTTATAATACTGTACGTATAATTCCTTGTCGTTGTGTCATATACGTAAACTAAGCAGCATTTAGTGTGTGTTGATATATACCATATATCTATAAAAATATATATGATATCTGAATACAGTCAGTGTTCGAAAACATTATGGTATTATTAATTTTTGTCCTATGTAAGAAATGACTGGTTATTTTTATAATCACAAATTCATTCAAGAAGAAAACTCAAGAAATAGAGAAAAAAATTGCATTCCTTATTGATAAATTTACATTTTCCATTTTTAAGACCGGTATTATACTATCAAAAATTTAATAAATACCTCATATAAAAATTTTTATAAAATATTCTTTGCTTCAAATAATTTAAAAATGATTTGAAAACTATACAAATTTTATCATACCTGTCATCAGAATTTTCAGCATTGTTTAACAACGGCTCTATGCATGTGATTTGCCAATTAGTTCAATTTTCATAATTTGTGCAATATCTAAACCACAAAAAACTGGGATTTATAAACCATTAATTTAGAGATGTGGTGATAAAAGTATACACCAATTGGAAGGACTCCAATTTTTATCGAACTTGAGCGCACGCATGTAGCCTTGCTTTAATATGAAATATTTTACAAAAGCAATATTTTGTATTATAGAGCCGATTACATTGTAAAATGTGTTTAACAAAGATTTTAATTTTTATCAAAACTTTGATAGTGTGATATCGTACTAATTAGCCAAAAATTGATATCCTGCATTAACTGGAAGAAGATCAAGATAACAAAAATTCTAACATTGTAAACTATGAAACAAGTTTGTTTTTTTAAATTATTTCATGTATTTTTAAAATCGAGATTCGATTCTGAGCTTTTAACAGTACTACAAAGAAAAGTATTGAAAACAGGTCTTGTACATTTTAGACATAATAGTTATGGATTGACGTATCAAGCAAGACAAGACATTTTTTTTCTCATTATTTCGTTTTTTTTTTTTTTTTTTGAAATTACAATTCATTTGAACAATAATTTTCAATAGCAGAATATTTAGTTTGTAGATATATAGTATATACGTTCAAATGTACGGTTAACGACCTTTAACTATGTTCGTTACTTATAATACATGTGGATTACGTTGTATCGTTATAATACGAAACTTCTTTTGATTTAAAGTTTTGTAGTTCGCATAGGAGAGAAGAACGCCGCCCCGATGTTATAAAAATGCTCCGATGACGACTTGTGTAAGAGTCTTGTTGGATGACTTTGGCTGATATTACGATACAACTTTTAGCCATACTAAAAGTAAAATAACTTGTACTAACTACATTCATGGTAATGTAATGAAACTACAAAGGTATTTCTATTATCTTTGTTATTTACTTATCTGCTGTTTAGATATACCTAAATTTTTATGTATGTATAGGTGAATTGTTTAGGTCTGATACATTTTAACTCAATACAATAATACTATGTTTTATGCATACAATTTTATTTCAATTCGCTGTCTATAGTATTCAAACCCCTAACAAGTCAAAATGAATTGTTTTTCAAAGAATAAAAAAAATTTGTATACATTTTTAATTGGGATAATTCGATCAAATATTTTGGAATAAAATATGTTAGGTCTCATATGTAACGAATATTTTTTACTATCTTCAAAGTTTACTGTTTTCAAAAAAAAAAAATTACTTATTATACTTCTCAGCGCACACCATCAAACTTCTGATCAGAAAATCTGATGTAACTCTTAACATGTATTTTATATTAGACTCCGCACACAGTAAGAATTCTACATAAGACATCATATTTTCTGGTTAGAATATCTTATCATGTATGCCTAGCATCAGAATTTCTTATAAGGATATCTTACGATGTTATCTGAAGTAGACCATCTGTTAAAAAAGTAATTAATAAATTTAAAATATTTGAAAGTTCATTAGTTAATTATGGTGCGTTGTACGTATCCGATGATATGCGCTTGCTTAAGATTTTTGTCTGTTGTATGGTAAGATTTTCTTATAATAATTTCTTATTCGACTGCCCGATGGTATGCTCTGGCCCAAACATCTAAACTTATCTTAAGAAATATACTTCGTAAATTTCTTAAAATAAGTTTAAATGTTAATAAGTTTTCATTCTAAAGAAGCCTGCTTAAAAAATAGTTTAATAAAATTGTTTCCATGACAATAATGTAAAGCAATTTTAAAACCTGCCTGACGAACACTTTTGAAATTTTAATTTCGATGTCCTGTTACTAAGATTTTGAAAGTGGAATCAAAATAAAAAAATTTTTTTTTGTTTTAAGTTTACATTTTTTTCAATGTTCTAATAATTGGTCATACATGGGAAAAATCAACGAATTTTTAACCCGAATGTCATTAATAAAATCCATAGTCTATTATAAAAAACAACACAGCACTACACAGGTATGTATATTACAACAACGACTTATTTAATGTCCAATAAGCTTTTTGAAAGGTAATCACAGACTGCTGTTTTTGAATTTAATTAAAATAATTAGATAATAGATCTCTTAGAATAATATTTTTAATTGCTAAAAATTGATGAATATACATCATACCCAAGTAAACTTTATTAACAAAAATTTTTATTATTTATTTTATGTCTTCCTTTAATTACCACACGCCATTTTTTTAAAAACAAAGTTGATGTCGACTCCTAGTTTTCTCATTCCTAATTTAGCGATAAATTAACAAAAATAATTAATGTCATAGTTTTAATTATAAATAATCCAAAAATTAAAACATTAAATTATTCTAATCATGCAATATAACTATTTTCAAGTAGACAATTTGGCACGTAACACTCATTACCAAAATTATTTTAAATATCCCAATATAATAATATTCAAAAATATCTTTGTTCGATCGTAGTTAAATTGCACGAATATAAGAACCTTTAAGTAATAGTATATATCCATTGTTTCCAAATACTCTAAAAATTAGCGAGATTTTAAAGAGACTAATAGTCATTTTATTGAGCATCGAAAATTACATTCCAATTTACCCAGTTTTTGTTATTCTGACAATAGGATAATAACAATTAGAAAAAAAAGTCCCACCAAAACACTTTGTAGTAAGTCTTTTCCATGGTTATTTTCGTGTTGTCGAAATGTCGGATGCTTACACATTAAATCTTTCTAGAACGACATAAATGGTTTTTATGCATCCCTGCCATTTGGCAATATGACCTACGACTCCAGTTACAAGATAAATATTTGTTATCTATTATTAAACCCAATTTTTGTTTTGCTTTGAAGACATAAAATTTCAATATTAAAATTCTAGAAAATCATCTGTTAGAGTAGTGCAAACCGAAAACGATATCACAAACCGATTTGTTCAATTTATCTATGTACTCAATGGGATCATGTAAATTATTTATTCTTTAATTCATTTCCACTCTTCACCCAGCCAATTGAGTAACTTAATAAAATAATATTAAATAATTTTTAAATTTTATTTAATTATTTTGAGTACTATCAACATTAAATAAATAATATACAATTTAATAAACATGAATTATACTCAAAAACATATTCACATACCAAAAATGTTTTACAGTCCCTGTGTGATATGTTCGTGACAGTAAAATTTAAATTTTTCTAACTAACAAAACAACGAATATACTATTTATAATAAATGGGAAGAATATCAAGATAAAAATTTATAATTTTTAAAATAGACTAGATAAATACTATTATTATGTAACGAACATGGCCTAGAATATGTTGTAAAGTGAAATTAAAATAATTTTCTTTGTGATATTTATTCATTATTATTATAATGAATTATTAAATAATACAATAAACTAAATAAACTAAACTCATTTGTCCACCAAAGATTTTTTATAATTTTTTAGGACACTGACAGATAAAATTCGCGTAACTTACTTTCTGCCTATAAAATAATATTCAAAAATATATTTGTTCATATTAGTTCTCTAAAGACAAAATAAAATACATTCTCTTATCTAAAAAAAAAAAACTAAAAAAGTATTTATATGGCCATAAAATAATTCCACAACTAAGAACAAACCCGCACGTTCGCTTACCTTGGCTTACCTCTTGTTTGATAAAATATGTGTATTTTTTTTAAATCATGATGAGCACACAAACAAAGACTTAAATGGTCGAACTAGCATTAACAGCAAAGCGGTCAGTGGCCAGCTTAGATCATTACTCCCTATTCTGTGTGCATTCAACTGGCTACGTTTAAAACAATATTTAAGTTTCAGTGTAATATAGAGATTAACCTTTTTTGGTGGTTCGCATCTTTTTTGTGTGCGTGTTCTTGTAGCCTTGAATGTTTGTGATTATTGCTGTCTGTTTCTGTGTGGCATCAACTCATTCGAAAAATCCCAAAAATCTTTACCGATAACTATGAACACATTAATTCGATTTCAACGAATTCAAATGTTTAAACTATTTTAAATGATCCCTTGTATCAGATTGGAAGTCTTTTAAGCCCTTGTATCAGATTGGTGGCCTTTTAAGCTTTATATTTATTTACATTTTCGAATACTGCTGTATAAAATATTGGCATTCCTAAAAAACTTTACAACTATATAACTGTTCTTTAGCTTAGATTGTAAAACATTTTAATCAAACTTTTAATTGCTTCATTAGTTTGTCAAACTGTTTTTTTAAGAGACAGACAATTCTAAACATGCAATTTTCTTGATAATAGGGATTTTGACTAAGATTTTTTATAATTTTAATTGAAATGTCTTTACGAAAGTAGAACATAATTTTTTTTTTAAATCTTTAATAATAAGCAAGATATAGATGTTCAAAAATAATCGACTAAAAAGTATCCAACTGTTCATGGCTCAATATACAACATTGATAATACGTCATATCGTGATGAGATTATAAGATTCTGAGTTTTGAAACACCAGTAGTGTAGTTGAATCTAGTTTTTCATTCTGATAATTGAATAACAAATTCAATACCACTCCAATCCAACTATCCAATTCTGATAAAAAAATAATTTTCAACTTAAGAAGCAAATCTCTATATCAGTATGAATATGCTGTAACTTTTTTATAGAAAATATTTTCTACGCAACTGTTTTTACCAATCATTTTTGGCTCTCCCATAAATAACAGGAAATATGAAGGTTATGATATACATACTTTATCGTTATCGTGGTTTTTTGAATTTCATTTCTGTGTATCAAGGTAAAATAATCTAAAAACCGAAAGATTGAGCAAAAAATAATGAATTTGATAAAAATTTATTTGATTCTCTGATTTGAATTTATAAAATAAATTTATAAACTCAAATTATCATAAAAAACAAGTAAAAATAACAACTAATAGTGTTCATTGTATACATATCCAACATATGGTTCAGTATTAATTTTTGAACCAATTTTAATCATTAGCATTCATAAAATAAACTAAATTTCCAATCCATATAGTTACAATAGTTTGTTAAATTATATAATTATTATAATTATATGTGTGTTTATTAGTAAAATTTACACTAAAATTTTGTTGTATTTGCAAAATTTATCCTTAAATTTTGGTTAATCTAAACAGTTAAGAAAAAATGTTTCAAACAAAAGTTGTTTGTAATGAAGAAACGGACATTTTACGTATTTGAACTTTTCTTCTGTCTCTTATGATTCATGGATTCATTGGATCTAATTGCTCGTTATATATTCGTTTTTGAGTTATCTTTATGTTGCTTAGACAGATGTGCATACTAAAATTTTTTAGTTTCTTGAATGTTTTCTATGGTTACAAACTTTAAATTAAATTTAATACACTTCATATATTACATATCGTCGACTTAGAGTGTAATTCTGCTAATATATATTTTATTATTTTATTAAAATTAGACAAGCTGCTATCTCCAGGCATAAACTGTTATCTATTTACATTATAAATGGGAATTTGTATCAAGTTAGCAGTCAGCTTTTGAATTTAAAATTGCTATTTTTCTAGATTATGCAGTTTTTTGAACATTTGTCAAACGTAAAAAATTGTAAAAATGGATTTAGCAGGTTTACACTCTAAACTGACATTACATATAATAAAAGCATTTTTCTAATATTTTTATATTTTTATATTATATTTAAAGAAATCATTTATAAAAATGGTTATTTTTATTCCCAACTGAAACTGAAAATCAAGGTGCTGCATTAACACATTAAATTCTTGAAATTCTAAAAGGTCCATATTTAACAACGGAGCACTAAACTGTTTGGCCATTATAGATTTATAATTTCAAAAATATTATTTTCTTGATTTCTGTACTATTGTGAAAGTTTATAATATTCAGTACACAAGAATTAATACAACAACAAAAAGGTGAAGGAAAGTTAGAGTAGAAATGTTGAAGGATTTTTATGAGTGGTAGTAGTAGATATTGTGTGATCTCAGACTTATTTACATTTAGTTCAATGGAGCACGCGCTATTAGTGAAAGTTTTTTTTTTCAGAACTAAACTATTATTATTTCTACACAATAAATTTTAACCATATGTGTATTAATAAATTTTGAAATACATTTTAATGCATTTTTTAAAAATTCAATTGATTTGAAGATAAATTAATCCATCGAAAATCAAAAATTGAAAAAGTCAACGATTTTTTACTATTAAACATATATAGTCGTTACTAGTTAGGTTTAACATTGAAGTTGATTGACCTTTACACAACTTTGGGCCTATAATCAATCATTTATGACGTTTTTTTCCCCAGAATTTCTGTTTGAAATTTGAAGATCCGCAAAATGTTTTCTTTGAAATTTATATTCATGTCACCTGGCACCATCCGTGGCAGGTTGTCTACATTATGCATCCTTTTCGGTTTATTTTTCTGAATGTTTTACAATAAATAAGTTAAAAGTTTTAGATTTTTTTAAAATCTGTTTTGGTTAGGTTTATTTTAACAATAAAATGAAATATTTCGTCTTGAAATTAAAAATATCGTGTATAATTTTGTATCTTTTTATTTCTTAATTAAGTTATCAATATTTCACGTGCTATAAATTAGCTTGCCTGTTATCGTACGAATACTTTCTGCACCCACTCATTTTACTCATCTAACATAATGAATTGTAAGAAATTTCTTATGTCGACACTTTTTCACCTATATAGATACACATTTTCCCTGGTGCACATAAGCATACATATCACATTATTAATAAATATACTTCTAAAAATATATGTATGGCATAGTTATGATTAGTGGAACAACTTAATCCTCTAACAAAAATTGTAAAAAGGGTTGTTCTCTTTTTCGAAGTCCTTTTTAATTGTTCACATAAGCTGGAAATTGACGGATATCTATTTTTTTCTTATTGTTATAGGATTGCACTATCTATTTTGTCCAACACGTGACAAAACGGAATGTCCCTTGTTCGACAAGATCAAAATAGATATTTTTCACGATTTTCGGGTTGTCGAACAACGGACATCACTTCCTACTACAATAACAAAATATTTTAGAAGATACAAAGTTTTATTAGATATGATATGCAGCCTACTGGCTACTTTCAGTGGTGTAATACTTATTTAAAAAGCTCAGAGCAAACTGTAGTTTTTGGGCGATAACGCAGAAAGTGCAAATTATAGAACTAACTCATTAAATTCAGACAAATGTGACCTATTTTCATTGTTTTGTGTAAGTATTGTAAGATATTACTAATCGATTGTTGTTGAATAAACAATTCACTCACTTTTATGACAGTATGAAAAATAAATCAATAAAATTAGGAGACTCTCGGGGTCTATATCCTTAAGGGTTTGATTGATCTAATTTAAACCAACTGTTTCACTTTTTTTTTTATTACAAGGTTATAAAATAAAAAACAAAAATTAGTATCAATAGGTTTTTATTTAAATAATAATGTATATTTTTAAATTGAAATTAATTAAAAATTTTAGATATCCATTCACTTATCTAAACAGATGTATGCATGGTTGGAGGAGATCCTTAATTTTGATTTGTGTACTATTTAAAAAAGATGTGCTACTATAAACATAACATTAAATACATTGTACAATTTATTTATTAATTGCATACTATTAAAATGAAATAAAATAAATTCATGACCTGAAAAAATGTAACCTTTTATGCAAGGTTAATAAATTGTTTAATATATATTTGTATAAAAAAGTTTAACATACATCTTTCACCTTTATATAAGTGTTTATATAGGTTGAAACAGAAAGGTCTTATAATATATTTTTATTAAGTATTATTTCCTTGGTCAAAAATCATGGAAGGAAATTTTACATGCAATAATAGCAAGCAATATGTATACATTACTTGCTGCTATCTGTTATCGGGATTTAATTTTAACATTGAATTTTATACAAAACGGGGTTACGTTTAAATAAATCGGGGTTATTATTATTTTAAGAATATATAATCTTATTTTATTTTTTTATGGGTAATTAATGAATTTTTCAATCTATCATTATCCATCCTTGTAAAATTATATCAAAACCTAATTCACGCCTTAAGGAAAAAAAAAAGAATATTAAGTATTTTGTAAAGATACTTTAAGGATATGTTTCAACAAAGGCATGTGACATGAAAGTGTTTGAATTTGAAATATATCTACACATATTGATATAAAATTATGCGTGGAGTACTTATGAGTATTTCTGGGCTATCTATCTTATTTGATTCTTTACTAATTATTAATTGTGTTCTTAACGTTAGCCACCTTCCAATATTGATAAAAAGTAATAGTAAATAAGATTAACTAAATTATTCAAATTTACGAATTCATCACATACCTGTAAAATCCACAAAAGTGTGGAAAATCGAATAAAAGAATCGTAACTGGAACATTAATTAGTGAAATAATAGAGAAACACTAGACACTTAAAATATATCAAAGTTTTATTTCTAAATTTTTTTCTATGTAAAAAGCAATAAAAATTTTATTAAAAAATTCAATATTTTCACACTGAATAATGAGTTGTTGGATCATTTTAGGTTTTACTAACTGAAAATTGAAGAAAAATTTTTTCTGTTTTAGGTCAAAGTTGTTAAATTCAGTTACATGTGGACCATAAACAATTTTAGTTTTTGCCGAGAAGAAATGGGTGAGGTATTAAAATCTTCCACGTTTTCCGCAGGTGCCAACGATAAATTAAAATGGTAAGTTTGCATTTCCTGTTCCTATATACAATATCAATAAATTTTCTCTTAATGTTTTTTTTTTTAATTTTCTTTTAGGTGTCTCAGAGTAAATCCCAAAGGTTTAGACGAAGAAAGTAAAGATTATCTATCATTATATTTATTACTTGTATCTTGCAATAAAAGTGAAGTTCGAGCGAAATTTAAATTTTCAATATTAAATGCCAAACGTGAGGAAACAAAAGCAATGGAATCACAAAGAGCGTATCGATTTGTACAGGGAAAGGATTGGGGATTTAAAAAATTTATTCGAAGGGATTTCTTACTTGATGAACAAAATGGCTTACTTCCTGATGATAAACTTACAATATTTTGTGAGGTAAGTTTATTTTTCATAATCCATAGCAAATCATATTTGATATGGCTGCATACATCACTTTAGTAGGTAGTCAATATCTAACTTGTACATCAGACATCCACTTTTACTAACTGTAGATCTTTATCAGAACACTTGAATTATTATTAATTCTTCATTAATTATTGATTTTTCAATTACACTGTACAATTTATTTATTGTAAGAGAAATTGTTATTAATTTTGTTTTTTCTTTGTGTTTTTGCAGGTCAGTGTTGTAGCCGACAGTGTTAACATCTCAGGTCAGTCAAATACAATACAATTCAAAGTGCCAGAATGTCGGTTACCTGAAGATCTTGGTATGTTGTTCGAAAATCAAAAATTTAGTGATGTCACATTATCAGTTGCGGGTAGGGAGTTTCAAGCGCATAAAGCCATATTAGCAGGTTTGTAATTTGTCTATTGTTAATATTATAATTAATAAAGGCCTAATCTATATGTGGATTAGTCCACCATTTTGAATACCAATATTGAAATGTATTGTGTAAATCTACAAATTTTAACGAATGTAAAGATACATTCTAATACAATAATCACAAACCCTTATTAATTTTTCAATTAATAAATAATGAATGCATTGTTATGTAAAACTAAAAATTAAGCTATAATCAAACATAAAATAACCATTGTAATTATTAATTCCAGCTCGCAGTCCTGTATTCGCTGCAATGTTCGAACACGAAATGGAAGAACGGAAACATAATCGTGTGGATATAACTGATGTAGACCATGAAGTTTTACGGGAAATGTTACGATTTATATACACAGGAAAGGCAGCGAATTTAGAAAAAATGGCTGACGATCTGTTAGCAGCAGCTGATAAGGTAAACATAAAAAATCAGCTGCTCAAATTTTATCAAAAATTTTGGGGTTTATTTTTAATTTGATTTTTTTCTTCTCTATATTTAGTATGCATTAGAAAGATTAAAAGTAATGTGCGAAGAAGCATTATGTACAAATTTATCAATAGAAAATGCAGCAGAAATATTAATACTAGCGGATCTTCATAGTGCTGATCAATTGAAAGCTCAAGCTATTGATTTTATTAATACGTGAGTATTTAACTTATGATTTTTTAAATACACACTTAAGGATTCTATTTCATAAGGACCTTTTCAATTTTTTTGTTTCCGTGTTAGGAATCGTAGTTCATTTGAACAACGACTTTTTAATACATCGTTTTTTTCAAAACGACATGAGCATAATTTTATACATAAAACACGGATTTTTACTTCTTAGGTTAGTAAAAATTCAACTAAATTTTGTTCCTTTCTAAATGTAGTATTTATTATTTCAGTAATCCAAAGGTAATCTACTTTATGATCCGTCATCCAATATTGCATTCTTACAAAGTTAGATTTTATATTAGATTATTTCTGCTAACATTGTGAAATCTTAAAGTGTAAATAAAACATCTGTAACGAGCTGAAATGTTCTACCGCAAATACCTCGGCTGAAGACCTCGGCTACATCATTTCATTTTTTAATGTGTATATGTATGTTTGTTCTGCTGTTTCTTTCGAACTTGCTGTTGTTCACTTTTGATGAAACTTGGTACACACATTTATCACATTCAGAAAATTGACTATATACCTTATTGCGCCATCAGAAGCTTCTTAATAAATTTCCAAAATTACTACTCTAGCTTACAGTACGTTAAAGATGTAATATAAGTATTGGAATTTAGTTTACATATAAATCGATTATGATAAGGAGCTCTAGTCTATATTATCTTCCTGGTGAGAGAGAGTGCCGTCCATGTACGATGACGATCACTGTCTTTTATAAAAGGCATCGTTATATTTAATATTAAATTTTAATGAATTAAGATTTCACTTTATTTGAGAAACAATGTAATTACATATTTCACTTTATTTGAGAAACATTGTGAATAAAAGTGTTGCTCTCAAACCGTTGCTCTTCAAAAAACACTTTGGAAATATGTTGTTTCTTTTGAAAATACGTATTTGTTTTCCAAGTTTTACCGAAACCTCGATTTTTTCAGAACAAAAAAATCAACTGTGTAAGGACAATAAGATTTTACTTTTTAGTGCGATAGCTAGTTACATGTATATTATCATTAATTAGTATTATGGAAGACTTATTTATAAACAATATGAATTGGATATGATTCCAATCTTTTTGATATTTGAATTATATTGGAAACAATTAGATTATCTTTAGAATCTGAAATGATATAATATATAAATTAGATAAAATTGATATTTGAATTATGATTTTATTTTCTACCAGCAGCCATGCGACAGATGTAATGGATACAGTTGGATGGAAACAAATGATACAAACTCATCCGCATTTAATAGCCGAGGCGTTTCGTGCACTTGCAACACAACAAATCCCTCCGATTGGACCACCACGAAAACGTGTAAAACAAAGCTGAAAACAGCCACCGCCCTCCGCGTCGCATCTGCCGTGTACTCCTACCCCTGCAGTTAGCGGGGGCCTCACAAATATGTGATAATAATTACTATTATAAATATAATAATAATAATATTGATTAAATACCAAGTGTTGTGTGGTACAAAGTAAATAATTATTCATTTTTTCGTACAAGAGACAACGAAATGGACAGATTAAATGAATTTAAAAATGGAATAATTAAAATTCTTCTTCATCAACCTTAACTAAACCTGTAAAAACACTTGTGTTTAAAGACATAATAATAATAATTGTATAAAACAGAAATAAAAAAATTAACTTTTGATTATTATTATTATTAATATTGTGTTCAGTGTTAAAACAAAAAAATTATAAATATTGTAATGCGCATACGCATACAAATGCGCATTTAAAATTATTATTGAATCTTCCCACCAACAGTGTTGACGACAATATATATTGTTGTCTATTGTTTTTGAATAATATAAAATGCAATTGATATTGTCTCGCTCTGTCGTCGAATAACGTCGTTAAATAATTTGTGTGTTGTGTTTTAATCTCTCTCCTCTCTATCTTCTCTACCTTTCCATTGAGTGTTGTGTTTTTCCTGTGTTTTCCTTACAATTGCGCCAATAGAAATTTTACAAAAAACTGTATTTCCAAAAAATTTAGAATTTATTAAAAGATAGTGTGTTGTCACAAAAATGCTTTAGGTGGTTTATTAATTCTTGAATTAAAAAAATAAAGGAACTACTAAAGGAGTCAAATTGAAAAAAAAAAAACCTTCGTTTAAAAAATATATATATTTGTGATAATTATTAACGTGTGGCCACAGCTTTGATAATTTGTTTTCATTTTGTGTTCCTTAGTGATTATCATTTCATTTATTCTTGTTTCTGTTATAAGCAATTGTCTTGACAACTTTTTTTTTTATTAATCGAAAGAAGACAAGTGCTTCTATTTTTATTTGTTTTATTTTTTGTTAAAAGAATAATTTTTTTAAAAAGAACCAATAGATTTATGTTTATTTAAAAATGGCCATTCAATTAAGTTATAACTTGATGCGCATGATCATTAGTAAAAAAATCATCCCTCCCTAATAATCTTCTCTCATGTGCTAAAAGTTAAATCACTACTAGTTCGATTCTAAAAAAAATTATTAGATGATAAAATATTATTAAAAAAATACAATGATCTCTTAAAATGAAATTAAAATTGATTCAATGAAAATTTAAATAAAAAAATGTAATTTTCAATGTAAATTTCTCATGTAATTCACAGAAAAAAGAAAATAAACCTATTCATATTCTTTTGATTTTGAAATAACAAAAGATGAGGAAATTTTTAATTTAATTAAGTCAAAAATAAAAAAATGTTTTAAACATGTATGTGTTGGGCTGATTTAATTTTTGTAGCATAAAACCGAGCAAAATTATTTCAAATCAAAAGTATATTGTAAATTGTACATTTAAAAAAATTTAATTTTTTCAAAATAAAAACAGTGTTGTTGAAAATATTTATTGGCCTTTTATTTTTCACTTTTTGTTTTTTAAACCAGTAAAAATTCTTTTTTCATTTTATTTCGTTAAAACTTACGTATACTTTTGATTATTACTTAAACATTTTTTTTAATCAAACTTTGATCATAAATAGAAAATATACTTCTGTATTTTCTTTTTCAACGTAACGTCACAAAATTTATGATCAAAATTTGTTAATTTATGAAGCTTCTTCATTTTGCAGAGAATATAATACAGTAAAATTACTAATTTACATTTAAATTTTACTCTGGAATCAAATAAACAAAAGATGAATTTAATAGTAGAAATATAATACCAAAATGTTGATAAAATAATAATATGTTAGATTTTCTTTAAGGCGAAAGCTGCATTTTTCTGGCATCTGGTTTTTAAATTTGAAAACGTTGTATGGGGTAGTCGCATTTTAAATTGATTTAGCTTGTCATTTTTAGTCTTAAATAAAAAGTTAACTTAAAAATAAACAATTATTTCTAAAATACAAGCAAACTTTTAATTTAATACATATAATGTATAATTATATAGGTAATCTGGGAAATATTATTTTTCATTTTTTAGACAATGAAAGTTCGTAGCTTTCATTTTTACTTTAATTTCTAATATTATTGGGAAGTAAAATATTGATTATTCCACTAGGTATTTTATAAAAAAAAATAGGAAAAGGGCACTGTAAGGTGCTGAATTTTTTTCTTACTTTCTGGTATTATTTTATTCTTTCAAATTATATTTCGATTCCAGATTTTTTTTTACATGTAAATCCCTTTGTAAAATAGGAACTGTTACTGTATTAATAAGTAAAAAATAAGCAAAATATTGACTGAAATTTACCATCCTGTTGGAAGCTAAAAATAATGTAAGTGATTTAAAGTAATTATAAAATAATAATAAAATATATTTAAAAATAATCAATAATTTTTTGTGATCTAAACAGTATTTTTTAAAAGGAAAAAAACTACTCGTTAATTAAAAAATAAAAAACATTCATTTTAATTTATGTTGTTGAATAAATTTGAATAAAAACATCAATTTTTTTAAATAATGGCATTGAAAATATTCAATTATAAATATTACTTTTCCCATTTTTTATCATTTTATCGGTTTCATTGTTTGATATTTTTGGATGTTTAAATACGAGGTAAATATTTAATAGTTGTTTTTTGTCTGTAATCTAGACAAAGTCAAATGTAGTCTTTAAATTTTCGTTTGTTGCTTCTGAGTTTTTAAATTTATTTCTTTACTTAATAGACCTTTTATCATAACCTAATGTGCAATTAAATTAATATTCTACGTAAGTTTATAATTACTCTAATCTGTAACTTGAATTAAGCAAAGCCTGTAAAAGCATATTAATTAACTTTATTTGATGGATTTCCATCACTTAATTTTTAAGTTAACTGGCCGGGTCCAAGTGTATATGAATTGTTTTGATTCAAATGCTAAAATGGTCTCATAATTTGCACACTTAATTTTCAGAATTGTTTCAGGTAATTTGCTTTTACTACTTTAAAAGAATTTAAAAAGCTCAGACTTAAAAAAATATTTGTTCATTAGAAAAACATTGCCAGTTCAAATATCAATTTTAAAAATATTTACCCAGTACTTTTACTACTCCAAAAACGTGTCTTATTCATGTTTAAATATGCCATATTTATTCTGTGATAAGTTCATTAAGCAACATAAGTTCATTTCATTTCTCTTGTTTTTTTTAATCTTTTTTCGTTTTGTTAACGACATAAAAAATGAAATCATTTTTTTATGTTTGTAGTTTTAAAATCGAAAAAATTATAAATTATTAAAAAAAAAAAAAAAAATTAGCAAATTTGCTTAGAAAATTTAAAAACCAATGAGAAATAACTTTGACTGCATTATACATAGTTAATAAGTACAATATTTAAATACGAAATTGGTATAAATATGTGATTATCGATTTATTGTCCCTTCTCTAAAATGATGGAATTGAGATATAGTATTTTATAAGTAATTTTCAATAATGTTTTTGAATCAAATCGGTTACTTATATTTGTATCTGCAGATAAATTTATCTGTTAGTACTAAATAAATATTCATATTTCTCTAGTCGCCAAGATCATGAATATCATTTTCATCTTTGTACTGCTTGTTGCTATTCTCAGAATACAATAAAGTTAGAAAATTGTTCCACAGAATATATACCTAAATCAGAATGGAAAGTTCTTGTCAGTACTTTGATGTTTGAACCATAACTTTATGACCTTGCGCCTTGTAACATTACAACGTATACCAGCACCCACCAACTTCGCTAACTTAAGTCCGTTACATTGGTTAAATGTTGGCATGTCGGCATTTTGTTAATTTTAGCTACATTTGCATAAACAAGTCAGTGAATTAAATATATAGACATTAAACAATAGATCGCCATAGTAAGTGATGTATCATGTAAGTATATGCGATTTACAAATAAACAGAGAATAAGTATTGCTAATCACAGTTGATTATTATATTTATTTAAAAAATATGAACATTCTTGTAGCTCAATTTATTCTAATTACTTTTTATAATTAAATAAAAATGAAGAAGGGATCCATTGAGATAATTTGTTGTCCGTTATTCACATTCATTTTACATTACTGGGTATGTTTAAATGTTATTTTCAAGTCTTGGCACCCAACGGCTTTCTTGGTTGTCTCGATTCCATGTAAAAAAATCATTTCAAGATGCTGCCTTTCTGGAAGAACCTAGATGATTAACTTGTGTGTCTCTATAATATTTAGATTCCTCTCTTTAATTCTTAGATTTCGTTCTGATATGGCTATGTATATATTCTATGTTTGTACACTATCGACATGCAATTGATTTCAAGTATAGATTTCTATTGCGCACAGATTTCTACTGAGTACTATATCTGGAATATTAGTGTCTTAGTTAACAATTTATAAATATTTCAGGGTGGTTTAAGCAATGGTTATTGTTGAAATCATTTTATACCAATTTTGATATTTAAAAAACAATCGTTACCTCATTTATCTAAAAATTGTTGCTGAATCGAAAACAAAATAAAATTGATACACGTTATTGGTGTTCGAATATCATTATTCAGCGTCGTTAAGCGTATTATGATCATCAGCTCGGTATAATTTTCATATTAATAATATATACAAATTGAAACAATTAGTTTAATTATATTTTGTAAACGTAACAAATAGTTTTATTTAAGTTTAAAAACGTTTTCGAGTGTATGGAAAAAAGTATATAAGTCAAAAGTGCCGACGACAAAGCCGTGGCCAGCTTTATCATCGTCTTTGTTTTTATTATTCATTTCCACACATTTTAGCTATTATTTTTTGTCTCATTTATTTTTTTTTTCATACATTTTTTTTGTTTTAATGCACCAAAATTTAATAAAATTTTCATTAATTAAAAAATGTTTTTGTTTTTTATTTTCTTCGCCTTAATTTTTTGAAAAAATTGTCATAAAACATGTATAGTCAACTCTAAAAAAACGCACGGACCTAAATCTTCTTGTTTATTTAAAATTACAACATACACGATTTTGAAGGTGTTATAAGGGCTTTATCGGATTTAATAAACTAGAAACATTCAGGTAGGTTCGTTTTCTATTGGAGTTGACTATATCTACCATGATATGCAAACATATTATTTATTTAGTGTATGTTTCGAAACATGATGGTGTTACTGAGCAGTAATGTATGATGCCATCAACATTTCAATACTGTATTTTAACAATGTTAAATATCATATTTGATGACATCATATTTTACTGTCCAGTAACACCATCGGGCTTTCGAAACAGAGACTTAATTAACATGTATGAACTTAAATTCAAAAAGGGGGCCCTTATATAATTTGTCGGCAAAATAACCTTAAAATCCCGCATTCGTATTTGATTCACGTGATTATTTACCATTTAAAATTGATTATCTTAAGTGAGTATTTGTTTTTGATAGAGACATCTACAGGCTCTCTTAATAAAGACAATCTGTAATATAATATACAATGAATTTTTTTCAATTTTTGTGCTTAAATAAGTCAAGAAAAGAATTATCCAAATGTTATTAAATTTGGTATGCACCGCAATCTTGACATAAACATGTAGGCCATGTCGAAGATTTTTTTTCGAAAATAAGATTCTAAAGTTAAAATCAAAATTTTATTTTATATGTAGAAATGTTTTTTTCCCGAGAAGCCGAAAGACTCTTCGGCTTAAAATTGTGCATACCAAATTTGGATAATTATTTAGATATACATTTTGATAGTTATTTATACGCGAAAATTGAAAAAATATAATGTATATTACATTACAGATTGTTTTTATTAATAGACCCTAGTTCTGTATCAAAACATATTCACTTAAGCCAAATTTTAGATTATTCCAGGTAAGTATGTATGTTCAATGTTATCAAAGTAAATTAAAATTATATTGTTACTTTTTTTTTTTTAATTCATTAAAACTGGGAACAGCTAATTCAGCCATACAACCATCAACCAAATAAAATAAAAAATTCAATATATTACATAAACAAATTAAAATAAAAGTATTCTTGCATAAGATAATAATAAAAAATTCATAAAAATTTCGAAAATTTGTATCATTAATGCACAAGAACACGTATAAGTTTAAAAGGAAGTTTGTCGTCAGGGCATGTCGAGACTCTTTTACGAAGGAGCTATAACGTTAAACACTAGAAAGGGGACCACGGAAAGGTTAACAATAAAGATTTATAGGTTAAAAGTAAAGAAAAATAAAGTACAAAAATTCTGTATTACTTATAGATAGGATATAAGAAATATTGTAAGGACCAAAAACGCCCATACGGGCTAGAGAACCTAGAAAAATAGGTATATGCTGATCGAGGAATGGGCTGGTGAAGGTGATGTGATTTATACACAACATTATACGATGTAGATGCGCTGGAACCATATTTGAAGAGAAGAAGTAGGTTGAAGCTCGTGTAAATAGCGGCCTTTTGTCGATTTACTCCATATTTGAATCCATTCTGGTAACATAGATCTTTTGCAATGTGACCAAAGATCTTGTGTAGGTGGAGGTGATGTATCCTCGGCACCATTTTGAACAGCATCCCTAGCCAACATATCAACAAACTCGTTTTCACGTATATCAATGTGTGATGGACACCATTGAAAGGCAACGCAGAAACGATCTTGTATTAATTTAAGTATGATGTCTTTAATCAATTCTATGAGGAAAGGAGTTTTTGAGAAAATTGAATTTTCCTTAAGCAGTGATAGAGAGCTTAGTGAGTCAGATATTATAGCTGCCCTTTCAATACCGTTTGACTCTACGTATTAGAGAGCCTTCAAAATAGCGACACACTCTGCTCAGAAAATAGAGAAATTTTCTGAAATGCTTTGAGTAGTAGAATGGCCACTAAATGTGCAGTGAAAAGCAACTCCTACACGTGAATCCAGATTCAACTTGAATCTAGACTTTAGGTAATTATCAAATGTGGAATTGACAAAATTTGAACCATATTCGGCATGTTCTTTGTCAAGGCCACAATCAGTAAATACCGAGATAGTTGAATATCGGGAAGTAAAGGTAAAGTTAAAGACAAAGAAGGGGGACTTGGAACGGTAGATGGGAATCTGAGAAAAAAAAACACGATAAGTCACCAAGAGGAGAGGAAGTTCTTTATTTTTCCAGTAAAGGGAGCTAGTGCAGAGGGTTTTGGTTAATCCCAAAAAGTTTTGGGATTAAAAGGTAAGATGAGGTAGAATATTGGTTACGGAAAATTTTTTTGCTAGATGCAGGTGACGGGCGGTAAGTGGAGCCTCAACCAGTAAGGAATTGGTTGGACAGGAGCGCATTTGTCTAAAGATAATGCGTAAGAATTGAAATTAGACTTTTTCTAACCTATTAGATTGTTGATTAGATAGTGGACGTAAAAGGTACCATAATCGATGAAACTGCGAATGACAAGTCTATATATCATAAATAAAGTATTTTGGTGGGGTGCCTACCAAATCTTGCTAAAGGCAATGATAAATTTAATTCGTGGTAACATACAATTACTTAGTATATGATCGACATGAGAGTCCTATTGCAATTTTCTATCAAAAACGACTCCAGGTAACAGAGGTTTGACATGCAATAGAAGTAACGAGGAAAGGTATGGATTCAATATTGCACTTACGCCTAGTGAAAATGATTGCTAAACTTTTGGCAACTGATATTTCCAAATTGATGGAGATTAAATAATTGAGTAGTGTGATCAGAGCATTTGAGATAATATCTATAGCTATTTGTAAGGATTGAGAAGAAGTATATAGGATGAGATCATCTGCGTATTGCAGGATTTGGATGGGAGGCTGATTTACACTCTACACACCAGGGGTGTAAATATTGAAAAAAAAACAGGTCTCAGAAACAGGTCTTGGATTGCACCTTGTGCCAATCCAATAAATTTAGTTCTTGGACCGGATAGATGATTTTGGTATTTAGAATTTTTTAAAAGTTATAAATAAAAGAACTTAATCAAGGTGGAGCTGATAAACACGTAAGAGTGTTGATAAGGATATTGATATCAACATTATCAAATGCTTTTTTAATGTCTATAAATCTGCAGACCAGGTACTTATTTTCGGAGAAAGCAATCTGGATATCCGTCAAGAGCATAGAAAGGTTATCGAAAGTGGAGGATTTTTTACGGAAGCCTAGTGAATACGGTGGAATAATATCATTATATTACATCATTAATCGAGTGTTCTATAACTATCGATACGCACGAGGCTAACGTTATTGGACGATATGATTGATGTGATTTAGAATCTTTATTAGGTTTGAGAATTGGAATGACCACCAAATGTCTATTTGTCCGGAACAGATGAACGGCTAATTGGTTGATTTAATGTTGACAAAAAGATGTTTTTCGCATTGTCAGATAAGTTTTCACCAAGCCATAAGAAACATTATCTGGTATAGGGAAAAAATTCAACAGATCAGCCAACGCTTCCTTCAATTCACCAAACGTCTCCAAACGGACAATCCAATGGATGGTCCTTCTAGACAAATGGAATATCTAAGGTAAATTAGACAAAATCTGGAATCAGTTTTTGTAAAAATTGAAGAGTCCAATTTTGGTTTAATGATGTAGGAGGAAAGGGATTAATGGCCCTTCTAACATCTTCACTTTATCCCAAATCTTTTTGACAGGCGTATTCCTGGATACACGCTCACAGAACATCTTCCAGGAACGCATTTTCTCTTTAAACAGACACCTGGTTAGCACTTGAATTCTTTTGAAAGAACAAAAGGTTTCAGGGGTAAATTTTTCCTTGAGTGACCTTAAGGCCTCTTTCCTAGATTGAATTTGAACTTTACATTCGTTATCCCACCAAGGTTTTGGTTTTCTAGGAGGTTTAGAATTCGGGATCGCCAAATCACCAGCGGTACAAACTATTTGGTAAAAGTTGGAATACCATTCCAAAGGATTATTTTCAGATGTGGAAGTTGGTAAGGAATCGTCTACAGTACGAGAAAACAATCTGCAATCAATCTGCCCTCTCACACCGTCTATGGGGGAGGTGTTTGGGTAGGAATATACTACCCTTGTGATTTAGGTAAAATAAGATAGGAAAATAATCACTACTATATGTATCATTTAGGATGTGTTAAACGGAAATTAAGCTAAGGCCGAGAGAGCAAAAAGTAATTACAACCCCATAAAGAATTATGATAATTTAGATTACCAGCAATTATTATGGGTTCTGGAATATTACGAAACATGAAGTTTAATTGTTCGAATGTAAAGATATTATCGCAATTGCCTATAAGAAGGGGTTTCCAGATTCGACTGGAATAATTCGAGCATGAATACCCCTACTTACAAGAATTGCAAGACCATCATAATCATCATGTCTACCATTTAATATCCACGAAATTTAAATGTTAAATTTTCTTTCAACCATGTCTCATTAAGGAGTACAACATCAATACGATTAGAATAAAAAATTAGGATGAGATTAATTTTATTCTGTTTAAGACTTCGGATGTTCCATTGGAGCAGTTTGAATTCTGGGACCGCTGATCCATTATTAAATTTGGTGTGGGTCTGGATAAAAGAAAAATACCTAAATTAGTGTGGAAAAGAATAGGTCATTAGGAATGAAAGTAATAGCAGAGGAAGTAGAGGGGAAACTATATGATGTTGGGGTATTACTTTTACCGTTAGGGTAGATTAAGAGATTGCTAATTTGTACCACAATAGGGATAGTAGAGGGTGAAGAATATTTTTTTTCAACTTTGAGATTTGAGGCGGTAGTAGTTGTAGTTGTAGCATTAGCATATGTTTGTCTAATAGTAGGATTTGTTTTTAAGATTAGTAAAGTGATATGTGGAAGGAAATTTATAAGATTTAGAGCATTAACATTGCTAACTAAATATTTGGGGCACTTCTCCGCAAGCCTCAAAATATGTAATGCCGTTAGTGGCCATAATTTCTTTAATCTTGGTTTGTCGTCTGTATTTAGGACAATTTTTATAAGTAGCGGAGTGGTTTCCCTTACAATTTATACAAGTTACAGGTAGGGTGGGTTCTTTATCTCAATGGAGAGAGTCATTGGGAAGGAAACAGATGGCATATCGTGGTGAAATCTTGCAATTTTTAGTTATGTGACCAAATCTACAGCAGTTGTTAAAGCATTGGGTCACGGGAAAGGTTTAGGTTTCGACAGCACTCCAACAGTAGAATATTGTTACATAATCTGGAAGGATTGTGCGTTCAAATATTTATACGATTGAGGAAGATGGTTTATATGTAGCAGAAGTGTTTTTGTCAGTAGGTGGTACTCTTGATAGAATATACATTTATAAACTTTTTATCCCATTATTGTTTTTTAAGTTCTCATCCGCCAAACTCGGGAACACCCTGTTATAATTTATACTTATTTTGAAACCTTTTTGTTTGTATAGTCTAATGCTACATCAATGACGTATTCTGAAAAAAATTTCACCAACCACCGATAATAAGAAGATTGTATATTCTGATATTTGTCATAATAAAAACGTTTGGTTATGACAGGAAAGTGTCAGTCTGGACATAACGAACTTTTAATTACTTTAAACAATACAAAGATTGTAATTGAAATCATTATAAACACATTTCAAGAAAATATTTTACTGTTTGTTATAAAATGAATGAAAAGATAAGTAAAAAAAAAAATATTTTATTCAAACTTTAAATAAAAACAAATATCACAGAAAAGTTATTAATTCAATATAATATTATTAATATTAATTAAGTACAAAATTGATATGTTATGAGTAATAAATTTAAATTTATTTTAAATATTAAAGAGAAAACTTCTTTGAATGTGACTGAGTTGATTACATAGCAATATTAATAGCTATCCATATCATATGGTTTCTAACTTACGTTGTATAGAACGTACTAACGTCTGCTGCATAGAACATGCATGCAAACTGTTGCAAGTTACTAATGGAAAATAGTTTGCTATTTACATTAGGATTTCTACGGTAGGATAGTTATGTTGTTAACTGCACCGCTTTCACTGTTAACTGCAAGTTACAAGTTCGATTCTCGGTCGTTGCCACGAAAAATAATGATTGCACTAATATTTACTAAATATTAATAACATATCCGCTAATTCCGCTGTAGGTATTAAGAAAATTCATATTGATAAACCAGAATAAACAAATATTAATGGCTTCCGTCAAGCTTTGGTTGACATTGATCCAACAAAAACCAACAGTTGAAATTTAAAATTATAAAATTTTCCGCATGGAAAATCAAATTTATTTAGGAATATTATATTTTTTGGAAGTACATATTATATACTCATCATTCGAAATCGTTCTTTGATTGAACACACCTTCATAGTTGATTAAATAATATCTATTTCTGCTACATATATCTTTCCTTAAATTTACAAAGTCAATAGTAAGTAATTAATCAATAAAATAAGGTTTATAACGTGAAGTTGTTTACACGTATTATGTATTCACTTTTAACTTGAAAGTGGAAAGCGGAGTCGATCGTTTTTTTATTGGGACAATTTTTTATTTAAAACTCAAGTGAAACAAATATTTTACAGTTGTTATTAAACTTTTATTGGCCAACAATTATCATTCAACAAAAGTTTAATTATGAAAATCGCGGTTTAATCATTAATAAAATTTCATTCTTCCCTATAAAATGAGAATCCTATAATAATTTTATTCTATATTTTACCGAAGCAATAGTAATCAGCAGCCTTAATAAATTTTTTAATTTAATTTAGTTTACATTTAGTACACAAGCGTTCAGTTAAACGCACGTTTAAATTGACGTTAGTGTAGCTAGAGGATTAATTAATATTTTACAAACAACAACTTCTTTGGATTTCAATTGAGTTTAAATGTGAACAACAGTATCTTCAGTAACAAATTCACTCGGACAGTTCTCTTTATTATCCATAATCTCATTAAATTCATTTGGCACGATATTTGTTTCATCTCGACAGAATAGTGTATATGGAGGAGGTGCTTCCACATTATCCAATCCCTAAATACAATATATAAAAATGAGTTTAAAACAAGTATGTAAAAAACGAAAAATCAAATAACTAGAGCATGTGCGTTCTACAATGATTCCAAACCGATTTTGCGAAACTGCATGAAATAATTACGTTAATTATTATATATTATACCAGTATTTGAATATTCGGTTGAACGTAATTATTGCATGAAATGTCCCAAAGTCAGTTTTAGATCAAAGTTGAACAAATGATTTACAGTTACATGGTTTTATAGAATTATAAAAGAAACTTACTCCTCTATTTAAGATAATTTGCTGTCGCATTGTTTCAGCATAAGATGGTGGGCGATTTTGTAACCGTTCGATGACTAATCTTTGTATCGAATTCATACTTGTATTACTTCTTTGGCTTTCGCGACCAATTGAATTTCTTTCGAATCTGAAATAAAATGCATAATAATCGACATAGTCAACCATAATTTCTGTAAAACTAGTTATCAGACTAACAATAAAATGTTTATGATGTTTTAGAAGGTCGAACAGTAAAGATATTGACATTTTAAATTTAAAAATTTGTATTTAGTGAAAAGTTGATGAATATATCATCTACTTGCAATATTGATTTTCTTTAGATAAATAAGTTTTGTGTTTGAGATTTCGTATAGAATGTACAATGGGTGTGTTTCCAAATATGATGTTATGGATGGACAGCTAGTTACGATGTCATCAATATTTTATATTTACACCTTCCAAACACCATTTATAATATTTTGTTTTTAAGTTGTTTAATATGAAAAGTTTATATTGTCAATTTTATAAAAAAATGTCAATAAGTAATATACCTAGTTTAGTATGAATCTGCGTATGAGTACTGGAAACTATCCCGCCTCAGATTTTTAACGCGATTCTATTCAAATTTTCCTACTGATAATATAAATACATGTTGCCATTTAGCAACTCGGTGGCATATTGCTTAAACCGAAATTATTTAAACAATTGCAAGGAATTATTATTAACATCACAATTATTTTTTATATTCTTCGATTAAATATGAATAAAAAAGGTCCAGTGACTTTTTACGATAAAGTTGATATTTTTGAGAAATTTCAAAATATTGAAAAATCCCAGATTCGAAGAGTTTGGACCCAATAAAAAAAGCGTATACGAAGAAAAAGAATATAAAAGATATTTTTTTATACTCTTTATACAATAGTTAATAGTATCCATTTTTTAATTATTTAATACGCGCATTCTGACTCTTTTGCGTCCAGAATCATTGTTTCTCATTTATTTTAAAAACTATTAACTTTATTAAAATTGTTTAATACTTTACTAAAAAAGAGAGAAATGTTATTAATCATTAAATTACCTATAATTCGGTTTTTATAAATTTTTGATTGAAATCAGTATTATAAAGTTTATTAATGTTTGAAGCCGAATATCTAATTAAAATTAATTTTTTATCTCTTTTATTTTTTTGTTATTATTAGAAAAGAAATTACTTACATTGCGTTGAATACCTTTTTTAAATGAATGTTGTAGATGCAGAAGTATAAAATAATAAAAACAAGGTTTAAAAATGTATATTTTATTCATATGAATATATAATTAAACAATTTCGGTATAAACATTATGGTATCAAGTTCCCTTGGCAACATAAATGTATATTATAAGTAGGCCAATTCACAAGACAATCGCATAAAAAATTGAGGTAGAATAGTTTGCGATATTTATGCGCCGATTTCTACAAGACTAATCGTAGATGACGTAGATGAAGTATACATGATTTAATAATGTAATGCGTATAAATGTATTATATTAACAAAATATTGTCAAAGTATTGTGTAACTAAGGACTCGTGATAATAAAAAATTATAAATTGTTATCAACAAAAAAATAATGCATACTTGTGCAAGTATTCAAGAAATTTTTTGCTGGAATTTCAAATACTTATACTCTTTTGACACAATAGTTTGAAAATATAGAATCCATAAAACTAAAAATAAAAATTTTTCGCATAAAATAGGACAAAATTTTTCAAAAAATAATTCAAATTAAAATAATTTCGTTGTGGTCAATTAGCTTTTGTGATATTTATTTGATAAATACATATCATGAAAGCCATAAAATGAAAGCTGAAAAATAGGTACCATAAACTCGCTCTTCTTATACGATATGTTAGAGCTCTGTGAGAATTAAATTTTTAGGTACTACAAATTAGGTACACTGTATATAAAATGCCAAAGTTTTATAGTATAAAAATGTTTAAGATTTTATCAAAAACATATTTCTATATTTACACTTCGATGTGACAGATAAAATAGCTAAGTAATTTATATACTGATATGTATTTGACAAATATTTACGTAGATATTTTTTTATCAGACCAAGATTTAAAATTTTAAGGCCCCAAGTAGTAACTACTGAATAATATAAACGAGTTTTGGTTTTAAGATAATAATTTTTTTGTTGTGAAATGTGTTAAGGACAATTTTCAAATTTGTGATACATGATAAACTATTAAAATTTATTATATGGTAGACTTTTATTGTTTTTAGACATCTATTGTTTTCGAGTTGATTTTCGGAATCGAAATTTCTGTAATACCTCCACGTTTTGAAATACGCAGACTGCGATTTTGGTATATTTGAAAAAAGGTCTGTATTGCTACTTGTGTGTATGTGGAAAAATTTTTGCTCCACTATGATAGTCAATAATAGTTAACGCAATTCATTTGCGATATTGATAGAATCTTGATATTAGTTCAGAATAGACCTAAAGGGGTCAAATTGGTAGCCAATTTATTATTACTGAATTCAATTAAATATCTAATTTTAAACAAAAATATTATATATTACTATTTATTCTGATAAGAAGAGATATTTGCAATTGTAATGTACTACTCTTAATTATTTACAATATTTCAATTTAATTCATATTCAAAAATGCTTAAAATTGTATGTTGCAAAATTAGTATTAAGTATATTAATATTGCATCATACTAGCTTTATTTTATGCAGTATCAATTCTATAAGGCTATTGGACAAGAGCTATTAACTTAAATCTATTATTTTTAAAGCACCAATCCAATTTTTTTATTTGAAATTAAACAATTATTAAAAAAATTGATTAAAAAATCGATTGCGTTTCATAAAGAAAATAATAGATTATTTTTTAAATCCATTATAGCTATCTAAAATTATAAATAAATGAATTGCAAAAAAATACATTTTAAAAACAATCTTTCATGTAAATGGCTATCAGCAGAGCACACAATTTTATATGAAAAAGCGATACCGGATTTCACTTGTGTCAAGGTAAATTATCTCGACAAGCTTTTACATCGTATTAAGTTTTATAATCTACTAGAATAAAAGGTTTGCTTTACTTCCCAGATTATTTTCTTCTGTTTAGAACATTTAAATAAGAGCTTGTTTTCAAAAATATTATTACCCTTTTTTATTTTTCACAGGACATGCTTCTAAGTCTATTTTTGCTATTTCTTAAACATTTACAAAATTTTGTGTTTGATATTAGTAAATATAAAATTGGATTTGATAATACTGTACAAAAATAACATCGAGTATGGAATAAGAGCAGTGAATGTCTAAATTACTACCTTTACTTATCATTTATTTGGGTCTCCTGAGTTAAACATATTATTACCAAAACCTTGTATTCATTTATTATTTTTAATAAAGAAAATTTTCATTATATAACTGATATTTCTTTTATTATAATATAGTAAGATCCCAGAGCTTCCAGAATACTATATTCTCTGAAAGACAAAATGTGGAGTATTAAGTAATGTTCAGATGTTAAATGCCAGCATACCTGAAAAGCTGGATAGACGGTCGATTTACAAGTACCAGGGGATGTAGGTAAGTAAAAATTGGACTAACTTAGTTTAAACTCTGGTGGTTGATTTTCATATGCCTATATTCTATAAAATATCATAATATTGAATACAAAATAATATTAAACATTGCCAGACACTTTCTACTGGCCATAACTTCCGCCAGACCCTTTAAATATTCCAAAATAAAACAAAAATAATTGAACTGATCTTACATTCTGATGGTTTATTTTTAAACAAGTTTTATTTCGAGGACTATTTCAAATATATATTTTCTCAGCCAACAAATCGTAAATGTCGAACATCGTCCCAGATACTAAAAACATTTAACTATGAGTGTGAGTGCGATGGTACTATGATCGTGCTTTGGAGCGAGTGAAATATCTTGTTAATGGAAAACTATTCATCTAAAATTGGTAAGTATTTAAACGGTACTTGGAAAATTTTAATATAACATACAGTTACTAAGTATTAAAAATCTTAAATTGCATATTTGAAGACATCAAGTTATTATTAATGGGTTATTTACATCAAATGCAGTTTAAATAACGTATAGCATTTATTTATTATATTCTTAAGAGTAAGTTTAACAGAAAATCACTATGCATAGATATTTCGTTTGCTCCAAAACAAAGAGCATAGTACCCTCGGGCACATAATCATGGTTTAATGTTGTTGATGTCTGAAAGGGTGCTTGGCTCTTACGATTAGCCTAGATAAACAATATATATTTGAAATAATTCCCCAAATAATTAATATATGTATAAAAATGAAGTGTCACAATGTTAGTTTAGCTCAATTAATTTTTTTTTTTTTTTTTGAAGTTTTAAAGTGTTTGGCGGAAGTTATGATCGTCGGAAAGTATCTGGCAATGTTCAATATTATCTTGTAATAATATTTTATGGATTATATTTGAAAATCAACTATCAGAATTTAAGCTAAGTTAGTCCTATTTTTACTTACCTTTACATATGAAAATTATTCACGTCACAATGTCTCACATTTTGTCTTTCAGAAAATAAAGTCTGTCTGTGAGCTCTAGGATCTTGATCCATAAGTCTCAAATATTATAAAATATTATCAATTACCCATAAGTCGATACGAAAACTTTCCAAATTACAGATCCAAGTGCAATTACTCCTAAAACAATAGCTATACCAAATGCCACAGATGATGTATATTGAATATAGCTCGCATCCTGCCTGCAAAAATTTCCTTCAATTAAAAGACAAAATATTATCTAATCTATTTGTTTATGTTTTATATTATAAAAGGAGATAATGATTAGAAAATCAATTAAGTGGGTTTTTATCAATAGCGGTTTTATAAATATTAGAATCAGGAGCGTAATTTTCAACAACTGTTTTTCTTAACAAATATTAAATTTTTATCAAGTTAAAATAAATATATCGTCAGGATAAGAAAGCTATTAAAGGATAATTGGGTTTGAAATTTCCTATTTTCAAATTTAACTTTTTCAAAGAGGATGATGAATAATTTGAAATGTTTGGAATCTCGTTTTTAAACGCAACTGAATTGCTTCAATAGATTTGAAGAGTGAATTTAAACAAAGTTAAATATAAGACAAAAAAAAAAAAATTATTTAATTTTATAATTCAAAGCGATAAACGATTAGCCCAAAAGTAATCAATCAAACATAGCGCTATTGATCCAATAGGAGGGATCGCATCAACAATATCTCACAATCCAAAACATTCCTTTTTATATGTGCAATGGTCATTTCCTGTTACATTTGTGTAAGGTTCTTCAAAGCTCTCAATATTTTTCCACCAACTCCACAAACAAAAATAACGCATACGCTCGTCTACGTGGGAAACATTGTAATTAACTTATAGAGGCAAGAATGAAAATGTTATGTAGGCAACCCCTATTAAAAAAGTCACATGAATCTGTCCAATAGTTTAACGGACGCAGAATAATGCTAGTAAATAGCTTTACAGTGGTACTGCATAGAGCAATTCTTCTCTAATTATAAATCGAAAATATACTATAAACGGGAAAAGGATGCACGTAGCATTTCCTTGAAACGTTTAATTTTCAAAAATTTAACTAGACCATATTACAACTATAAACCTCTTTGCTCTTAACACGATATTGGCCAATACAGGTATGCTAGCCGTTATCGAATCGTGAATCACTGTTATTTAAGGCTTTATTAATTAAAATTACCGTTAAGAAGGCAAGTTAAGTTCTATTTTTATTACTTACACTAAATTATATACAGTCTTGATTATAAACCTAAAAATAAAATTTAGAAATAGGAAACTATTTTATATTTTTTCAGGAAAGTTAAATACGCCCCTGTTTCTAATCAATAATAATAATTATTATTATTATAACATGGCAATTTTTACATTCATTAAGCGCGTAATAAAAAAAGCTGTAATAAAATAAAATTGCATTTTGCGAAGTTCAAAGTTTTTTGTTTACCTATAAATAATTTATGCTTACCAATAAATTAATCTATCTGTTTATTGGAAACAGAAATTCAATGAACTTTGCCTTTAAAGTTGATCGGACAATTAAAAAATAAAAAGATGAATGTTGAATATATGTTTCTTCATTATCGTATACGTAAAAAGGTTTGTTTTTAGAAAAATTTAATGAGTTTTTGTATATAATAATTTAATTTTTAAAATTGAAATTTTACCTTGTTGTGAATAGAAAATGTAGACTGATTTGCAAATATTTCAAAGAATCAAGTCTAACCTTTTAAAGGTAAACTTTTATTATATAAATCAATTATCTTAGATTAACATTCTGAGGAACATTTGAAAGATATCTTATTGTTAATTTAATTAACCGAAAATTCATAAAAATATCATTTTTCATCATAGAAATAAAATGTGCAACATTGAATAAAATAAGGTCTGCAATTTTCAGTAATCACTGATTTGATATTTCACTTCAGTAAATCCTAAAATGTCCTATAATGAAATCTTGCCGTGTGCGGGGTCTAATATAAAATAAATGTTATTTAGTTACATCAGATTTTCTGATCAGGTTTGTGCTGGGCCTTAGACCGTTCAATATAATCATATAGTCTTTTATTTAGATTAGCTATAGCATAATTAGGTTCATATATGTATATGATTGCAATAAACAAATGTCTATATGGAAATGCGAGAAAATTTATGCAGACTTCTTTGGCATGTTACGTTTCTTACGTAGCATACCAAAGAAGTAAGATTTCTAACAAGCATTCACTTTTATGATATTTATGTTATTGCTTATGTTAAGTTATAAACATTAGCTAAGTATATTATTATTAATCTTAAATAAATATAAAATAAATTACCAAAAATAATATATAATTAAAATCTTACTGGCATATATTATCATAACACACTAGTCCTTTCTGGCAACAAACATCACATGGTTGTAAAATTCCTTAAAAATACAAACAGTTAGAAGAATATTATTACTTAACACTTACAATTAGTGCAGTTTCTCAACTCAAAATCACGATTCATATGGATAAAAAAGTGCCACTACATATATTCTGTTGATATATGTTCCTTATACATTCTAAAACATAGCAAAAATATAAAACTCCCGTTTTGATTAAATGCTTTTTTGTAGATTCGAGGATTTACCCAAAAAATCAAACAGACGTAGCGACACTCTGTTCTTCAAAATCTGTTGCAGAACAAAAGAAATTATAAACAAAAACTGCAATTATATATGAAAATTTAAATTAAAAGATAGGTTTGTGTGTTGAGCATACTTTGGTCTTGGACATCTATTATAAATATAATTGAAACAAAAAAGGGTCAATTTAATGGAGTCTTGAACAGAAATAGATCTTCATTAAAGATTACGATTGACCAGAAAAATCTCAGTTCGAGTTACTTTAATCGAATATATTTATGCAAATAGACATAAATATAGCACTAAATTTCACAGAAATAATAATATATGGAAACACTCAACATTTAATACTTTTTATACATTTTATACATTAATGTTAAAATCTTATACTTTTTTAAAAATTTACCTTTTTAACTATTTTACTGTCCGAGCGTATTCTGAAGAAGTTTATTGAGTTTTTAAAGTGATAATTTCAAACGAAATACAATGATAAAAAATTCCTATTTAGAATATTACAATTTATACACATAAATAAAATTATATTACACAAATACATATAATATGTGTGTGATTCAACAGATAATGCATATTATACATGATTATCTTCAAACTTTTTATAGTGGAAATCCCTATAATGTAAAGTTTCAAAATGATAATGATTATCAGATAAATTAATGATTAATCAGATAAATTAATGATTAATGATAATGATTATCTGTTAACTGCAACACATCATATGTATTTGTATAATACTGCTTTATGTATTTATACAAGCTGCAATCTTCTATACAGAAATATTTAATATTGTTATCCCTATTACAAAGGATGCAGAAACCGATCTGTATACAAATTAGTATATATGAATCAGTACAATATGTTTTGTATATGTTACACTTTTAATTTATTTAAAATAAATAACTAAAGTAATAATTTCTGATTTTAAAGATTAATCAATGAAAATATTAAACTCGTGTATACTGGGAGTAATCCAATTGGATCACTATATTAACAGAGCCATAAATGTGCATGTGGCCATCAGAGAGCAAAGGCACACAATTGCGAATTTTAGATTGTACCCTTTTATATGGGAAAATGTTAGGGTCGAAGGGGGAAATGCGATGTATGTTTTGTGGAGGGAGTAAAAGTGTACGGCATTTAAAAATCTCAACAAACTGGATAATGGTATAGCCATACTAAATGCGCATAATGAGAGTGATTTATCACATGTTATTTACCAACTGTAGTTGTATATCTCAAGTATATTTTGAAAGAAAGGTAAACACGTCTTAATTCTACGCTCACGTATCAAAGAAAATTATATTATGTTTCAAAGTGCAGAGAAAGTACCATCCAGAGCAGATAATGCTATAGGATCTTATCGAGATCAGTTGCCACTCAAAAAGCTCACATCTTCTCCACCGGAATTGTTCCCATAATAGATGGATCCAGAGTTTCAGACCTGAACATTCTATATCTAATACCCTAAAGATTTCTACAGGTTCAAATCACATGAATGAAGACAGTGCCCTGTCAAAAGACCCACTACTCTTCTCAACTGTACCCAGGTCAGTTTCAGCCGGGAACAGTTTAATGGTTTAGCTGTAGTAATACACAACTTATCCTATTGCATCCCGCCCATGAAGTCCCAGTAATGCGCTAGTTGAAACCAGTCCTTAATACAGAATATCATAGCATCTTTGAATGGAACATCAGGTTCAGGCGATAGGGGTATCAGTGACGACTCCTCTGGCGATAATGAACCCGCTTCCTAATTCCTTTTTATGCCAGAACAGCCGGTAACCCAGATCCGTCTGACTATGTTCTTCAGTGCCAGGCGATTCCTCGAAGCACTCAAGAACAATCAACGACTAGAACCTTGAAGCCTTAAGGGGCCAAAGAGCAAAACCTAGGTATCTGAGAAAATGCTGATGTTCTTTCCACTGTAACCTTTCCTGTAACATATCTGGGCATGTCTCAACAAAGCGAATTCTGTTTGAAAAACCGTCGTGTACTGACCTGAAGGAATCGCTTCCTTTATTCTACTATGTTCATAAACCTCCGCTCCAGATAAAGTTTCGGCCCTGGATCAATCCGTGTAGAGATGTAGCTCGGGAAGGGGCGAGAAATTGTATACATTCCGATCTCATTTCGCTCGATACACAAATAACTGCGATTTAATTGACGTTTATTTATTTGCATATTTCAATTAGCGATCAAATTAGTCTTATTTTATTGTGTTAAGTTAACCGGATTCATTGGTATTTGATAACTGACTATACACAAAATCTTCATTTAAAAATCAGAAACTAGAAAACTTAGTAGTGTGAAAATAGGTAACAGACCTTCGTATTACACCATTTTCCTCAACGTGACCGCCATTAAACGCGTGTGTAGTTAATGATGGTCAAAACTGAATTATTTTAAATTTAAGCTACCTCTTTACAATTATATCAAAGCCATTAATAAGTTTTTAAAAATAAAGGTTATTTGTTAAAGAATGGGTTAAATTGATTTAAGTACATAAATGTATCGTTTTAAATTTTCACTTTATTCGCATTTTTCCTTAAGTGATCGCCATTACCCCGCTCTCCCCTATATTTTAACTTAATTACAGGCATCTTAATGATAGCTTATCAGAGCACAAATAACTCAAAAAATAATTAAATAATCAAATTCTACGAAATTTGATATGCACAAAATTTACGTTAAAACCGAAAAGCACGTCGAAGACTAATTTGCGAAAAAACATTTCTAACTACAAAATAAAATTTTGATTTTTACTTAAACATTGTTTTTTTATGGAAAAAACTCTTCGGCATCCTTTCCGTTTTCAGATCTAAATTGAGAAGACCAAATTTCATTATGATATGACATTATGATATTTTTTTTTATTAATATGCACAAACATCGAATTTATTTTTAACATTTAATAAGAAAAGTTTCCCCAATATAATTTATAACTGTTTTTCCTCTAATTTCATCGGTGTACTCTTAATTTCGTAACGAACATTTCCCAAATTTTGAGAAAAGGTTACCGAGAAAAAATTTTTTATAGAGACGATAGTGCGTATTATTGACAATGTTTATTTAATACTTTACTTTTGAAACTTTTTTATATCACTTCATTATGACGAGTCATTTCTAGAATATTGGATTTCTTTAATGAAGTTCCTAAAATTTTGTATAGATATAGTAGCATCGCAAACTAAAAATTGAATTATTTGCGTTTTATTATACCAGGATTACATATTAAATGAAATATTTGAGGGTGTATGAAGTTTGTAATACTAGAAAATATTGAAAGCTCTAAAAAACTTTAGTATGGGTGAAGAAAAACATAATTAGTCTATTTCGATATGTCTGTCCGTCCCATGTATCCATGCCCAATCTATAAATATATAAAAGATTAAAACAAACAACTTTTAAACCTTAAATTCAGGTAATTAACAATATTATAATGTATATTATCATATGTGTATTGTTTTTCTTGTTCATTTGTGATTTTATAGACATATATATATATATATATATGTCTATAAAATATGATTAATTATTTCGTATTGACAATCTTAATGGTGAATTCATAAAAAACAGTTACAACAAACATAAAAGCTATAACAGTACCGTATTCCAATAAATAGTATACAGCTTATAATTTTTCATACACATATTTCAAGCCCGACGGTTGAGCCACACTGGTAACAGTTTTTAATAGAGGATCTATAATATCACGCTCAAAAGAACTGTACACTATTGCTGATTTTTATTTTCCGTGTGGTCTGAATTTTTGGATTTTCGATGAAATTTTTGCATAACAGTTGTTGCTTTTCAAGATATCAACATTTTTTTTAAGTGTAACTTCGGACCAACTCGAACACGAAATAGAGGACTTCAGGGCTGTTAATTTCTATACTTTCCATATGATACTATATTTTTAATCAAGAAACCGCACTGAACACTTTTATGTACTAAATACCTGGACACTTAAAACATTCATCTTCCCCATAATCCGGATAAAATCCATCTTTACAAACACATTTGTTATCTTTACATACTAAAATCATATTAAGTGAAATACATCCTTTTGTACATGTAGCATTTAAAGAAAAACCAATGCCTGGTGGCTTATCTAGATCAAATTGAAAACTTGAAACTTAATTCATATGTTAAATTATTACTTAATTCTGTATTTACCATAACAATTAATGAAAACAATACTTAAAAATAAATATAAACACAATAAAAATATTTGCACTCCCATTCTACATGAAAGTAAAGTGTATGAAAACTAACTAAATAATTATAAATAATATCACAGAGTTATTATTAAATATTTTATCATTATAATTATCATTAATAATTATCTAAAGTATTGACTAAAGTAACATAATAGATTAGCAAACCCAACAATTACACTATATATACTAACAATACGGGACGATATAATGCTTATAAGTATATATTGCAAAAATAAAAAAATTCATATCATTTTATTTTAAAATAAAAATATATGTTCATTTAGAGGGGATATTTGAATTCTATAATAGTATCTGAAATCATATTGATTGATAATTCGAAATTTATTTTTAAATACCTAAACCATTCAAATAATACTAAGACGAAATATCAGTTGACGAATTCTATAATTAATAAAACATTTTTTATGTAAGTAGTAGAGTATTTTAAGCAGGTTTATCAACGGCTGTTAGAAACATACAATTTTCCAGCACAAATAATATTTATCCAAATGTTTTGAAATTTGGTATGCACAATATAGATATGAAACATTTCTATATATAAAATCAATTTTCCATTTTTAATTTAGAAATTGTTTTCGAGAAAAACGCTTTGACAAGCATTAGGTTTTCATGTCAATATTGTGCATACCAAATTTCATAACATTCGGATAAGTTTCTTTTGAGTTATTTGTGCTGGAAAATTAAAGAAATACAATGCATATTACATGTTATTTAAGTTAACAGCTGTTTAGAAGCACACTCCTTAAAGTCAGGATAACAGCTGATAAACTGTCTTAAGTGGCGAACCGCAACCGCGACTCTTGTACTTAGACTTGTTGGTCTTCTGTTCCCTCTTTTAGAACACTCCAGCATCTGAAGATAAAGATACCAGTTCTAGCACAAGGTGAAAATTATATTACTATCATGTTGTTGTTGAAGCCGGTTACTTCGTTCTCATTTATACTACGGTAGTGTGATGAACCAACCGCCCCCTTCTTTTATATTACAATTGATCATACATCCGCTCCCTGGATTTGAACCCGCAACCTCCAGTCTAAGTAGTCAAATAGGCGAAGGCATTATTCACATGGACCGTGTGACGGTGATTGTTGTAAGCAACTTTAAAAGAATTTTCATCAGCAATTTCGATAAAATTTTCAACATTATTATAAAATCGCAGTAATAATTGTCATATATTTAATATACAGGAGCTATCAAACATATGTCGAAGGCTATCATATAAAGGCTTAAATTTTCTCTAAGTGCTCTCAATAGTGTAATGAACAATTTTTACCGTAAAATACGTAATCGTAAAATAAAATACTTTATTACGATTTTTGAAATAGGATTAGACAAAAATTTTGCAAATAAAAATTCTATAACAGAAAATTTCACATAAACGAGTGAACATTGGTACTATACTAGACCGTCATGAGGATCTAAGGAACCGTCGTGGGAACCAAATTTCCTTCAAAAAGTGCAAGAACCTAAGGGGGCTAATTTATTTTCCGTGTTTCCTAATGCTTCAAAATAAAAATATTTACACATAGATATATTTGAACATTTCCAGTGACAGTAGCAGAAAGGTCTTTTTCAAACTTGAAAATAATAAAAACTTTTTACCGACCATGATTCGAAGTTGAGAAATTTGTCTATGATAATCGAATGTTTGCATAATTAAAAAGTTTACAAATTTTAGAGTACTAATGGTTTAGATATTCAACATATGATTCAGTATCAAAGTTTGAACTATTTTTAATGAAAAGATAAGTTTTTGCATTTTTAATATGCGTTCATTTAATTTCAAATATATATGAAAAACTGTCTCAAACAAGAAATAAAGATTAAAATTATCTATAAAATCATTCATTATCACTTTTGGCGTATTTGCTAAGAAACCGAAATATTTTCAAAAAAAATTTAAATATATAGCTCAGCCGCAAAAAATATTTAAAATTTATAAAAATTCGAAAAATGTGAATTTTTGAACTCTTTTTGTTTTTAATGGTATTTAAAGTCTAACAAGTGAAATTATTTCAAAATTGCAGGAAATACCCTCCCCGACTCTATAAACTTCTTAGCTATATTGGTAATGGAAAAATCCCATTTATACTTATAATCATGAACTAACTCAAATTTTCATTGACCCCATCTCTTCTCTGACCTATAGACCTTCTGAAAATCGCACATAATTGCAACTAATTAATGAGAACTGCGCATGGATGATCTCTTTATTTTACTAATGTGCATACGGCGGCCTCTTATTTTCCTAGTACACATAATATGTGGATTTTATATTTTTCATATGTCTGTGTATGCACACAGACTAATTTCTAAGAACAATTTTGCACATGGGTTGTCCCAAAATACTTCAACTGCATATCGATGCTAAACTATAATAAATGTATAGAAACTTAAAGGACCAGTCTCTGTGGTGATTTTCCAATTTGGAGAGAAGGGGGTTTATTTTGAAAAATTAAAAATTAACGAAATTTTCTAGTAGGTATTCCAAGTCGCATGCAAAAAGCAGCATCTTCCTACACGTGTCGACATAAACGCATAGTTTTGGGGGAATTTATTCTTTTAAAGAAAATCAGGAAAATTTTAAAATTTTTCAGTTATCACACGTTTAGACCAATTCCAAGTAAAATTAAACAATCACAACAAGTATAAAGGGTATCATTTCTGCATAAATAAAGGGTAGCTTTAGGGTTTTTTGCAAATTTTCAGAGTGGTTTGGAGGGTATTGCATCACGAAGGAATATTTGCTGTAAGCTTGAAGCAATTCTACCTCGAAAGCAAAATCCGCAAACTTCCGTAATTTAAGGCGTGTTTTTCATTTTCTGAGGGCTAAAAGGCGCGTATAGAATCAAAGATAGGAAGGGATACCCTGTAAATTTGAGGTAATGCCATATTGAATGAAAAATCCGTAAACAAATCCTTCTTGAATATTTATAAGTATAAACTACAGTTTAAAGAAACGGGGTTTTTACTATTACTAGTTGGGCTAAGAGGGATATAGAGTCGGGGAAGAGTGGATTTCCCGCAATTTTGAAGTAATTTCAGTTATAATGGACTTTGTAGATACAATTAAAAACACCAATACTTCTTATTGCTGAGCTATACATTTAATTTTTATTATGAAAATATTTCGATTTCTATTGTAAATACGCCAAAAGTGATCTATTTTATTTGATCATTGATAGTGAACTATTTTATTGACAATTTTAATTTCTAAATTTTTTATTTGAGACTTTTTACTTTCTTTTACTATGAAAGTGAAAGGAAGTATAGTAATTCTATCAAAATAGTAATATATAGTAATAGATATTGTACAGTAATCCGCGAAGCTTATTGGTGTATTTTTCGTGTTTTTCTCAAAAATGGTTTTAGCGATTTTATTCTTAGTATGTTCACAGAAAGCTCTATAATTTTTATTTGAATAATTTCTCTGGAAAAATTCAAATAAGAAAGAAAAATTTAACGAAACACATTTAGCTACACATATACGATAATATATATTTATGTTTTTGAGATATTTTCAAAAAGTGATTTTTAATGTTTTTATAACAGTAAATAAAATTCAACATTTTTTGTTATGAATACTTTAAATTTATGCTAAAAGGAACTCATATTCAAAAATGCAGGCTTGCCATTTGGATAGTAATTTAAATATTTATTTTATAAATACCTAAACAAAAACAAAAATCAGTAAAATCAACAGGAACAAATTTTCCCATATATATAAAGGAGTTCTTACATTAGTACCCTTTAAAAAAAAGACCTATTTTGGCAATAACTCTTTCACGGTTGAGAATTCGAAAATTTTCTTTAATAAATTTTTTCTCAATCAACAAGAAAACAAATATATAATACAATTTCGTCCAATTATTAAGTATTTCCGAAAAATTACGACTTTTCAAAACTACTTAAAATTTGACAATAAACTATTGTATATTGATTAATATCTCAGATAGATGAAGAAGAGAAACACAAAAATAGACATTACTGTCAAGTTTTTGGGTAGTAAGGCGAATTTTAATACGGTTTGGTGCGTTGGATTCGTGAGAATCTCTAGAAGCTTTGTGAATAAATCTGAGTATGAAGAAATTCCAAACTACATTTGAGCATAAGAAAAATGCATTTCAGAAGTCCATTTTGAAGTAGACAATTATTAAAAATGTACGGTACGGTAAATGTACTCGGTAAATAATTCATATTGAAAACCCGTAAAAATAAAATTTCTGTGTCATAGCTCCCGGTATAATACATTGTGTAATATCTCTATGGAAAAAATGCTTGTGCATCAATGATTTTCATTGATCAGCAGACTTATAACTAACTAAACATAATATAACGACCCCGGACTGACGTAACGTAATGACAGACTAATTAATAAAGTTAAGCAACAGCAGTCACAATCTGTATTTGGATGGGTGAGCACCTAGCAGTACTGTGTACTGTTGTTGTATAAAAAATAATAATAATAACAATAATCCCCTTTGGTTAATGGCTATATAGCTGAAAGTAGCTGAAGCCAGAAATTAATAAAAAAACCTAAGATAATAAAAACTGTTATGTTCTATAACTATATTATACATGGATACCTAGTCGATTTTTTCCCGAAAATGTAACCATTTAATTTGTAAGAAAATGAAATTGTCAATTTAAAAAAAATTACCAGAATATACTAGAAATAATAGTCCTTCAAACCTCTTTCGTTTATTTATAAATTTGTATTGATAAAAATTTATGTTAGTTCTCTATTAATCATTAGCTACTGATTGGTCTATAATGCTGTAAATTACCTTCTATGACTGCAATTAAATTTTTTTAAACCGAGTAAATAATATTTTCTTTTGGTATCTCGTTATAACATAGCTCAATGTGCCTATTAGCTGAGTCAGTTCAGGTCAATATACCTATTTATAATAAAATACAGTGTTCACAAAGGTTGTTAATAAATATACATCAATAATTTTATGTTGTAAATCTCAATAAAATTATATTTGTTATTTAAAGCATCTTCTTTTAATAATTTTTCACAATGAAAATTTAACGCATGAAATAGTATATAATTTCATGCTGTCCCATTTAATAAAATTAAAAAGAACTCATCAAAATTATGACTTTTTAAAATTTTATGAACGTCCTTATGTACGACCATTGACGAAAACGTCTTTTGTGACAATTTGAATGTATTTTAAAATACAAAACCATTTATTTAAATATTCAGGTTACATATTATACAACTAATAATTCATCTGTACAATATCAAATTAAATCGAAACATCGTTTTATAAAATAAAAAACGTTTGAACTATGATTGGAATTGAATTTAAAGATCAAAATTATTATTTTCAAAACACAACCCAAATAAAAGTGTTTTGGTTTCGTATTAATACGAAATGTAAAACTGCCTTTTAAACACTAATCAGTTTTTTTTTTAATATTACGTTACGATAAATAAACAAAACACAAACACCAATTATTTGAATAAATGTATGTATGGTATGGCAGCGATTTTTTAATCAGTCAGCGCAACTAAAGCTTCAACAATATTTCCATGATGTTCACGTAATGTTCTTTCGGCGACAAGTCTTGATATTTCTAATTCTTTAACAATTAAATCTACATCTTCCTTCTTAATTGATACTTTTAATAACTCACGTTCTCTTGCTTGTTTTTCAGCCGCTTCTTTATTTCTACGATCACCAATTAACGATAAAGCCTAAATCAAAATTTTATTTATACAATGTATTCCATAACTAATTCAGTTTCAAACTTAGGCCCCCCAAACTTACTCCAGAGAAGTCTTGTGAGGATATTTCCTTTTCTTCTGCATAATCAGTAACACGTTCTAAATCGGCAGCTCCACTATCATATTTCGCAGTTTTTTTCTGTTGTTTATCCTGTTGCCCTTCGTCTGTATCACCATTAACATTTTCTTTTGCCATTTTCAATTTAATTCTTTATTGTGAAAAAGGACGTGCAAATTTTCTAGGTTATAATATGATTGTCATGTATTCACATTTTTAGTTCAATGTTCAAATCAAAAAAATCCCTAAATGAACTTAAAATTACTATGTATATAAGCGGAAGTTAAATTTATGCAAAATACAAATTTTTTTTAAATTTAGTTATATATTTATATTTTATTTTTTTGTTTGTACTATATAAAGAATTTTATAATTACAAATTTTAGAACTTTATTATAAACTGTACAAAGTTTTAAATTTCGCTACTTTTAAAATGAATAAATATGAAATTATTTATGGAATTGAAACATATCTAAATTTGAATGATCTGCAGTAAAAAATAATTTTCTATTTAAATTCATTTAATTTTTTGATACTTTATTCATAATCCTATATTTTAGAAATATTAATTAACATTCTCTAAATATATTAGCATGTAATATGAAATTAAATTATATTAATAATATAAAATAAACTATAACTTTATTTCCCGCGTATGGCTATAGGCAGCGCTGATTTAAGTAATGTGGTCCCCTCTAGAACCTTACACAGCACTGTCGCGAATACTTTGTGGCGGCTATTAGTGGTAACTGACCATCATTCTCTATTCAAAACGAATCTGCAAGGTTGTATTTAAAAAATATAAAAATAAATAACAGTGAATAATTCAATACGAATATTGTTTTGTGTGTGTACATTAATATATTTTTTTAAATTCAGTTCAATCGTATTTTTATATTATCATGGAGAAAAGAATAGAATTGGAAAAACGAGGAAGGCAACCTGGCGAAGTAAGTGTTTATTTTTTAACTATTAAGATATCGTCCCATATTTATATATTACATACTTTTACATGCCAATGCATGTGTTTAGATATTATACATTCATAAGATAAGATTAAAAATTGATTTAATTGTTTATTCATTATCACTTGTTTCTTGAAATTTGTGTAATAATTTAGAATATACATTCAATTGAAGAAAACGCGGGGTTCCATTCCATATACGCAAACATGATTGGTTACTCTCTTCCGTTTGAAAAAAAAAAAAACAAAAATGATTTTTTTTTTTTAAATTGTGAAATAAGCTTTTCTTAAATTTTTTTTTTTAAAAACTGTAAACAACTGGTAAATTCATGTACTTACATTTTTTTTGTATATTATGCAAGTATATATTAAATGTACATTTTTAAATTTTTTAAGCTTAAAATATATACAAAAAACTTCCTACGAAAAATGCATAATTTTCTTGGTTGTGAAAACTTCAGAAAAAATTGCAAATTTTTAGAAAGAGTAATATAATAATTATAAGTATAAAATTTATATATAAGATTTTAGGACGCTAATGACGCCATATTTTAATACTTTTTATAATTATAAAGAAAATATGCAGATATTAATAAACTTTGATTCAAAATATTGTGAGAAAATAAGAAAAAATATTTTTTTTTTTACTTTCCGCCGAAATTCATTTAAGTTTGCTATTTGTTTACATTATTTTTTATTGGAAGCTGAACTTGAAAAAGTATGACGCCATAATTGAAACGTCAATATGGTAAATCTAAGTTAATAATCGTCATATTAACTGAAAATGCATTAAATTGAGTTTAAAATGTAATAATAAATCAATTAAAATTGATTATTTTTAGTGTAATATCGTATTGTTTGCAGAAAAAGTTAATATTAGCGGTCTATGGTCCAAGGTATTTTTATCGGCCATATTTGAATTGCGACGTTTTAATCACTGCATTACCCGCCATCTATCCGGTTGTTAGTGGGTCAATATAAAGAATTGATAAGAAATATTTTATAGTTTAAAATTGTACTTGTATTCATTTTTTTAAAATAATTTTACAAAGATGAAATAATTTAGTTTTATACAAGCAACCAAGTTTGAAATAACACCTTATTTTTTAATTTAAATATTTCGATGCACTTATGTGCATTTTGTGAGGGCGGTTCCGACGGCGTCATATCTATTATATAGTGTAGACGATTGTCAACACACATATTCGTCCATTTTAAAACTAAATAGGTTTTGTCGTTGAAGTTCGGTGTGTTGGTCGATTCCTCTAGTCTTTACTGGATAATAATGTATATTATTCAGTTGTGTATCTCATAACGATATGCTCTTGAATTCGCATAGCGTGTAGTTTGCTCAAACACTTCACAAAGTACATCATTGGATCAATAATAATATATATTGTACTTTATTTATATGTATTTACCATGCATATTTTCACCTTGAACAAGAAGTTTGCAGTTCTTATGTTTTTATTTCATTTCGAATATTTCATTTTTAGGTTTTTTATATTCTGCTTGTTATAATCATTATACCGAAATGCCTATTTTGTTACGAATTTGTATGAACGTAACTTTTTCTCATGTTTATAACTCTAAATTTACTGATATAAAATATTAGGTTGAAAAAAAATTTGCACTTGAATTGCTGCCCAAGAACCTTTGAAAGTATTGAAGCTTGCAAATCTTTATACGACACAGATCATATCTCTTGCATAAAAAAATATTATAAGAATAGCATGCTTTGTTCAGAATTTTGGCAAAAAAAACACTATTTTAAGAAAAAGTTATAGAAACTGTAAAATCGTAAAATTACATATTTAAATTAGAAAAGCCCAATTTAAGTTTCTGAAAACTAAAAGCGCTGTGAGGTTTATTTCGTAAATCTTAAATGCTCAGTAACACTCCTTTTTACTGTAAATTTTGAAAAAACTAGTTTGTTTTTACTAGAATCATAATGATGCTGGATATTGTATCTAAATTAAACTATTAAATTTCGCAAAGATTATGACTTTAAAATACAAAGTAGACTCTTTTCTGCTTGTTAGGAGATCAGAAATCTTTATAGGTTGAGAAACAAAATTTCAGAAATAAAATTTTTTATCATCGGATAGTAAACTTTTTGAATTTCAAAACTTAATTTTAAAGTTAAAAATTTGATGTAACGTTTTCTTTGATTTTTTATAAAATGTATTCAGGTTCTATTGTATTATGATTTTGCAAAATTAAAAATCAGATCATAGCTGATAATTCTTGGATTTAATATTGTAGAGAATAATTCATCGTTTTTTATTTACATCATAGAATAATGAATAAACAATAAAAATTACAAAATTTTTTTCACATTTTTTAATGTATACGTTTGTTCATGGCGATGTCATTTGATGATACTTATCAATCATCTACATGTTAATTTATTTAGACATAGATTTTGTCCTTTAAATATTTTTTAACATTCATTGACTAAATAAAAAAGAAATTTTTCAAAAGTAAGAATATTTTTTTGTAATGTTCACAGATTACAGAGCTAAATTTAGATAACTGCAGAAGTACCAGTATTGTTGGATTAACAGATGAATTTACAAATTTAGAAATATTAAGTTTGATCAATGTTGGTTTAACATCATTAAAAGGTTTTCCAAAGCTACCAAATCTAAAAAGGCTCGAATTGAGTGATAACAGAATTTCAAATGGTTTAAATTTATTGGTCTCAAGTCCAAAATTAACAAATTTAAATCTCAGTGGTAACAAGATAAAAGATTTGGATACGTTACAACCATTGAAAGAATTCAAAAATTTGAAAAATTTGGATCTGTTCAATAATGAAGCAACAGCAGTTGAGGGTTATAGACAGAAAGTTTTCAATTTGATTCCAAGTCTTAAATATCTTGATGGGTAAGTTAACTTTAATATAAGCATATAAAACCCCATAGGCTCTAAATTTCTAAATTTTCATTTAACCCAATATGCTTACGTAGAGGAATAACTTTTAGTTCTCTTTTATATTAATTGATAAAGTATACAAAACTGATGTTTATAAATTACAAATGAAAAACTTAATTTACTGCAAAATTTATTGTTATCCTTCTACGTTTTTGATGATGTCCAAACTAAAATTAAAAAAAATGTAGAAATTATTATTAAAAATAACCAGGAGTAAAAATCATCGGACTATACTCTAATACCAACGTCGCAAATTGAAATAATGCCACAAGTATTTAGTCATTGACTGATTTGTTAACTGAATAAAATAGTAAATAGTTTATTTCAGACCAGGTATCCGTCTACAAAGATTATTTTTATTTTTGCGTGTACCAAAAATATTCTATATTAATTAATCTGTAATCCGCTAACTTTTTTTATCTTTATACTTGAAAATTTGGGTAATGCATATTTTACGTTTCAGTTTTGATGTCAATGATAAAGAGGCAGATAGTGAAGGTGAAGATGATGAAGTTAATGGTAATGACGGTGATTCAGAAGAAGAAGAAGGTAAGAATGATGACGTTTCTACAAGCAATAGTTCTTCTCTGCCACTACTCATGTATATGGTTTATGGGCTGATCTTCCATATGGGAAAGCTTTACTGTAAGCATTAGTTGTGGCACACTATTTCATTTTCCATTTCTGCCATACCAAACCATATTTAATATAATATTTTACAATAGATTCACAGAGAGAACATTCTAAGTAAGAGTAATCGCCAAATCGTTTCAGTAATACGGATAGTATCGACAAATTAGGCTATATCGACAAATTATGTTTGTGCATCAGAATGAGTAATTTGAAATCGATTACTCAGAATTACATTGAAATTTAAAAATTCTATATTTAAAAAATCGCATGCAATATTTCTCTGTAAAAAATAACATGCAATTATTCAAAAGAAATAAAGCTCTAAAATCCTTTTATTATTTCATTGTCTTCAATGCATGCTAAAATTTTTGGTACACATCAACATTTTCTGAGTTTTCGTTCTTGTTACAAAGCTTAAAACTAGGTAAAATGTTATTTTACCTAGATATGATTATACCGAATTATCTTCGTTTATTAATTTACCGTTTCATAAATCATAAATCACAATAAAGTTATTGCCACAATTAATTTTGTAATAAAGTTTTGCTAGTAGTAATACTATTTTAGTATCCACAGATGAAGACGATGAATTGGATGAGGATGACGAATTAGATGATGAAGAAGTTGGATTACAAGCGGTTTATAACGAAAATTTAGAAGATGATAGTGAAGAAGAAGATTATGAAGCAGAGGAGGATGAAGAAGAAGATGATGAAGATGTTGACGAAGAAGATGAAGAAGAAGATGGCGAACAAGGTATTTACAATTTTTTAATCTTAAACATTGAAGAAGATATAAATTTAACTTCGGGGTAAAATGAATAGGAACAATTCATTCAAATATTGCTACTTTGAATATTTGTTATAAACAAGGAGAATATATTTGGTTATAGACAAGTAAATCATTGCGTTGTATAAATGCTATGTCATGCAATATTGCGGAGACAATATTCAGATTGTTCCCGAATATATTTATAATACAAAAAAGACTTGCTCGGCTCACGTTTAATCTTGTCTATTGATAATCATGTGTTTGTTATGTATTATGGAATATATTACAATGAACTATTAATATTAATTTTAAAAAAATTATCAAAGATTGCAAATAAGCCATGCAATGTATGAGTATAACACGATATTGTATAGATTGCAAAAATTAAAAAAATTGAACTGTAAAATCTCCTTAAAGAATTTAAAATATTGAAAGCATTCCGAAATTTAAATATTAGTTGAAAATATAAACATTTTAATTCAATGTCCATATATAGTTTAAGTTAATTTTATTCTTTTAGTTAAATCATTTGGTAAATTCAATAAGTATGATAAAATTTTGTTTATAATGTTATAAAGATGGATACTACCCATCCAAAATTACAATTTTTATATAATATTATTTTTATCAAGGGGGTTATATGTGCTGGTTTATTTTTATTAAGATCTTATCTTGAAATTAGATTCGTTTTCTTTTTCCCTGTCTTACACAAACTCTGGGTGAAAATTATACAAACATTCCATCTATCATTGAAAATAAACAAAATATTTCATCTACAGTTATGATTAAGTTTCTGAGTAGTCACATTTTTATTCAATTTTTCTTATTACAATTAACAATTCTTTCTTTTTGTATATTATTTAAGATAATACGACAAGGATGAAACTTTCGTGCTTTTTACTTTTTTAAATACATTAATATATATTCTGAAAATTTGAGGGGATGGATTGGGTTATCCAATTATTAAAAGAAATGATTTTCATCTAAATTTGACAGAAAAACAAGAAAATTGAAGATGTTTTATAAAAAGATTATTAAATACAGATTTTTCTGTACATTATAGACAAAATATATAACATAATCCTTATTTTCACCTATAATGAGTAACTATTTGCAAAATAATTCTAACATAGTGATAATATTATTCTTAAATATTCTTAATACAGTTTTTTTTTCTATGTTTTATTGTTCAAACGTTGTGTCCAATAGATGTCGTTGAACCCATTGAACCAATTTTGGTCATTCGTGAACATGATCGTATCTTTGAGGTTTAGATAGAATACACCACCAAAATATTAGCCCGTTATCTCTTCGTTTTCTAGTTATCTTGATGACAGTCAGACGGACGGACAAACGGAAATGGACTTATTAGGTCACGATAAACATCTATATCAAAATTTCGTTTTTACGCGCAATATTTGCTATCAATACAAACCTTAAACTAAAACTAATATATTCTGACATTATATTTATGTTGAGTATAAAAATTACATGATAATTTGGTAAAAATTTTACAATTTTAGGGAACAAATAATTCAAAAAATAACTATCCAAATGTAAAGACATTTTTTATACATAATTTTATTTTTGTTCTCCAAAAATTTGTATTAGTATTTAAATATAAATATTTATTTTTAGAATCGCCAACCAGAGGGAAAAAGAGAAAGCACGAGGATGGAGAAGCAAATTAATTTTTTAAGAATAACAAAAATGTCTACGGACTTTGGACTGTTGTGGAGGCCTTGTAAATCCTCTTGTGTATAAACAAAACAAAAAATTAAAAAAAAATTTAATCGACCAACAAAACAGATAACAAGAAAGTGCGTGCTTAAGAAACAATTTTAGTGTGAGATGGAAATTGTAAAAAAAATGTACACCATGTTTATTGAATCATCTGGAAAATTTTCATAACATCATTGATATTAATTCAGAAAATTATTATTTTTCGTCAAAAATACTTCCAATCAATTTTCATAATATATTAAATAACAAGTATTTAAAATGGTCGATATGACGCCGTGTAAAATACATAACGCACGCGCATTAACACGTCCAAAACAATTCTTTCTTTTTTCATATTATTTAAGTTTAGGTTATAAACACATTATTGGATTTTAAACTTTGTAAAACATGTTTAATTTTTTTGATTTAATTGTATAAAATATATGTTTTTTGTTACACAAACACGTATTTAAGAAATAATTGTAAATGAGTAACCATTTTGTTTGTTTTATTTTTTTTTATCTTATTTTTTTCAGAATATACATGCGTGTACATATGCGCAAAATATACACCAGTAATGTGTTTTTAACAATCAGAATTATCTCTTGCACTAGATTTTAAGCACACTTTAATATAGATAAAAATTCTAGTTATGATGACATCAAAAACATACATTAATCTGTTTTGATTCAGTGGAGGATTATCAATCGTATCGTAAACAAAATGGGGTAATTCACCACTGACGTTTAAAAAAATGAGAATTAAGAGAGAGCTGAACGATGAAGGTAAAAAAATCAATTATTGCAGAGTTATAGTCTGCCCCTATAAAAATATACCATCTTCCTCGCTCCCATAACAATTTTATTTCGCCATAACCAAACTTTCTTTTAAAACATGTCATATATTCTGTAGTTATTTTTTATATTTCCAAAAAACTTTATCGTCATAAAATTGTAATAACAGATTACATTAAAGAGAAATCAGAATATATGGTAGGATGGTACATATTTATTTGGATGAAATTCAGTTGTCTTGAAATGACGACAGAACCTATTTTGATCACAATTTACATACGATTTAAAAAATTTTATAAGAGAAAAAACAAATCAAAGAATATGTTAACGGCAAGGAATTATTTAAAAATCCATTGGCATTATTAGGTTATGTAATTAAATAAATGAAATTTTATACAATTAAATGTATGTTTGATTTTGTTAAAGCAAATGTTTTCCGTTTTTTAATTACCTATTTAGTGTTATTAATTAATAAATAATATGGTTGATAGGAAAAAATATTGAATAATCTTATCGATACGAAGTACATTGTAGGGAAAATTCTAAATGCAATTTATTTTTGTAATTTTTCAAAATGTTTTTTTGTACACAGAATTGGAAAGTTAAAATTGAACGTTTGAAAATAATCCAAATTTAAATCGGAATCTTAATTATATTAACATCATATAAAAAGGTAGTAGAAATATTAAAATACAGTAACTTATACTTTTATTATAGCTGAATTTAAGGCAATGTTCTTTAAGTTGTCAGATTTAATTTTGGCTATATATATATAGTATATATATATATATATATATATATATATATATATATATATATATATATATATATATATATATATATATATATATATATATATATATATATATATATATATATATATATATATATCGGTGCCTCTGATCGCGGAAATGGTTTATTAGCATAATTTATAAATTGTGCTTTTTTAGTTTAAAATACACAATGTATTAAAGAAATCAATTTTAATAATTTTAAAAAGAATAAATAAAATTTTTTTTGCGCATTTGAATATGATGTTTTATATCTAACAATGTTTTTATTAAACTAAATTTAATTTAAAAGGAAAGTAATATAATAAGTCAAGTACATGACTACTTAGGATTCGCATTAATTCAAAGAATTTTTGACGCTAAATCAAGATGCTGATAAATTCAAAAAATCTTTTTTTTCGAGATTAGACAAAAAAATTTGCGTTTTTTTTTTTATTTCAGAAAGGTTTTTAAATATTTAACTCTAAATATTTAATACCATTTATGAGTTTAAATAGCACTTTCCATCCATTTCCAAAGATAAAGGTTTGATATTTTTCGCCGTTTTAATCGCTTATTGCAGATATGTAATTAAAGTCCACCTGTTCATTGCAGTGTATTTTTAAATAATATTCGTACATAGAGATCATTAGTATATGAAATTGAAAGCGCATATCATTTATGGAAAGATGTTTTTTTTAAACAAAAACGAAAAACGTCTTTAAAATAATTTTTTATTGTAAATAAATTGCATTTAGTGTTCTATAGTAATATTTTTAAATACAGTTTTTAAGTTCAAATATATTTTTTAATGTATACTTTGTTTTTCTTTTTAATTTATTTTTATGTATTTTAAACATCTATTGAATCACAAAAAAAAAAAAAAAAATAAGTTAAAAATTATTCCTTAAAAATTTTCTTAATTATTTTCCCAGAAAATATTCTAGTGTTGTCCTTCGTATTATTCGTGGATACAAGTGAAGTATTTAATTTTTTATCATATTTGTAAACACGTTTTAGTTGTTTACGCATATGTTTATACATATTCGTAAGTCATTTTTAGTATAAAACCGATTTTGAATATATTGTTAAAAAAAGAATGTCATTTAAATTTTTATAAGATTATTTAATATTTTTTTATGTTTTTTTTTGTAAATTTTAATATTAAAAATTTGTTTCAAAAGTTACAATGGTCTATAAAATAAAAATAACATGAATTTGTCATTTTTAATCAACTTTTGATGAAAACAAAACTTGTTGACTAATAAATTGACCACTGAAAGTACAAATCTCTTATTGAGTTTAATTTAAAAGAAAAAATTCTATTTTTTAAAAATGAGACCATTGTAGCTACACACGAAAAAATAAGAAAAATAATTAAAAAAATTGTAATTTATTATTATTGAAAAATATGTTCTCATCTATTTGATTAAAATTTTCAGAATCTAATTAGTATTTAATATTTTTGGTTTGTTTTTTATTTTATTTTTTTTTTTCGAGATTGAATTATTATAATTTTTTTATTACAGTGAGAAAAACAAAATTTTATAGAAAAATGATGCGTCCGACTGATATTTTCTTGTGAAAAACCAACTTTTTGAATTTGGATCGAGAAATTTTTTGATTTATTTTTCAAGTTTGTATCAAATAAAATATATATAATAATCAAAAAACGCAACTAGGCACACTAGAAATTCATTATTATTTTTCATTTAAGAAAAAGTGACTAATTTTTTAAACATGGATTAAAACAAATATATATATATATATATATATATATATATATATATATATATATATATATATATATATATATATATATATATATATATATATATATATATATATATATATATATATATATATATATATATATATATATATATATATATATATATATATATATATATATATATATTTCCATGTGAAAAGACAAGACCTTGTTACAAAATCATAATTTCAAGCCAATTTCTTTTAGTTTGTAATTGTTTTTAAATAAATTTTAAAAATCATTGTCAATAAAGTTTATTCGTATAATAATCACAAAAATATTACGTACCTATTAGAGTTTTGAAAATACATATCTTAATATTTATTAAAAAACAATTATAAACTAAAAAAAATTGGCTTGAAATTATTTTTTTGTAACAAGTGCAATTGTTTTGTCTTTTCATATGAATAATTAGTGCTAGGGTGTTGTCTTTTATTTTCCTAGCTTGCTCGAAAAGCTGAAACTATTGTAAAACGACTAATTCATGTTATAAATATTGCAATCTTGATATTTCTAAACCATTCTCATTTCCTGTTTCGTAAAGTCATATAAGTATGATAATGATCCTTTTACACAACAATGCCCCAAAAAGATTTTTGCAGTGGTTTTTAAAATCAAGGCTAGAGCTACTATTTTTTTAGTACAAGTAATGAAACAGCAATTAATTATTAAATTGCTGTGATTATATTGTATAAAATTTTTTTCGAAATCCATTACCGTTTCGAAATCCATTATCATCTGAAATGAGGACACATCAAATAAAAATATAAATTAATTCAAGAGTTATCTCGTGAATCAGATATATTAATAATAGGGTTGAAAACATTTTTAAAAAATCACGAATGTAGAAAGAACTTTTTTTTTTACCAATGAGTACCATATTAATTTAAAAATATAAACTATTCTAAGATCAATCAGAATTATTTTTGTTGATTTCTTAGATCAAATAAACATTAAAAAATTTCAGTGATATGAGAAATATGTAAAATAAAAATTTTTTTATCATTTAATCGCGTTTCAAGATTATAAAACTAGTTGTCATTTAACTATTTTGTAACACTATTCAATATGAATCTTTTAAAATATCGTTTCTATTCCTTTCCGGATTATTATTTCCCAGAATTTCAGATATTACAGCAGTACGGTTTTACCATTTGTAATAAAATATTTCTAAAACTGTGAGACTGCTGATTAATCTATACTGTCAATACAAAAAATCAGGGGTTGGCGGATGCAAACAGCAAGAAAAGTTCAATTACTAGAAATTTATTCATTTAAAGAAATATCAGTTTATATAATTCAATTTAGATCAATAATGGAAAAAAAGTAATTTTAATTTATGTTTCGTAAATTAATATTTTTCCTGAGAAAATTTCTGCAATTGAACATATCAAAGATATTTGACTACTTACGCTAATCAACCACGATAGTCTTAATTAATATAATCTGAGCTAAGTATACGTAAATTTGAGCTAATTTTGGAACTTTGGCAGGTTGCGGTAATTTTTACGCAAAATTAAAGTGGTTTGTAGATAACAGTTGGGCCAATAATTCACAATCAATTTTAATTTTATAAGATTGAATTTTGTAATTTAAAATTTTGCTGTTATCGAAATTATAATTACAAGAGAACCTGATATAAATAGATTAAAAAAGAGCTAGCGATCGCAGGCAAGAAATTCGTATAGTTTTATTTTTGATAATTAACATTAAAAGAAGGCACTGTTAATTAACATTAAAAGAAGGCAAAAAAGTACGCTGATTTATGTATGAATGCATAATAGGTAATTGAACTGTTTCAAAATTACACAGTATAAGTAAACTTTCATAAGTAGTGTTTAGGCGTTAATAGCCTACACATGCATTTACAATAGATTATTTAACACCTGTAAATGCGCTAAAATCGTTTAATCTTAATTAGAAAACAATCCAGTTGATTATTATAATTAATAAATTTTTTATAATATAAATTCATATATATGCTACACGAAAAGTGAGTCATGGAATAAAAGAGATCATGCCCTTAATGCCTATTTAAAACAAAAATTGAGAATGAGATAACTAATACGGTCCCGATAAACTAAAATTAATTTTCTGGTGTTTAGCCAAATCGTAAAAAAATTCTTAACATTTTATGCAGTTCAGTGCTGCGCTCTGTAATATTCTACATACAGTTTTGAAAAGTATCGTTAGTAATAATTTCATATCCGCCTATGCTCGTACCTCGTTTCTTGTGCTGCGCATTGAATAACTAATATCAAGCCTTTTGGAGTATGTTGAATAAGAAATTGGTGAAATCGGAGACTAGTTGGCTGGGAACAGTGCGCAAGATGGCAGAGAGTAAAGGTGCATTAATTGCTAAAACAGTGCAAAAACATGCTGGAAGAGCGAAAGAAAAGGTATGTCAGTTTTGGCCAATGTTTAATAAATAATTGCTTTGTAATTTGTTATATGCGGATATAAGACCTTTTAAATAACTGTTTTAAGCTGCCTAGTTAGGTTATTTTTGGATGTTATACATATCAGCTCAATATATATTTATAACAATTTAAAAAGTAACATTTATATCGTTAATTTCTGAATGAACAAGTAAATAAAAATGAATATATTTTAAGTAAAAATTTTTTATAATTACTCAAGATTATTTTAGAAAATTATTATTTTTATTTTTTAAATTGTGTTGGGTATGTTTTTGACAGGTGTCAAATTTTAAAAACCAAAACATACCAACCAAATGTTTACTCTTTTTAAAAAAGTTTTGAAACTTTGTATTTTAGTAGAAAAAGTATTAAAAATAATTTTTGAAAGAAAAATTGAAGAAAATATAACTATATTATTAATTTTTGAATTAACATACTATGAGCTATTTTTATTGGAATGCTCAAATTAAGGAGTGTTTTTATTAGAAAAGTTAACAGTAAATTTTGAATAATATAATTGTTCTTTAAAATTACAATACTTAAAAATATAATTCCGATTAAAGTATATAATCCAATTTTCAAATTAGAAGAGCGCGAATTTATTTTGTTCATAATCTTGTGATCTGTGGTTTAACATTTCCATCAAAATAATTTCCACCTTAACACGTGACAGTGTCTTGTATTTAAATTCAAGGTAACATTAGAAAACGTTTGTATTTGAAAATAGGTATATATAATATTTAAATTTTAAAATTTTAGTTTTACTTATTATTTAGAAATGATTAATAATAAGAGAAGTTATTCCAATTGTATTCAATTGCAAACTTAATTGTCTATTTCCCATAAATTTTAGAAATGAAATCCCTAACGATATTATAAACACTATTTTAATTCAAACCAATTGTGATTTTTCAATAGGAACAATTTTTCAATCAAATTTATTAACATTTCTGTAAAATTATGTGTGGTATCAAGTGATTTATTAAAATGAAGTGATTCAAGTGATTTTTTCTTTCAATACTATTTGAGTGATATTTAAGAATGTTTGATTTCTAATATCATTTTGGAAATCATCAGAGTAATGCGTTAAGACATGCGGTTATATAAGATTTTAATACAAAAGTGAAAAATAGAATAAAAGTCGATTTGTGCATTATGGAACATGTCGATTTGTGCAACCATGAACTTCATCAGCCACATCATTGAGTAGAAACATTTCTGGGAAGAAATGAGAAGAAAGAATGAGACATGGAAGAGAGTTCCATATTTATTTCCTGCTTGATGAAAGTTATCTCTGTACTTTTCAGTTTCACAAGACAGTTGCTTTTCAAAACTTAGATAAGGAACTTCTAATAAAGAATCTTATTAATACGAAAGTGAAAACTAATTAACGAAATAAAATTCAATTCAAAATAATTGCCTTGAGCCGAAATAAATTGAATAAAACTGGATAAAAATTTATTGAATAAACTTCCTTAGAATATGTTAATATGTTATCTTCTTCGGAAATTCCTGTTAATACAGTGAACATTTAATGGATTATAATATATAAGTAATATCGAACAAAAAATTAAAACATGTTATGAATTCAATTCCTGGGGACATGGGAACCAAAATATGTTTTTTTTAAAAGTATTTGTGTTGTAAGTGATAGAAAGTTGACTACTTATGCGAATTCGATTTCGTTATTATTCCGTCCCATTCTGTAAATTCATGAAATTGTAATACTGTAATAGCAATAAAACAGTTCATGTGAAAATTGGGATTATCGAAAAATTTAACCAAATGCTTTTTGTGAAAACTAAAAATTGTATGAAGTATCAAGGAAAATTGCTGAATAAGTTATTGTTATATCTTAGACTGTATATTAAAATAATTTGACAAAATTTGAATAATAATGCATTCAAATTAGAAAATTCAGCTTTTATATAACTTTTTGAATCTTGTTTACATAAAAATGTTAACGAATATTTTCTTTTTCATCTAGTATTTAAAGAAAAATCTTTCGTTTAAGTTTCTTTAGTTCTGGTATTTAATTTTGTATTAAAAAAAAGCTGAGTTCTAGAAATGTATTATAAGGTTAACCGTTTTCGCGCGTATAGTAAGTACACTATCAATAATTTAAAATTCAATTGTTCCATTGGATAGTTAAAATTATTCTTTCTATTTGAAATAAACAATATATTGGAGTTATATTTACCTATAATAATAATATAATAATTTTTGTTTGTGTATGCTATTGTAAGATATAATAGTCATTATGTAATTCAAGGATGCACATATATATGTTACATATAAAGTGTAAATTTTAATTACTTGTACGTTGATTTTTAGATATTGTATTAATGTAATAATAAGCTGCAAGCTTTATCTAGCCAAAGTATTCATTATCTAGATAATGTATGAATTAACGGCAAGGGATTAGTTTAAGTAAAAATGTGATTATTTTTTATCAGTTAGATATGAATCTCAAGCTGGCAGCTCCAATCTAGCAGCCAAGTGTATTCCCCTCTCATGTTACAAAACTCACTGTACAGATCAACATCGTTCAGAATCATATTAAAAACATCGGAATTAAAAAAAAAAGTTAGATAATTTTTATTCTTATATTGTTATTAAAACAATTTTTTATCATTTTTAAACCATTTTTTATATTCATATTACGTCCATTGGATTTTCATGGATTTTTGGAGAATCGAAAGGGAATAGGATGAACAAAATTTGGAAGGGGTGACATTTGGCATCGATTTTTTTGGTCCTTCACCCTATAATTAAAATACTAGGGCAATTTTTATACCAAAGTTGAAATATTAAATCATACAATAAAAATATTAATTAATTTTATGAAAAAAAATTTTTTTCATTCTCTGGAAGAAAAACCTGTAAACTTTAACAAGTTAGTGATAGTGCATATACTATTATTATCAAGTAAAATCATGAATACTATTTTTTATGTGTATTTTGTAGGTTTGAATGATTTAATTAATACATAAATTACCTGGTAAATTCATACATTGTCAAAATTTATACTTTAGCTGTAACATATATGTCATGTTTATTTCTCTCTAACGATGTGTTCATGCATTTTTTCCATTGAGAAATAATTATCATGTTTTAGTTTTATTTTCAACATTTTGTTCTACCATTTAAGTGAAACCATTTCAATGCTTTTAATGTTTTACACCATTAAAAAAAAATCGAACATTGATTAATTTAATCCTTTTTTTCTATTTTTAAGAATACGTGGTTAGTGTTAATAATACGGTTGAAATTGTTATCTAGAATTTTATGTAAGATAAAGGGTGGTGCAATGTTTTTTTTTTTATCGAATATATTTTATTCAAACTCATGGTTTGATCTTATACATTTTGTGCACTGAATGTAATTATAGAGGTTTTAAGACCCCACATTTTTTACAATTTCTTCATTTACACAAAAAGACTTGGAAAGCATCTAAATTTAGCTTCAAAACAAAGAAAGGTCTATAAATTCATGTAAAAAAAAACTCAATTTTTGCAATGGTATATAGGAGAGTGAATATTAGGAAAACATAATATAAAAAATTTACTGGAAAATTATTATTAGACTATCCCTAAAACGCAAATTTTAATACATCAAAAATATTCAAAAATTATTATTAGACAGAAAAAAAATGTTTTGAAAAGAATAATATTAACCTATATTTAACCGTCGTGCTTATATACTCGCTAACTGGGTATTAATGTTATTCTCACGCGAATATTATTTCAAAATGTGTGTATTTTTGGTTATCTTCGTAAACATATCATGGATAATATTTTTTAAATATTCAAAACAGCAAGATTTAATGTAAATTTAAAAATTCCAAATCAGCCAGGCAACATAAATTTATTATTAATACTTAACAATCTCAATGACTATTAGTCAAACAATTTCTGATATATATATATACTAGCTGTCCCGGCAAACGTCGTTTTGCCACATATTTCTAATTAACCAACATTTTCTAAGTATAATAACATATTCTTAACAATTTTTCCTCTATTTCTTAATACTGCAAGCTAAGGCAAATTAGAATAAATAATGATATTAATATATATTTTAAAGCATACCCGGACACGTTGCGGTGACAATTGATATTACATCGATTGCATGCAAAATTTGAAGCAGATTGGACGAAGGCATTCCGTTGTCACATACAAACTTTGCTATTCTGTTTTTCATCCCATTAGGGGTAGAATTTCAGAAAATATTTTCTTATGGGATGCCCGGTATTTGATGTGTAACCCACTATTTGGTGTGGGTACCCGTGACACGAAATATTTATATATACACTCGTGTTTGATGTGGGACACCCGGTACCTCGTGCACCCACAATTCGTGTAGATTGTGCTGTGGTTCTCATATACTTGATGAAAAATAGTAAAAGGAAGAACATCAATCAATATCTCCTAAATATAATAACGTATTCTCAACTCTCTATTTCTAAATAATGAAGCTGCGGCAAATCAGAATAAATCATGATATTAATTTGTATTTTGAAGCATACCCACCCGGTTTACGCGTTGCTGTGTTATTTTTCACATTTTAATAAATGATATTACATCGTTTACATGCGGATGCAATTCTACCCTTAGGGAAAGAATTTCAAATCCTTCCTTATCGGATTCCCGGTATTTAGTGTGCACCCGGTACATTATATGCACCCGGTATTTACCTAGTATTTGCTGGGGTACACCCGGGACCGCATTCACCCGATAATTTTTGCTGTGGTACACATACACTTGATGAAAGGTATATGGAACTCCTGAACCACGAATGATTCCGGTAATACTTGAACAATGTGATATACACGCTTTATATAGTTGACAGTTCGACATACTCTGCTAGTGGGAAGAGATAATGAAGTTTTATTTTGGATTTCAAATTTAGATTTTGGTTTCTATGGAAATGATACTAATAGGATTTGTAAGATGTGAGAAAAAAAAAAGACAAAGATGTTTCACAGCTAAGAACATTTTGTATTCGAAAATTAAATTGTCGTTTATAGTATTATCCGTTACTTATTATTTATGTTTCTGACCGTGTAACCTTACCTGAACTTCCACAAATATTTCAAGATCAAAATTAGCAAAGTCGGTCCAGCCATTCCCAAGTTTTAGCGAGACTAACGAACGAACAGCAATTGATTTATATATATATATATATATATATATATATATATATATATATATATATATATATATATATATATATATATATATATATATATATATATATATATATATATATATATATATATATATATATATATATATATATCCTTCTTAATGAAATTATGCGATTAAAAGAAATTTAAAAAAACTGTATGATTTCATATTTTAAATATTATATTGTTGGCGCAAAGATGGAGAAGTAATTAAACAAACAAGTACTATTCGTAGAGCTTCAATATTTGAATTGAATTTTCTAAGTAAACTATCCGTGTGTGTAAAACAAAAAATTGATGATAAAGCTAGCGTTCGATTAGTCGATTTCAATAATATATAAAACTTGAATTGTTTTGAATAAATAATATTTTAGAGACTACAAATAATTGATTAAATATAATGTTACAATCTCGATTGTTTTATTAATGTGAGAACAATTATTTGAAATATAATCTAACAATGTCTGTTTCATATCAGACAAAAACTCGTTGAAAATTCAACCAAAGTTTTGTCACTTAATGTAAGGTAAATAAAAGTATTTTCTTACTTTTCTATTTATAGAAAATCTTATTTTTCATGCGAATTTTTCTACATTTTATTCATGTTTTGGTTCATTGCTTCATTCAGTTGCAACCACCGAAACTTTAGGGTATTCTTTTTGAAACTAGTAAATTGGTCATTCCGTGAATATGTGTTTGGAATGTATATTACTTTCAACGAATATTTGGCTTAAGCGTGGAAGCGTACAGTACAGGGTACAGACTTAGTAAATAAATGAAAATTAAATGTAAAAATAAAAACATCCATCCGGACGTACTCGAGCTCGTCAGATAATTATAGGGTATAATTCTTATGTGGTTCTGAAAACAGAGATATATTAATCTGCCGGTTTGAATGGAGGGAGAGGTCATACAGAAGGAATAAAAATGAGTAGGAAAAACATTTAATCGAATGCGTCAGATATTCATAGACGAGGTTAATATTGAAACTTCAACGAAGGTTCCATTCTAAAGATTCTGATGTGATGCAAGCTGGAGCTAGATGTTTAAAAATGAAAAGAAAATCGACATTTAAAAAAACTTGAGTTTATGATACTCCCATCTCCTTGCGCCACACTTAAATTTTCAGATAATTATTATCCTTGATTAAATCCTTTAAAATAATTTCGACCGCGCTCCAGATGTCCAGGTAGCGTTTTTTTCCCTCTCATTCTCTTGCGTCATGCTCAAATTGCCACAGGAGTGAAATGTACAGTTTACAACATGTAATTAACCGGCAATCTGAAGCGCTCGTGAAAATAAAAAAATTTTCTTTAGGACTTTTCTACCAATAATGATGAAATGAAGAAAAAATTTTGATGTGAAAAAATTCTTGTTTTTGTATTTTTAAGAGGTATCTAAATATCAATGAAAATATTTTTAGGGGGAGGAGTTTACCTGAAAATAATTTACAATGAAAATGCGAAGTTTTAGACCTCATACATAAATTTTCAAGATTTTGGTGGCAAAATTTCATGACGAATTGTCATTAACATAGTTTGTGGCATTTTAGTTCAAGCATTGAACATAGGACATTTAAAATTAATAATCTTCAATTTTCATTGACCTGTTGTGTGCATGAAAGTGATCAATTATTTATTGACCTTTCACTTATATTACCTTTCTCTTCACCTGAATAGTAAAATAATACAAAAGTAATATAATAAAATAATAATATTTGTTATGAAACATTTATAAAATGTGATAAAATCTACTAAAAATTTGTTGTTCTTATTAAATGGCCCTTGAAACATTTTTATCTAAATAATTTCGTTGGTTTACTTCGGTATGTTAACATTCATATATGGAAGTGTTGTACTTTTAAACTTTTTTTTATCAAGCTTCATTTTCAAATTTGTATCTTTAACACTTTGTAGAATGATGAAGTCCAAAAACTAAATGGACATAAATGTCAGAACAGCTGACGTGAATATTCAAAGATGAATAAGTTGGGCTAAACAAAATTAACCAAATACAAATTTCTTCAGGGTTATCATTACATGCTTACGGGCATCTGAATTATTTATGTTTTTAAGAAAATAATTTGTAAAAATTTATATATATATATATATATACATATATATATATATATATATATATATATATATATATATATATATATATATATATATATATATATATATATATATATATATATATATATATATATATATATATATATAATCTATAAACATTTATAGTTCGCTTTTTCGCTAGAACTGACCAAATATTTCTTATCATCAATATTGTGTTTTTCATTAGGGTTTTGTAATTTGAAACAGGATATGGCTATTGATTCCTGCTGGTTTATGTACATAAACCACAGGTTAACATATTACACGACTTCAAAGCAGTGTAGCCCACTTAATAAGCCAGAGAATGTCGAAAAGTGGTGGAACAGCACCGATTTTAAAAACTGTTGTTGTTCGTGTTACTAAGCCCTTCAAGAATATTCATCACCACTGCCTCTCTTAGTGGCGATGAATGTTCCTGAAGGTCTGAAGAACATGTGCAAATAAGAACTTTTAAAATCGAAGCTGTTCCTCCACATTTCAACGTTTTTTTTGGCTTATTTAATGTGTTACTAGGGGAATGAAGACAACTCATCATTACGCAATTATTGACTTAAAATATTTAAAATATCAATTTTCATACGTCATACATCTTTCATTGGCAATTCATTCAATTTTAAGGATGGATGTAAAAGCGAAATATCCCACTTATGGTCTCAATCATAACTACATAAACTAGTCCTATTTAGTTTGTTTAGCTATTAACATGATTTTGGAACAAAAAAAAAAAAAAAAAAAAAAAAGTGTAGAGAAATATGTATACTCAAGTAATCAAAAAAACGCGACGACCTGAATCTTCTACGCTTAACATACTTTATTTTTTCAGTTTAAAAAGAATCTTTTAGATAGAGAAACAAAATGAATTCTGATAAACAACTCAACACAACATTACAATCGATTATTTATTATTTTTAAAATTCGTATTTTTTGAGTGCACTATTCGTAAATGATACTTTTGCCGCTACACCACTGGGTGGTCAAAAAAAAAAAATTAGCTACAGGAACTTAAAATTTTTCTGCTATTTAAGTTTTCCATCTGTTAATTCAGGGAATAAATTATCTATGTCCACAAGTTTCCTCCAAATCAGCCGATTTTGCGTGATTGTTTAACATACATCCAAACATACAAACAGTCGTCTTAGTTAATACAACACCAGTAACGTGGTTTAATCATATGATTCTTTCACAAATAAATTTGTTTTCAAGTTAAACCTGTTTTTTCTATAATGTGTGTAAATTCAATATCAAAGTTGAAAAAACATCTACTTTCATCAATCTATTTAAATGAAATTGAAAATTTTCAAAAAACAATTCTGTTTAATTATTTTATAAGAATTTTATGCCAAGGGTATTAAACCAATAATGAATCCGTTTAAAACACATACAATGGTGGCATTGTGTAATATACTGGGTAATTATTAATAAGGGGGATGCAATAAAAAAAAATTTACATTTGATTTTACACATCAAAATGTAAACCAAGGCTCAATACCAAACAAAATTCGAAAATTAAATTAAAATTGATTCAAAACGAATAAGTTTTAAGCTCCAAAATATTGTTTTCCATCTCTTTTTTGCAAAATAAGTTTTATAGATGATTCTACCTATACGATAAGCGATCATTTTCTATAAGAAAATAACATGACAAAATTTTTGAATCTTGAATGTAATTTATGTAACTTTTATGTATATAAGGATATATAAATGTAATGGACATCGATAAGACATCTTATTGTAGCAAGACTATAATGTATAATCACTATGAAGATGAACATGTATGATGTCATTTATGTTTGTTTAAAAAGAATTTTGAACATTGATATTTTGGGTAAGATTTAAAAAAAATAACTTCAAATTCATTTTCGCGAAGTAAAAAATACGCTTCAATTGAAGTGATAAAAAATTTATGCATCTCCCTCCCCTATTAAAATAAAATCTGAATTAATATAATTATTTTTATTCGCATTTTTCCCATATAACCGCATTCTTATACAAAATTTACATTTAAAAGAATAAATATTATTCTTTATTTAATTTTTTACAGTGATCTCATAAATGCTGAGCTTTATTTTTGTTGTAATTAAGTTTAGTGTATACAACAACATTAAATTTGTTCGAATTACGTAAATTTGTTCATATCTATGTTATGTTATTGCGATCTACTACTTATAACATACCATTAATAATAGAGAACTATCAAGCATAATTATAATATTTCCTTTTTTAAAGTTGCTTGAACTGATTTACCAGACTTTTCTCTTGAGAAGGTCAGAATCTTTAATTAAAATAATTTTCATTACAATAAAATATATATTTAAAATATGTCTTTTGGAAAAATTATAACACACATGGGGCATATGAAAATTGTACCATTTTAATTACAGCTTCAAAGAGCACACATAGTTCATATTTTTATGGTACTAAAATGACATTTACACAGACATTGTAGTTAATACGTAATCATTCAAAAGTCAATTAGTCAAAGTATTTACTTTTTAAAACGCCTATTACACCCATGTACTCAGACACATATTTATAAATAATGGATTATGTTAAAGACGTTTAATACACCAATCTTCACACCCACAATGTATTTGCAAGTATAAGTATATTAAAGTTTGTGTCTCTACAAATTCAAAAAAATGAAAATTTAATCATTTATATTTGAAATAATTTGTAATATGTATTACAAACCAATTTAATATTAAGCTAATTCAACGCAATTTTTATACTTGACGTACATAATATGTCAGACTATATTAATTTTAGTCTAAAGTTTGTAACGCTAGAAAATATTGACCGTACAAACAAAATTATAGGTATAGGTGTTCATAGAAGCACCTAATTAGTCTATTTCCGATAACTCAAAAACAAATATAGATAACGAGCTGAAATTTTGGTGAAGTATTTATTCTAAACATAAAAAGTGAGTTTAAATTCGTGAATGAGCATAATTGGTCCATTGGGTTCAAGGAACCCTTGCCTAACTTTGACGAAAAATTCAAATACAAAAATCTGCTCATATCTTCTCTTGTTTTTGTTAACTTTTTGGTAAAAAATTATTTTATTCTCTAGTAAAATTCAGATCAAAAATTGTATAATGTAAAGTGGTTTTTGCTTATAGTAAATGTGATGTAAATAAACGATCTGGTAAATTTGAAATGTAAACAGGCGTTTCAGGGTTTTTGAATTATTGGTCATTTTGGTGTAAAGAAGATATGATATGTCCAGAAACATCAAATTTTGAAGCCAGGTGTCTAAAACCGACGTGCTTGGCGATCATTTTGAATTTGCGACTACTCCATTAAGTAAAGAAAAATTTCTTTCAGCCGGAGTGGAGTTGTTAGTTTTGATAACAAAGTTTTCTCTGTCTGTAACAGAAAACCATTTCGTGGAATACAAAAAAGAAGCTATTTCGTACACTTGCTATTTATATTCAAATTATTGTTTTCAACTTCTTGCATATCGACTATGAATTGAAAACGATTTGTATTAGATTAAATCCAAACGGCTTGTAAAAAAAGAGATAATTTAGAAATATTTATCGTAAGCAAAGAATAATTTCTCAATAAATAAAATAATTTATCTAATCTAACATCTTAAGATCATGCACATCTAGGTGTATGTCAAATTATTTATGTAATTTTGTTGTTTTTTTAAAAATACACTGTGCAAAAATGAAAAAATTTTTCAGTTTCAAAATTTAAAAAGAAAGAAGAGAAAATTCGTTAATAAAAACAAAGTTACTTGTATTTACATATTATAGATCAATTTATTTAACTTTAATTTTTTCTATAAGAATGCATTCTTAACGTTACAAATTCCGTGGCTGTAAGAAATAATATTGTTTGTTGGAATAAAATTAAAAAAAAAAAAACAGAATCTGATTTAAAATTGAACACTCCTTAAAATTAATTGAGCAGAATTAATAGTCAGATTAAAATCTACTTTAACAAATGCAATTTTAAATAAAAAATCATAATTATTTTATTAACTATTTTTATTAATTTTGGAGAATCAAGTGTTTACAATTACAGTAAAATTCATGTGGTTTTCAGAAGAAAAAAAAACCGAAACTACTTTAAATTTAAGTACTGAGATTTTTATAAATCTATTAAACATATGGTTTGGTGTGTTTGAATGTGGTCAAAGTGGGCGATATTCATTTATATTAAATTTGGTCTCTACTTAAAATCTAATTTATTTACATGAGAATAGTAATTTTTGTTTTTAAGCAATGTTACTTTCCATTTTGAAATTTGAATAAGGTATGTTTGTTATAAAATATACGTTTATGTTTCAAAAATTTATATAAAATACCTTTTCAAAATTGAAAATTCTTATCTTTATCTTTTCTGCCCTATTTTCTGTTTTTGTATCTTATTTAACTTTATTTGTTAAGAGAACCGAACCTTAATGAATTTCCTTCTTTCTTTCTTCATAATCTTTTTAGACTGCTGTAGACCTTATTAACTTTTAGTTTTTGTTACTACTACGAACACCAGCAAATTGTTTCATTTTTGTGTACGATTTTCATAGTCTACAGCTTAGATATTTTTAACAACTTTTGTTTTATTTACACATATCAGAAATGACATTTGCATCTCAATAGATAAACGTCTTATGTCTATAAACAACTACACCACAGATGCTTGGAGGTAAATTTTAAGTTTTTAGTACCGAGTTATATACTTTTTAATGAAATTAATTATCTATTAATTGAATACAAGATTTGCTCAAGAACAGGAATTTGACTGGGAAAAATAGTTTTTCCATTTTACATAATTTAGTTAAATATGAACATTATTATAAAAAATAGCCGGGGAAGAAATAAAAAATAGCAAAAAGAGATGAGATAGGACTCACAACCAACTTTGACTTTTAACTTAACCAATGTGTACATAGTTCAATACCTACTCACTTAACTTCTTAAAGGGATTGTTACCTATGTAATAAGCACACTCCTTTATGTAATATCTTTCAATTTTCGCCCACAAATAATTCAAAAATACTTATATATTAAATGTTATGATATTTGTTTGATATGCACAATAATGACAACAAATAACATCGTCATATAATTTGCAGTATTCTTTGGAAGTTATAAATCTTCAAATTCTCCAATTATTTCCCGTCGGATAAGCAGTTGAAGGTTATAAACTGGACATTTAAATTGAAAATACCACTAAATAAATTTCATTTTCATAAAAATTTTAAATAAAATTTTTTTCATTTTCATAACTTTTTTTCGTACGTTCTTTAATGGAATTCAGGTAAAGCTTGAGGCATAGTTTAATACAAAACGATTTTATTTTTTGATTACTTAAAATAACAAATATGTAGGTCTGTAATGATACTTATTAGGCGCCACAATAAATAAAACGATGACCACTGTACCATGTTAATCAAGTTACCATTATTTATTTTGTATACAATTTTGTGGCTTGTGCGATGTACAATGAATACAATTTTTGCTGCATATACTATAAAACCCATAAAATTGCAATTTTCCTTGCTTTAATCAGCACCTTGGGAACAACTGTTTTTGGGATTCGACTTTTATATAAGGTTTCGTATACTATTCAATTTGTTGATTCTATACAGTAGATTTTTGGAATCACTACAGAGTTCAATTATTCAATTTGAGGACAAATCATGCTCATGAACCAAGTATTTAAAACAAATGAATATAACAAATAACGTTGTTAACTGTTTAAATACCCGCCAATTGACTAATTTAGTTCATTCATAAACTTAACTCATTTTTTTAGGTCAAGATTGTCAATAGTATAAAAATTAAGTTCACTAACCAGTTCCGTTTTTGACTTATCTTAATGATGGGCAAACAGACAGGTCGCCATACACGAAAGTGGAAGTTTTATGAATTCCTATATCAAAACTTTATATTTCTCGTCAATATTTTTTAGTGTTATCTATATATGTTCATCAGGAATTTGCCCGATTGGCAAAAAATGGAGATCTGCGGATGTGGATACGCATAATCAGCCTCCAGATCTGCAGATACGGATACGCATCGTAACTTTACAACTCAATCAATGGGTATAAAGTTTTGAATTTTCTTAAAATGTTGAATGGTTGTTCATTGAAATTACTAATCAGTACCTTATCATAAGATGATAGTCAGCTATAAGAATTATCACATAGCTCACTACAATATGGATATTAAAGTTTTTCCAAATATGTAATTTTTAAGAAATAAAAACTATTTTCATGGGATTTAACTGTATTTTATTGCTATATTGACTTATAAATCCATATTCGTAATGAAACTTGATAATGTAAAAGATCGGTTTAAGGTTTGCTTAAAAAGAAACGGATACGGAATCGAATTGTTTTTTTAATGCGGGTATATTCATATATAGATCGAGCATAAAACTGTTATATATTTTGGATTTTTTAAAAGTAGATTAGCAGTTGTGGCAATTTGAAATAAATCGCCGCATCGCCTGTCAAATGATTATATGTGAATGATAACCATGGAACAATGACAGATATGTCTCGTAAGTAAGTAAATATATTTTTGCAAATTATAATGTAATAGAGGTTGAAGCTCACTTAGTTCCAGACCATTGAATAATTTATGAATCAGGGACATAATAATTTTCATAACTTAATCCATGTAGTCTAGGTTTTTTTAGTAACCGACATACTAATCGATTACGTAAAACAATGAATATTTATGTGTGTAATAAGAAAATATCATTGATTTTTCAACGGTTTTTGCCTCTATCGCTGTTATTTTAAAGATAAAATAATAATTGAATTGAGGTATACTTCAATTCATTTATGGTATAGATATTGTTTATATAAAATTAATTAGTGTAATTAATATTAATAATAATATTGATTCGTATGTATAACGTATATATATATATATATATATATATATATATATATATATATATATATATATATATATATATATATATATATATATATATATATATATATATATATATATATATATATATATATATATATATATATATATAAATTAATTAAAGCTGGTCCTGTCTAGTTTTAATCGCCTTATAAATGTATAATATAAATCTATTATCGGTTATAACTTACTTGTATCCGTATTTATAACATACATCAGGTATATAAACATTTCTTTCTATATGAACAAATAAAGGAATTTTTAAATGTGGGCTGACAAGATTATTTTGTAAATAAACTATTAAATGTAATCATGAAACACCTATATCATATTTTATATAAATTGAACTGTTATGGTGTTGCCAGTGTACTAACAAACATACTTCTGAAGGTAACAAACATATTCTTTAATTTTCTTCCAAATCATTTTTGAGATAGGAAATCTTATCATCCTTCGCGATATTATTATTTTCGTCATATTGATTATGCCCGAGTTTGTCGATTTCTATTGCACATCTTGGTCGACGATATAAACCATATAACATATATGGTTCTGTATTATTGTTTTTCAGAACTTTACGAAAATTAAATAGATAAAGTTCCAAGCTTCATCATGCAAACTGATATTCATAATGATGCAATATCAGTTTTTGGTGAATACAATGGACAAAAGAATGACGGAGGTATTTCTTTTATTAAGTAAAAAAGAACTCATCTTTAAACTGTTTATTCTAAGAAATGGCAAACAAGAAAATTCCGAGAAAAACCTTACATTCAGCTTAAGAGGTTAGATGATTTAGATACACTAAGATTTTTAATTTATAATCGTAACAAGCCAACCCATCAAAATTTTAATAGACGGGGGGCGTAGGAGCCGTATGGACAGGGTGGGCAGCTGCCCACCCAGAAATTTCCCTGCCCCTTTGCCATGCCCCTTTGTTGAAGAGATTAATTTAAGGAATTCGATTTAAGGTTGAGAAAAGTTGAAGTATAATTAAAGACTTTTGTATTGACTTTTTAATTTTAGCAAGTACTTGTAAAGCGAAAAAGTTTGTAAAAACTAAAAATGTAATCAGATACAAATAAGAGGTAAATAAAATTGAAGAAAATAAAAAGAAAAATTTTGCAAAAATTATTTACAACTAACAAAAACTGTCTGGTATAATATTAATTAATAATCACAAACATCTTTCATACAAAATTATTATCATCGAAAATTTAGGGGGGGGGTAAAAATTTCGAACCTGCCCACCCAGCAAAAGTTTCGTTCCTACGCCCCTGTAGACGGTTTAATCACCAAGTTATTTAGCGTTTATAAACCATGTGGTTTCCAGCAATTAACAAAATACACGATTTTAATTGTATTAAGGTCTTGATCAGATTTAATTTTGTTTATCTAAATAAAACTTTAATTTTAAACTAAATAAATTTTAAAACGTATACGTTTTAATAATTTAGGGTAAAGTTCTTTAGTGTAAAACTAATAATAATTTTCAAATTATCATAATAATTTTTCTAAAATTTATGTTTATAAAAAGGTAAAATATTAACTATTTATAAATAATATGTAAGATAAGGAAACTTTGAGTTCTTCCACAAATAAGATAAAATATAAAAACGGCGGCGTAAGACTTTTAAATCTATTGTACATTCACTCGAAAAACATAACACATTTGGGGAAGTAGTTAGTGTAAAGCTCTTGTAATAGCTTCATTATTACTATTATTTTTAAAGTTTGAAGAATTTTCAAATTCTATAAATAATTAAAAATTTACACAGAGACTTAAACAGCTGTATGCATCGTTATTAATTGCATGTTTTCTTGTAAGTGTTTAAATGAATTAAATGATTCATTTAAATGAAAACTACAATAATTGTATAAGTTTTTATTAAAAAAAAAACAACTTAAAAAAATAAATAAACCTGTTCTATGAATATCACTCCTACTTGTTGAAGATATTTGAAATCATAAACAAAACTCATATAGTCGTCATACACACACGTAAACACAGAAGACAAATCGATATAAAAATATCTAGTTTAAAAGACCATAAAAGTCCTTTTATTTCAAATTACAAAAAATCTACTACGACTTTCTATTTAGATTTAATATACATTATTAAATCTGAGTATTATTCATTAATTCAAGAAAAATTAAAAAAAATACGTTTTAATTTTATTAAGTATTTTATGGAAATCATAGTGCACAAAAATGATTTATAAGCATGGAATTGTGTCACACAATTAGGGGCGTATAGTATATATTTGGTATATATTTCAAAATAATAATTAATAGGGCGGTTAATTTAATACGGATGAATGGTTACTACCAAAAATTAATATTATGATTTTTGTGTTCGTGTCTGTTTTATAGGTAGATTTGTAATTTGAGTATTTTTTCTGAACAATGATAAAAAGAAATAATTTTTTAGAGACCTTAATTTATTCTTTCAAACTTAAGATCAAGTATAATTATTCCCTTTTGTTAACTATGCCTTGGATTTTTAAACGTAGGCCTGCTTCTAAATACATTTTCTAAGTATTTTAAAATTTTCAACTTACCAATGGCTCCTGTTTTGAGGCCGATTTAGTGAATCTGAAATTTTGACTTTTCCTTACGTTTCAAGGCCACTAAAAGCCAAATTCAACGTTTTTAGTGGAACGTTTTTTGCTTTGGTCTTGGTTTTTTCGAAAACGAATGATTTTATCGACGAACCACTTTCATTTGACACGTAATTGAATCAGCAAAATCGGTCCTGTCGGTTTTTTTGCTGCGGATTAAAAATATTGTGTGTGTCTGCCTGTGTGACAGTTGTATCGTATGGTACCCTTTATCAAAAATTCACCAAGCTTGGCATTCTGTTACGAGTCGTTGCAGATTTTTTAAATTGTATTTCTGTGGCAATGAATCGAAGATAGCACTGGTAGAAGCTTTTAGTCAGCTTGTGTATACACTACCTCCAGTCCTTGGCTTTAGGATTCGCAAAAGAACTTCTAATTCGTTCCAAGATTCCAATTTGGTTAATTAGCCATTGTCGTTATACTTATTTTTATGGGTTGTTACGATGTATCTTTTTCGTTTCATTTTTTTAACTGTTTAAAAAAACACAACCTTTCTTAATTTTACTACTTTGCTGGGTCTTTGGGTAAGATTTGAAGTTTGAGGTACTTCTTATGTTCTTTGAGAGAAACAAACATGCAAACACTGACAAACTTTCGCATTTATAGAAAAATTTTATTCGAACTATAAGAACGAAGTCAATGTCCGTTAAAAAAATTAATTGATAATAATTGATAAAAAAATAAACAATTAATAGTGGAAATAAACTTAAAAAATGTATGTATTGTGTTGTTTCAACAAAAGTGCGGGTTGCGTTTTTATTATTATAATTTTCTTAGTAAATACAGATATAGTAATGATAATATTAACTACATTATTGATTTTTCTTTTCATAAATTGTATATTAATTCATGGTGGGGTCAATACCTTTTGAGAATTTTGATGCAAATCTTTTATGTTTTTAATTCATTTAAAGTATTTTTTATTAATTATAAATAACATGTTTTACGTGTTTTAAATGTATAATTCAAATTTTTTAAATGCTTTTGGTACATAGATGAATAAATTGTTATTCATCTATGTTTTGGAGGAGTTTTTTTTTATCGTTTCAGTTATTGTAGACGACAATCTGGATGTACTGGATTATGCAAAAATTGTCACCGCATTCTGTCAATAGAAAATTGTGTTAAAAATTTTATGGAAACGGGTGTTGTCGGATCAATTTTTGGTCCATTTTATACTTAAATCGCTTATAGTACAAAAACATAAAATAAACACTTGAATATTTCTGATAATTTACAAAATTGAACTATATTTGTTTTATGTCCTTTAGACAAAAATAAACACTTTTGAACTTTTGGAAAAATTCTTCGTTTTCGTGCTAGAACCAATTTAAATTTGAAGGAGTTACCAAAACATAAATTGTATGAGGAAAAAAAAACATGCGATATATATTGCATGAAAATATAGATCTTTTAAAATTCTTCTAACAAAACAAAATAAAAAAATTTGCAGTAGCTAGAATTCGGGTAAACATTATTTAAAAATAAGATATGGTTTTTTCAATTTTACTCAATTTATTTAATCATTAAAATAGCTGCAAACCTTATAGTTCCTTTAAAAACGGAGGGAGTCCATCTAAAAATTGGATCGAATTTGAATTTACATACTGAGTCCAACATCCGGATCCACAAAATTTAAGCTAATCTTAACACAATTCCATTAGCATAATGTGATTCCATTAGCACAATTTTTTTATACTCAAATCCAATTAGGTCCTGGTCTATTGTGAACTTAATCCAATTTCGTCGTATGAAACTCTATTGATGATATCCAAGAAAGGAACATAATGTTTCGCTGATAAAAAAATTGTGAATTAATCAGAAATTTATTGATTTTATAAAAAATGTTTAAATAATCATGTAGAAAATTATTCAATATTTGTATTGCGATATTGCAATAACTTATATTGTCAAAAATATTAGGAAATTTTCAAACCAGGATTCCTTTTCTAACCAGGAACTTATTCTTTTTTTGAACATGAAAATGATTTCGAATTGTCTTTTTTATCGGCTATATTTTTTTTTTAATGTTTACCAACAGAAAAAGAACAAACACTACCAAATATTACAATATTTATTTTTTCCATCGGAATTCAAATCTGATTCATTTGAATTTCTTTTTAAAATTAACTATTTTAATTATTTCCTGTAAAACTCTAAGCTAAAGGAATTCATATTCACTGTGTATTTTCATAACTGAAAAAAAATCCGTATACAGTGTGCGATTGTCTACCTACGCCATATTTATTACGTTTTAGATTCATGATTTTAGATCATTAGTTGCTATTTTGCAATGAATAGAAATATGTCATTCAATTTTGAATTATCTCATGTCTGCTTTTAAAATTTAATATCTAGGCCAGTTTTCAATCTCAAAAACAAGGAATTCATTACACTTATTACTGCAAGAATATCTTGGTCTATTCTTGGGTTTTTTGTTTCGTTGATTCCCAGTCGTCGAAAAGTAATTAGATTTCAACCCTTTTTCCAAAATATCATTCACTATTCTCATTTCTACATTTGTAGAAATGACGGAATTCGTTAAAATTTTGGCCAGTTCTCCAATTCATCATTCATTTGTATCTTCTTGATTATACTCTTGTTTTTAATGATTTTACTCTCTGATTGCATTCGCTAGTTCGTTGTTTGTAAACAAATCATTCGCGTTAACAAGTGTATTGTACAAATTGATTGATTGTTTTGAAGATTATTAAATACCTTCGCACTACGGCACATTACAACAGTAAATATTATATAATATTCATAATATAATATGTATTAACTATATTAACAAAGCATGGAATCGATAAAACGAAATCTTAATTTAATCATGAACTGAATTCATTATCATCGGACACAGCAAAACAACTCGAGTATAGAGACCATTTGATTAACAGTATGTGTCATAAGTAATTCAACGTGTTTACTGTGTGGATGAATTAAAGTTCATCCAAGATTATTAAATTTTGGTGTCCAATGGCAATCTGTATTATATTTTAAAGAATGATTTGACGAGTTTTATGTAAGATATTTTTGACACACGATTAATAAAATAATTGTTAATAAATACATATAATGATAATATTAATCAGTCATATCTTATGTATGATAATTGATTACCTATATGTTAATTATTTATTTACATGTTATTGCGAGTAATATTTCTTCATACATTTACAAATTATAATTAACACTTATTTTCAAATAAATATTCAATATTTTTTTAACTTCCTGATTGGAACTTATTGATTTCTTACGAAAAATGAAATTCATCAATTTTGAACAGCTCATATTTTTCTATGATTTTGAAGTATTTTATCAACTTTTTACGATTTAAAGTATTCTCAAGGCAAAAGTAACATTAATCAACATACGTACCTACATATGTTTTACAGTTTTGAGGTCGACACAAAATTAGTAAAACGGAAATTCTAGAATTTAACATTAATCCAAATTTGCAATTTCGATTTAATAAATAAAGTGTAATGATGTTAACATAGTTACGCTAATTATACAAGTGTAAAACAGTAGGTACAATAGTTCTAATTTAATGTATCTGATATTCTATAACGCAGTCGTTGAAACCCATGAAAGATATAGATTTCTATTTTTTTTTAACCAATACAGCTTATGTTATGGTTAATTTAATTTTAAATCTTATTACCAAATTTAATTGTGAAAAAAATTAAACTTTTAATATAATTTATTATATTTTACTATATAAGCACAATATTTGCCATCAAGAAAATTCGTCTATACAGATCATTTTTCGCATCCCTTGACAAATGGATAACAAAAATGATAAATTAATTACAATTGTTATACATTTATAAATAAAAATATTTACATTGATAAATATATTACATTTACAAATTGCTTGCGTTATACATTATTATTTTTAAACTTAATAGTGCATAGCTAGAAATTATTGACCGCACAAACAAAATTTTGGTATAGGTGTTCATGGAATCATTTAACTACTCAATTTTCGCATGTCTGTCCGCCCGTCACTATGCTTACTCAAAAACGAAAAGAAATAGTGAGTAGAAATTTTTGTCACTTACTTTAGACATAAAAAAGTAAGATCAAGTTTTTGAATGCGCAAAATTGATTCATTTTATCCAATGAATCCATGACCCAATTTTTGGACCATTCAAGAAAAATCTAGAGACAAAAAACGTTAATTTTCTCAAAACACACAACTTTTTTTTGAAACATTGTATCGTAAACTGTTTAGTACCGCCACAATTTCAGCTCAAATTTCCTTTTTAATTGCGATACATAATATAATTATGTATGTGTTTATAACTGTATTGAATGGATATATATATAGTATTTTATGAATGCTTATCATTACAAATTGCTCAAATATTGATACTGTATCGTATGTCAAATATCTAAATAATTAACTCTGTTAGTTATCGTCACTTGTTTATTTTAGTTTTCAAAAATTATCGATTTTTAACAAATACTATCAATATTAAAATTTTCTGGATTTTACATAATATAACTAATATTATTATACAATATACTAATCAGATTTTTATAAAATATTTTATTTGATTATTTATAATTTAAAAGTATATTTCCGGTATAAATAGAAATACACTAATAAAAATTATATTTATTTGTATAAAAGTGGATGCGATACCATTTTTATAAATATGATTCGGGATATCATTCATGAGAAACAATGATTATAACTGATTTTATGTGTTTTTTTTAATTGCAATTTTTATTAATAAAGTGCATTTAAAAGTAGTATTATCATCTTTTTTAAAATACCATTTATTTTACCAATTAAAGTTTATCGAAGGAGAAAGATTCATTTTTTTTTATAATAAACAAAAATTTTTTTGCGAATTTTTTGATTTCTTAAATAATTTTTGAGAACAAAATGAACGTATTGACGACATAAATAATATAACTAAAGCCTATGTGATAATTTTGAAAATTTTCATTTTTAGTTAATTATTTTTCCACCGCCACAAGGTAAATTAATCTATTTAGGTGAAATATCTATATCGCGATATGATTTCTAAATGGTACGTACTTATCTTTTTCCGCGATATCAAACCATTTGGGTAAAAAGCGAAAGGTTATCGTAGCATATTTGAATTAATTGAAGTGAAGTAAAATAAAGGCCGAAAATTTATGGTTTAAATGTTGTTTCATCGTTATTTTTATGCATAATAATAACTGTAAACGAACACGTGAGTCTAAACCAGAAGCAACAATCTAAATTATTATCATAAACTATTATTGCCATTACTTCTATTATTATCTTTTTATGAATGGAGGCAAAAATCATTTGAGGATGACTTCATTGTCATGATTTACCAGTTACTCTTGAAAGGAAACTGTATGTAATAATAGTTTAAAATTAAAATTCTATTAGCCCCGTTTATTGAAATTGACAAACTGCCACTACCTGGATTTGTATTGGAACGATACTTAAGTAATTTTATTCATAAAAATGTTAATTCTTAAAATATGTAGACTACACACAGAAGTTTCATACTATTACGATTCATGCCAAAATTATAACATTATCAAATTGGACGTTTTGAACTGAGTTTTTATACAATCAATCAATTAGATTGTCAATTCAATATGACGCTATATATTTGTTTTATATATTCAATTTATTTGAAAAACACAATAAATCAGTATTTAAAAACATTATAAAAGGTATTTATAACCGTGACCTTGCTGTCATTTACGATTCAATTTATGTATGGTAGTATACGTTTTCTATTCATTTTTATATGTACAATTATTATAGGTATTAAAAAAAACATCATATATACCGCAAGAAAAACTCTCGGAAGTTGTAATTAAAGATCATTTTATAATTATTATCTACTTTATGTTATTATTATGTTAGACTGGATATGTTAATGGTTGGTTATGATGTTCTAAAGTACAATACTGTCCAAGAAAAATGAAATATAACGTAAATAGGGCAGAGGAATGATATTGTATTTGCTATATTTCACATCAAAATGTGAAACTAGATTTAATAACATAACAAAATTTTAAACTTAAATTAAAAATTAAAAAATTATTCATAAGTGAAGAAGCTATAATCTTTCAAAGATTATTTCCTATCTCTTTATTAAAAACTATGGATAACATGCAATATGTATGGGAATACTGAATAGTGACGACACTTTTATGTATGACTATCTTTGTTTAATCAGGATTTTTTGAAGGTTCATATCTTACTTATTGAAAAAATAAAATCAGCTATCATTCTTATTTGCATATTAAATAAAATACCGAAATTCATTGGCAATTTTTCCCGACAATATATGATTGACTTTATATTTGATTGAAAGTTTTAAAATTTTATTTGACTTTCAAAACATATCCGCCACTTTTATACTTTAAAAGGCGTCATCTATTTTTGAAAATTAAATTTACTCCAATCCAGAAAATCGAATTTTCAAAGACAAATTTATACATTTAAACATTTTTAAATAATAAATAAATTTACGGCAATTAGCACATATTGCTATTCCATAAAATTCTTTTACGAATTCACTTTATAAGATTATATATAATTTGTAATGATAATTTTATTTTATTATTTTTTCGAAAGCCATGCATATGATAACATATTGACACTCTCAAAACAAATTTATTTTGAACGGAAATCCCAATATTTTTAAATTTTTCATCCCTTTAAAAAAATGAATGTTTTTATACCCTAAAAATAAAAGATAAATTCATGTAAAAATCTCTAGGTGCGATTTACAAGGTCTACATGACGAACTTCGCAGTAAAGAGGACTAAAAATAATAATTTGTTTAATATTAAGAACATTAAATATTATTTATTTAATATTCTTGGCTATTATTGGTATTTTTTTTAAATATTTTTTTATAAAAGCGAATAATTTGTAGAGATTTAGAGTGTTTTACTTCGTAAATCTTTATAACTGAGTGAAACGGAATATATTTAAAATTTGCTATTTACGATCCATTCTTATTAATTTTTTGAAGATAACCGCTGCTATTTTGATTCAAAAAACTTGTTTAGAGAAATCCTCCATAAGCTAATAAAAGATTTACAATTAATAAAAATTAAAAAAAAAAAACGAAGTATTAGTTTTTGTATGATAACGTAAAAATGATAAAACAAAATTTTACAATTAAAAAAGAGTTGTTGAGAAAATAGGAAAATGCAAAATAATTGGCAAGCTCTAACTCACATGCTTTTACCTGGTTCGCATTGTTTAGGCCAACGGTTTAAAATAATATATTCGTAATCAACATAGATTCGTTAAAAATCATCATAAAAGTTTCGGGTAGGAAGCTTTAATTCGATATTACTAAGTAAATAGAGGTAAATATAAAATTAACAAGAACGAAAATTGATCAGTAACAAGAATCCTATTGCAAATAAATAGGCCAAATATTCAAAATTGAGAAAAAATTTAAACGTTCTACTTAAAGCACAATTGAGTATTTCCGACAGTGTTTATATACGAAACTGAAAACATTGTTTCGATTTTTTTTGATTTTAATTGTACTTATTAATATTCTACAACTTTTTAAATATGGGATACAATTTTTTGTGTAAATTTTAAATTGTATTATTATTGTTATTTTCTAAATTTAATACAATGTTATGATTAATTATTGTTTCATTTTATTAAAAATAATTAGGTTAAAAGTAATGTATTTCAATCATTTGTTCAATAGTTTTTAATTTAATTTGTGATTAGGAAAGCATATAGACTATATAATTAAATGCTTAATTTTATACGGGACTTCAAAGTTTATCGATTATTTTACGATATTTCGATTTAAATGTATACTCTTATGACGATATTATAAATTTAGTTTAAATTTATCTTATATTCGCTTTTTTTATATTCAGTTCATTTTCGTATGTTTTTCCATCTGTAACACCAACTGGTAACTGAAGAGACATCTTTTAAGCCATGAGAAAGAAGAGAGGACAAATTCAAGTATATAAATTGTTTTCAAAGTTTTGTTTGAAACATTTTTTGTTAACTGTTTAGATTCGCCACTCAGTACATATTATTATTATATTGATTGCATATTTAGTGTATTTTATGAATACTAATTATGAAACATAATTCAAATATTGATAATCATCGATATGTCGAGAATTTAAACAATTAACACAACTAACTAAAACAAAGTAAAATAAATATAAAGTGCAATATGTTTAAAACTGCAAAAAATGGTCGAGCAGAGCAGTTACTTCCATAACGATTCAAGAAACATTTTACAGACAATAGAGACTAAAGGTTGTTTAGCTAATTAAAGATTTAAACACCTGAGATAACAAAGTAAAAACATAGTTATTAAAACCGATATCAATACTTTCAACTGGGAAATTCTTCTCATTGAAACTTAATTGATTTTAATATCCGATAGACAAACCTTACTTTATAGTTTTATGTTAAGCAGTTTTGCCCTTTGATGATAATCTTTAAACGAATTCTATATGTGGGCGGTAGTCTCCAAATCTTTCACCTATAAAAGTATGTCATTGTACTTTTTCATGGTGAAAATTAAATGCAAAAAATAATCCTATTTAACTTCCCTTTGAACTCAATGCACTCTTTTATTTGATATATCCATAGTTGTAACTATAAAATGAAAGGTCATTGTTTTTTTTTCTTCACTGAAATACCTCTATACAATAATGTTATTTAACAACTGTATGTGTTGTGCGTTACATTATAATAATTTGAAATACGTCATCATATTGAAGTAGTCAGATAGACACATATTTTACTAACAGGCGACAAATAAATTTATACTTAATAAAATTGTAATATTCAGATACCTAATTAGGTAACAAAATAGCTTGTCGCTAGCGAACTACACAAAAACAACAAAGCCCACTATATTTATATCATAGCAATAAAAAAGAAAAAATGACGACCACGCACCACGCATAATAAACTTCATAATCTGTATTAAGTATTTGTTTGTATAGATAGAAAAACAATACGTTTGATGCAAAAGTAGACAAGTCTCATTGTTGGTGCAATTCAATGACAGATCGTTTTTTTTTTTTTTGTATCTCTTTGTATACGGACATCCGGTTTGGTTTGTCCCGTGATCGATATATTAAAATTTGAACAAACCGGTCAAACTTTTTTGGGGTTGAATTATAAAAAATGATTTCTTAGTTTTTGTTTTTCTTACAACAGGATTCAAAATATCAAAATTTTTGACTTTGAAATTTCGACTATATACCAGGGTAGATAATTTTTGAAAACAAAAAAATTACAGTAGAATGAAACCAATTGGAAACGGAAGATAATATCATAAAAAAGAAAAGAAAAATAAATTACGGTCGATCTGAGTTCGGGAAGTAGGAAGGGGTGAGTTTTTAAGGGTAAAATTAGATTCATCTGAATTTCCAGCATAACTACAAGTCTTATGGAAAAAAGTTAAATGGCAAAGTTGTAGACAATAAAAAGATCTACAGCTTTTGTATTTACACTTTTTCACATAAATTCAAAATTTATATGAAAAATTGAAATAACCAAGTTTTTGGTTTTTTTTTTCTCCGAAATTTGGTGAAAACTTACCTTTTTATGTTCCAGATACACTGTAATTTTTTTGATTTAAAATATTTATTTTTTCATCTTATTTGGAATAAATATCCAAAAAGCACACTAATTTTCATTCGAAAAATTTTGAGGTTATGTGAAAAAAGTGTAAATACAAAAGTTGTAGATATTTTTATTACCTACAACTTTGCTATTCAACTTTTTTCCATAGAACTTGTAGTTTTGCCGGAAATCGAAATAAACCGTGTTTTACCCTTAAAAACTCACCCCTTCCACACTTCCCGAACTTAGATCGCCCGTAATTTATTTTTCCTTTTATTTTTATCATATTATCATGCGTTTCCAATGGGTTTTATCCTACTATAATTTTCTTCTTCTTTTTATCAATTTTTAAGGCTTCTACTCTAGTCTATATTCTAGAGGTATAATTCAAAAAATATTTACATTACCCCGGCCTACGTTATAACAAAATCTTTCGTTCTAAATTTTAAGCTTTCTGACTTCGAAATATCAAAATTTGAACAACCTCTTCACTTTTTGTTACAACAGGACTCTCTGGTCTTAATTTGAATTTTTTTTATTTACCGGTTTGAGAACAATGTTGAATATATCAAAATTTCAAAATTCTTTTCACTTCTTAGGTGCCGAATTTAAAATAACTATTCTTAGTGCTCATTTTTATCTTATAAGACAGCATCGTTCAAAGCTTCTCGACCAAGCGATTTCAGCTCTACATGTCAGTCTACTCTCGATATGTCGGTCAGTCAGTTATCGTTTTATATTCAGAGATTATAATTTTTATACGCATATATATTAATAATGTTTTTAGATTGATAAACATATAATGTTTGTGTTAATTAATAGATCTGTATATTTAAGAGAATTATGTATATGTTGCTATAATAGATCAGGGTTGTAACAGACAGGGTACTATAAAATCGATTTACTTGGACTTTTTAAGTATATAAAATAAAAATTTTCATTTTGGGATAGGTTAATAAGATTAATTATAAATAAATTAATAAAACACATTTTTATCGATACAAACCTAAAGCTATGAAATAATGTTAGATTTATTCCAATTGCTCTGTTCAAAATTAAAACATTGATTCACTATTATAGTACGGGAGCTCAACCAGGTATTTTTTTATTTACTCGAGCGTATTAGATTAATATATGAGAGAAACCTTGCGCTTTTACATCTGCCAAATCTAAGTTCTCTAACTGTAAGGATTGTATATTTGGACTCATTACTAAAAATAAGCAAGTATCTAATACATGAACACTGTTAGTTGTTATTTTTACTTGCTAAATATGGTTTACCCGACTTCTATTGCAATTATAAATTTTTTTTTTTTTTTTTTTTGGAAGTATTCGTAATGAGTTTATTTTCATCAGAAAACGACAAATTGAATGAATATGTCACTTTTGAAGAATACTTCAAAAAAATAAAATTTGCTGTTGAATCCGAATCAATTATTTTTTATATGGTGTGTTTTGGCATTTTTCGATCTTAAATCGCCTATAGAACGAAAGCGAATGATTTTTCGGAAAAATTACAAGTGTTCAAAAATGTTTATTTTTGCTTATTTAATATATAACAATCATTAAAATAGCTCCAAATCTTTTAGTCGATCGAAAAAAGTGGAGATAGTTCTAAAAAAATTGGACCAAAAATTTGTCCGGTAACATTCAGATCCTTAATGTTAGCTATTTTTAACACGATATATTACTGTATTTTATTTTTCACACTCAAGTATCTCCTGATCCTGCTGTGTTACGAGTATTTAATGTATCATATCGCATCAAACGTTATTTAGACTATTTTGAAGTTACATCATAATAGGCGAGACAGATACATGGTGACAGGAGTTATTTATATACACATACCTAGAAATAAAGTTATAAAAACCAAATAGAACAAAAAAAAACTATTAGATTTTTTAAAACATCATTTAGTATATTAAATTATTTCAATTATGTATGGTTCTTGCACCATAGTCTATTTCTTATATAATGAATATGCGTTTTTAAATAAAATTTTAAGAACTGTTTTTGTAGTTTGAACAACAACAATATTGCTGTTCTTGTATATTTATATTGATTTTTTGCTTATACATTTATGGATAATTGTTATTTTTAAATGCGTAATAAATACTATAAGAAACATATAAGCTTTACAAATAATTTTCTTACGACTGATAGTATCAAATTTTATCGACAAATGCACACAGCGATGAGCTATCAGGGACAGAATTTTCAATCGCACTCTAAAATCATGACACAGAGAAAAACGATTTTCGATGCATTCTATCGAACGATGCATATTGGTTACTCAATTATCAATCAAGATTTATAGCTACAGTATGCATTCACCATAATAGTGCTTAAAATAGATCGATGTTTGCCTTGCTATAATTTATTAGGTCAATGTGTCAACAACTATTGTTATTTAACGATATATAAATGGTGTATTGAAAATGTGATACAAAAAATTAATGGTTTGTAATCTCAACTGAACGTTCGATAGCCAATGACTTGAGTACCAAACAATGTGAGGTTTGTGTGATATTAGTTGCACTACTAGTTAGGCATTCTAATTAAGTGTAATAAGATCCAAAAGAAACTCGAATAATTTCTAATATCTTGTAGGTATTTTAATTTAATCGCACAAATAATAAAAAAATCACTTTCCAAATGTCATGAAATTTGGTGTGTTTGTGCAAAAAAACGGGGAGCTTGTCAAGATATTTCTAAATATTACTTTATTATTTTTGAATCGTTTTTTCGGGTATTAGAAATGATTTTTATTTTAGAAAACGTATTTCTAATTTATAAATGTTTTTTGATCAGCTCTCCGTTTTTATCTCAACCTTGTGTTAGCCATATTTCATAACATTTTGATAATTATTGTTTGTGTTACTTGTGCGCGAAAATTAAAAGAATGGTTCTTATTCCCTTTGGATTGTTATATTGATTTGTATTGGCTTGCTTCTTATTAATAAATATTTTCTGAAGTAATTAGTCGCGTATCAACTTCAAAATAAAGATTCATTGTCTTCCAACATTTAAAAAACACAAAGAAATTTTGAAGTGTTTTTATGTCGTACTAACAAAACAACTTGGATTTAATCCAAGCAATAAGTAAGAAACTAACTAAGGACTTTCTCAGTATTATTAATATCAATACGGAGCATATACTTTTTACGCTTAATTTTACTACTTTCTGTTTTTTGAAGTGCAGGTATTGTGCGAAACAATATTCGTTTATTATTGTGATTTTCAAATTTTGTATAAGAGATTATACAGTTTTCATAGAAGAAATAGATTCAGAAACAAACGGATTTTCCAATTAGTTAGCTGAAGCTCTCATATTCCGAAATCATAGGCGTTGTTTTTGCGCAAAGCTTATGGAAATTTTTAACCATTTTACTTTCCATACATGTAGCTACATACAGGTCAATGTTACTATTGTCCCATATTGTCGGCCTGATTCGTTAATCTGTTAAATGCCATTTTGCAAAGTATACAGGACGAAGAAAACTTGATAATATTTGTATTCATAACGTAATCAAAATTCAATAAATCCCGTTGGCTAACTTCATTTTGCTAACTTACCATATTTTATACACAAATTACAAAATTCAAAAAAATAATGTAAATATTGGGGGTTTTTACTCGGTTCTTCTGTCTTTTTCTATCTTTCTACTTCTCTCAATAAAATAATATGATGCGTAAAACTGCCAATATTCAGATTGAGAATTGAAAATTTGGTTAAAATTATTAGTCTTACGCATTAAATGAACACAATAATTAATGATAAGGAAATAATATTATTTATATTATAATTATTTACATCCTTAGATATTTGTCTGAATCACAAAAAAATATCACAGGATCATACTAGCACGTGGGTGGGGGAACAATACCAGTGAGGATTTAGCAGTATTTCGTTGTCAAAATGCATTTTTCATTTTTTCGTATATTGAATTTCTCACTGAATTGACTTTAGAATAAGACTAGGCTTAATATGCCGTATACCAAGGCAACTATAAAAATATGCATATAAACCAATTTGTTTTAAGGAGCTGAATGTTGTTTGTCTTGTGTGTTATCTATAAATTATGTTCAACTTATTGTAAATACTCAATTTTATGTATACTTGAATGGAATGCGCCCGTAAGTTTCTTTTTTTTTTTGTATATTTCAAATCAAATAGGCATTAATACCAATGAAACTGGTTTTCTTTATTTAAGAATGAAATTTTATTAAAGATTTTTTTTAGTTTATTGATTTCACTTTAGTGACGATGTTTATATACAAAACTAAATTTCCTAAATCAAATTGTTGATTTTTCCATACGACTTGAATAAGTAATTTCTTGTATTCAATAAATTGCACATATTTCTGAATTTAGAAAATTTATGTGACGAACCTGATCATAAGTATAGCCAACCCACTTAAGACGCCAAATGATAGTTAAATGAATAAGGCAATTTTAAGTTACTTGGAAACCTTAGTATAGGATATGCAAACTTTTGAAGTTTTAGTTTTGTTTTAATGATTAAACGTTTCACGGGAAAGCATAATTATAGATGTTTTGATGAATAAATACAATTTTTTTTATGAGTAAGCGAAAATCGTATTTGGACAAATTCTGAAAAAATGGTAAAATTTTCACTCATTAAAAATGTGTAAGCATAATAATGGTTCATGTCTATTATGTAATTATATATCTTTTGATAATTAAGCAAGTTCCAAAACGTTCCAATTGACGTTTTTATCTGTATTTATTTAAACGCTAATGCGACCAAAGCCTTAATTGTATCGTTTAAAAATCCTGTATTTACTACTAGCTGTATCCGCGACCCACCTGCGCGTAGAACTTAAATTCCACTGATTATTTCTCTTCGCCCACTTTCATAAAGAACTTCCTACTATGTTGAGTATTTAAACAATTAATTAAAATTAAAAATATTAAATCGAAATCCAGTAGTTATTGCCTGATAAACAAAAAAAACCCTTTTTTATTTTATTTCATTAGATAACTTCTTATTTGGCGATGTAAAAAAAAAGTGTGTTTGTACTTATGTACACACGTTAGAAGTTATACTTCTTTGGCGTTTGAAAAAAAATTAATTAAGCAAAACAACTGCAATAAAGATCGAAAAAAAAATATTAAAATTAATCAAAAAGGTTTTTTTTTTCAGTAAAAATAGATATTTCAAAAATAAACCATCATTAATTATATATCATATGAACGACTCAAATTTATTTTTTAAATATTTAAAATATACTAAGCTATATCCACAGGTTCTTCTGGTAATGATTTAACAGGCATGTGAGTGACAAGTATATAAGTTAACTTAGTCATTTAAAGAAATATATATAATTAATTCTATTCTGTAGCCAATCCAAACTCGCCAAAAGAAGTATAACTTCAAAAATAATTTTATTCAAAAATCAGAATTAGGGTCTGCTACATACGTCGTTTTCTTTACAGCTTCTGGATTTGAATAAATTCATAGAAATTTTAACAGGCCATCATTTTTTTTTAAAATTTACAAAAATATTATACAGTGTGTCTACTTAGGTTGGCTTCATATGGAAAACTTCTTTATATAGTTATTCAGTTATTCATTTTTGACATGTATACAGAGATATTTATGGACAACCTGTGCATTTGATATCAAAAGTGAATAGCGCTCTGAATGTTAATATTTTCAAAAGCAGAGAATTTTATAATTAAATAACTTTTTTTTTTTTTTTGTAAACCTTATAAATAAAAAAATTTTCCACATGGAGCCAACTTAAGTAGACAAACTGTAAATTCTATTTATATATTCTAGAGAGAAATGATACACACATTAAACAATTTTATTTGTGATTAACTAAAAAAATATGGTGTAATGATAGGTGTAAAGTTAAAAGTCATAAATACAGAAATTACTTGAGGACACAAATCTTATAACGATTTATAAATTATGTTTTTATAATAAAAATGTTTGCATGTATGCATACAACCTTGGACTATTGAAGAAAATTTAATAACAATTTTATATTTTATGTAGATGCCGTCATCATTTCTAACATCTACGTATTCCATTATAATTTACAAAAATTATATGTTTACATATTTATTAATTTTGAATCAAGTGAACCAAAGTTAGACTGTTTGAATCATATGGTGGTATAAAAATGTAAGATGGAAATTTTGTAGTCAAAGTATAATTTATTCTATGTCGTAGAAGAAAATTAGGAAATTATTTCGGAACAGATCAAAACTATTCCGATTTTAATTAATTTTTTTTTTTAATGTAGGTAATTAAAAATATTTCAGGCTTTATAGTTTAAATAATGATGCCTTAGGATTAAAATTTCAACATAAAAAGTTACCACAGAAATAAAGCAACAAATTTCAACGAAGTAAAAATTACTTCGCTTCAAAAATTTAGTATTTTATTCCACAAATATTTTTGTTTTGTTTATTTCTGTAGTATAGAAATTACCTGAGGTACCAAGGACTGAAAAGTGTATCCTTGAGTATGAGGATGAATTTAATTGTATATTTAAGTAAATTATTTGAAAAAACTAAACAGTCCTGACAGTTTACCTTCACAAGATCTTGTAGCCTTTCAAATTTTCAGCAAAATAGTTTTCAGGTCGATTGGTTAACTGAAAAACGAATCCAATTAAAAAAAAAATACATACGCGTTTTTATTATAACCCCGCTACTTTTTGGGCTAACAAATTCTACAAAAATTCATTTTGAGGATTTTTGTTTACGAACTTTAGTAGTTATTTTTTCCGAAATACTGCTTGTTTATATATTATTTTCCATTAAAAGTTACTATTAAAATTTGCTAAACGAATCGGCATCTTTAACGGAAATGCAGTTCGTATATCTATAGAAATGTATACAAGTGCATGTATGCAGGATACTTCAGGAGGAAAGGTAAATATTTTGGGAGTGGTAGTACAGACGAATTGTAATACACCATTTCATACAACATGGATAAAATTTTTAATTTTTTTAATAATTGACTTATTCTTTTAATTTAAATAATTCTTTTATTTCAATTCAATAAATAAGCCTATTGAAACTCACAGCAACCGGTTTATCAACGCATGAAACCAAAATCAAAGTTTGAACGTCGTAATTTGCGTTTGATTCAAATTTTTTTTGGGTTACAAACTAAACGCGGTGTATCTCTGTACTAAATAAAAATTGGGCTTATTTTATATATAATTTTTATTGAAATCCATCTTTATTGCCATGCTCCACAATATTAACATTTCCTGTTAATGAAACACTGTAAAATTTAAAAGGTATAAAAACTTTTTTTCAGGTATAAAAACTTGGATTAATGCCATGCAAACATATTAATTTATAATTGTTAATCAATCAACAAGGTATTATATATGATTACTGAGTAATTTTTAAATTTAATCAATTTGTTATAAAATACTATTGGTGTTATTAGTATGCTTGTGTGAGCTCATTGACTTTCCTTAAACATAGTTAATAATTCTTGTTTATTACTTGTATTTATATAATACAAGCAAGTCTATAATAGATTTCCCTAATTTTACAGTCGTTCTTCTTTGAAGCTGATTTTAATTCGTTTGTATGCTGATGTTTAATAATATAGGTGTTTTCGATTTGTTTCTAATAAAATATTTTTTCTTGCACTATGCACCGTTGTAAAAAGTGGATTAAAATTTATTTATTAGAGAAAAATGCTTCTATTTTTGTTATGAAATGTAAATGTGTAGTGTTTAGAGATTTCTTTGTGAACAATTTTGTATCAAAAAATAAAAACTACTTTGCGTTTTTTGTTTCATCAATTAATTTTATTAATTTATGTTGATATATGTTTCGGTCTATATATGACCATTTTCAAAATAGTTCATTGTAAAAATAAATGTACTTCAGGCTAAAAAATTCCGAATATTTTATAAACAAAAAAGTATGTTGTATATCAAATATTTCATTCAAATATGTGTGATATATTGATTACATAATTATTAAAATATTTAATAGGTTTAAGTTGTGAAACGTATAGTATGATAAGAAGATTAATAGTGACTGGACTTGACATACAGCCTAAGCGAAATAAATAAACGAATATGGTTTTAATTCAAAAATTCATATTCTGCATTATAGAGTTTAGAATATAAAAAAATCAAAGCGACATTAAAACACCTTTAAAACTATTGAATGTCGTTTAATTGAGAAACAAGGTTTTTCACCTACATTTAGGCATCGTAGCGAATGTGAGAACTATTTATGAGATCGCTTTCTTTTTCTAAAATAAACCCTAAGAATACTAAAAAACTTTAAATGTGTATTGCGTTATGATTTTTCATTACCTATTTCTCTTAGGTGATAACGAGAATAAGATATTCACTAATATATTATAATAGTTCCAATTTTAACTAATGTTTGGTTATATACCACTTGTATATAAAATTCTAGAATTTTCGTTTGACCGGTTTCCTTAAATTCCTTAATATTGAATCAAAGTAATAAAGTCGTTCTTGAATTCAGTTTATCTCATATAAAATATATGAGGGTATATTAGTTTTTTAATAAATTTTTTCAAGCTTTAATTTGTGGAATTCCAAGATAATAAATGAAATTTAATTATTTTGCAAAATTTCCACTATATATTTATAATTTTAAATAAATGAAAATAATATTGTAACAATTGTTTCGATCATTATGACCATTATAATACAATAAAATTCTACAATTCTTACACCTTTGTATAAATACTTTGAGACAGGTTGAAACATCAAACAAAAATAATAAATTTACAGTTACTAAATATAGTATATGATTGTGAAGGTCAAGATATAAAATTAAAATAAAAAATATATAATATTTTTAGTCTGTAAATAAATAAGAAAATGGGAATCATAACGACTTCGAGTCAGACTTCGACGATTTGGTCGAAGATGGTCATAGGTATGACAAATTTTAAAAAGCAAAGAGAGAAATTATTTAACATATGTGAATGCAAATATATGGCCGAAAACTGTGTAGAAAATTTTAGGTCAGTTTGGTCGTTCAATAAGTTTATTTATATATCAGTTTTAGTCTAAAATTTGGAAAAAATTTAAAAAAATCCTTCTTATTGAATTCGAAAAACATATCTTTGACTTTATGAGTAAATTTTTAATACGCTTGACTGTGATAAAAAAAATACCATTTTGTCAGTCAGTTTTTTTCAAATTATACAATTTAAAAATCATTAATTATTGTTATCGCGGTTATATTGTAAAAATGTTATCCAAATAAAAATTCACCAAAACTTGTTAATGCATACAACTTATTTACAGTATATTATCATCGTTCAAATAGTTTTACATAAATTACATTAAAATTGACGTATAAATTTTAGCTCCAAGCAATTTGAATACCACATATCAACATACATATAACATTGCTATGTTTGAATATTTCTATAAGTAACCTAATTTTATATTGCTTAATTTTGAAATATTTCGTATACATATAAGCCATATATATATATTTATATATATTCTGACTAGTACCTTTAAAAATCTTATGAATATTACCCACATATTGTCGAATTTCTTTAATCCTCATGTATGATGTTTCTGAAGGGATTAAAACATTGTGAACAAGTTTACGAACTAGCTTTTAAAAAAGTAGACGGTTCTTACAATAAATAAATTACGAAAAAAATCTTCCAGAAAAATGTGATAAACTTTAAATTTGATATTTCTATCAATAATTCCCTTATGACTTATGAAGTTGAAAATAAATCATATGCTTAGAAAAAACAACTATAAATTCATTTGTGTCAACTGCAAAAGTTTGCTCTCAAGTCAATTATTTATAGCAGTATTTAATTAAAAGTTATTTGATAATTTTATGATAATCGAATTTTTTTAAATAAATTTCGAGCAAAATTTGCTCACAAGGGATATGAAAGAGTGAGCCATAAAGTCAGCGATCATTACTAAAAATGTTATTTCTTACGTATATTTTAAAAATAACCTGACCTTTGGAAAACTAAAAAGTTATTGAACAACTTATTCAATTTATAGGCTACTGTAATCAAAACTAGGAATGATTTTTTTGCTCTAGTTTTACAAAGCGATGAGAATTTAGTTTCATTTCAACTTTTATATAGTATTGACTGGTTTGAATAACGATCGTACTGTAAAGATGTATTTTCATCGATGCCAAATATCATGCTAAATATAGTAACCACATTCTGGAAGGAATCTACACTTCATCATCTTATATATACTTTACAGAGCCTGAAAGTTGAGTTGGATCATAGGGAAGTTACTAAACAGTTTCAAATAAGAGTTGTAGCCGATACAATTTTGCATAGAAAGGTTCTTTGCCTTTTTGGCTATTATTAAACATAATGGAGCTAGAGAATATTTTCGTAATCGTCATTCACACCCATATTTTCACTACTGTGTTCTAACATCCTCTGTACAAATTAATCTGTCCTATTTGCCATCCACAAAAATTGTTTCTCTGAATACAATAACGACCTAAATATATCGTTTATAAATGTTTTACATAATCAAAACACACAATCGTAAGTATGTAATTTTAATAATTAAATAGATTCAGAAATATCTTATGTGATATAAACTAACAACCGTTATATTTTTATTACAATGTTGTACAAGAGAAAAAAAAAACAAATAAAAGAAAGTATATTAGTGTTTTATTTTATCGAATGTATAAACAATTTAAATGCACTTAAAATGTACTTTTTGAAGAGGTTTTAAAAAATAGATTATCATTATTTTAAAACAATTGTAGAAAATGAATACACGTACAGATTGTGTTTTAATACTTAGGTGCGTACAAACTAAAGAATGAATGTAAGCTACACGTTTAATTAGATAAAGTAGAAACATGGTTATTTTCATTAACAAAAAAAATTCTATTGAATCTAATTAACTACGAAAAACCTTTTCCTTTAACCAATTTTAATTGTTCCATATCTTTTTTTATCTGGACGAATTTGTATTTCAAACTTTAGATCGCGTTATCCGATTTTGATAAATTGCGTAGAATTGTTTATTATATTTAAGTTTACTATATTTGCCTTATTAGGCCATCAGGGGCTGCGTAATAAAAATTTTTCTAAATTATTGTTCCACTTGCGGTCGATAGAAGTTTGCAATATGAATATTGGAACATATAAAACAATTATTATATAGAGATAATAGCCTGTGTTTCCTTCTTAGTGAGATGTATGAGGATGTTACTGTAAGTGAGATCTACACTTCTCACGGAGCTAATAGTGTAGATATATTTCCCTTTGTTCTCAAAATAGATCTCAGTTTCTCTAATTCCGTGACTTAAGTTACGTGTTACAATTAGTTTCAGTTCGTACGTCTCAATTATTTACCGAGACTCAAACCTAACTGATAACTAAAAAAGCTAAGGGTGTAATTTTAGTATCATAAAGAGAATTTAAAAAAAAAAACGTCAAAATCTATTCAATTATTTGTAGGTAAAATAATGAGAGGGGGCTAGACTGATTTTCTAGTCATCTGAAGGGATTTCTTCTAGCTCAGAGTAATGGATCTGAAGTATATGAGTCTGTTCACACCTATATAGTAGTAAAGACATACTCTAATATTACATCAAGAACTAAGTTAAATTAATTAATTAATAGGACTGTACTTAAACCAAATGACTCGTAACGCATACAGTTTTCCCTCTAAAAATGTTTTGGTAAAACAGTCAATGTAATATAAAATGTTTATTTATAAAAAATAAGAATAGAAAAATTTTTATGTTTATTTGTATATTACTGTTGGTAATATAATAACATACTTTTGTACTTCGTGTAGTAAATGTGTTGAGATTAAAATTCAGAATTCGTTCATACTATTAAAAAGATTGATATTTGTACCTCTATATACAAAAGCATTGTGTAATATCGCAACTAGGTTTCTTTGGTATTATCTGATTTGATGGAAAGTTAGCAGCTGCGTATCTTTAATTTCTTGTAATGACACTACAGTACCACAATGCATATAATTCCAGAAAATATAAAATTATTAATGTATGACAAATATTTACGCCAGCGCCTAGAAAAGTTTGAAATTTACAGCTGACCTATCATGGATGGTTGCCATGATGAAACATGGCGACCCTACTTGGTCGGTTTACTCAAAATTGCATACATATTTTTAGGGACACACCGACGTACTACTAAAAATTCATGAACCAGCAACAAATTATGTATAGTAAATTAGTGTTGATATGAAATCTTAGAAACATCAGTTGTGCGCGAATATCGGTGGGCTAGTATTATCACACACATGAAAATAGTTCAATTAAGCATAAGTAGATGCTATACCTAGTAAGCTATCATACTTTATTTCAAATGCTATGTCAACTATTCAACAATCAATTTTCAATCGAAAATCCTTGAACAAAAATTTTTTAGTGTAATGCTCATTAGCAACGTTAGTTCGTTACAGCGACCTTATGATTATTACAGAATAATTTTTTCAATTGAGATGGTTTCATATTTTCTAAAGGTCTGCTTGTTGTTTAAACTAGCTATGGGTCGGTTAACATTCGCGTTTATTGTATCTCTGAAATAAGCTCTTACAAAAAGAAGCTGCCCAATAACATATTTTTTGTCATAATATGACCTGTCATAATATAATAGTTTTTATTTTACTATAACCTAAAAAAAGTACCTTTCTATATAACAGAGAAAAGTAACATGCTGTGAAATAGCCACAATATTTTCATTTCAAAGATCTGTATGAACCTAAAGATACGATTATATGTAGCCACAGACGGAATTTATTATGTACATATAGAAGTTGATACGTTTAACTTCTGATTTTTATTACGTAGTTATTGATCGTAGCTCAGAAATATATTATTTAATTTTAAAATACACATAGTTTATGGTTTGTAAACCATTAATTTATGTTAAGATCAATTAGACAATTTTATCAATGATGGTGTTTACTAATTAGCATACTTTTATAACCTCGTTGATAACTTTATTATAGCGAACTTTGACAATTCTAAAATATTCTACGTTTTCTTTTGTGGGGCTCCAAAAAATTATATGAATGCTATGGCGATCCTCAAAAGTTGTATAATTTGGAAGAGTCTAGCTGATAAGGCTTGTATAGAGAGGAGGAACCGAAACATTTTATATGTGAATCACTAAAAACATGATTAAATAACAAATAGTAAAGTGATTTGATCCGACTTGTTTTAATTCCGAGGTTCCAACGACCGATAAACGAAAAATAATTTTCAGGATATTGTTAATGTTGAACCAAATCATTACATTGGTTATTAAATAATTTTCTCTTTAGAATAAATATAAATATATTAATAGTTTTGGAATAACATTTTCTTCATTGTGTGGTAATTAGAAAAGAGTTGCACGAAAAACAACGTAGTATTTTTTGAGAATTTTTATACTCAACTTATAAATATTATGCAAGATAATTTTTGTCTAAAGTTTGTAACCCTAGCAAATATCGAAGGCAAAAACGAAATTTTGTTATAGGTGAACATAGGATCACATAAGTCCATCCTCTAGATAAATCAAATAGAAAAAAGTGCGTCTGTTATTTTGATAACTCAAATAAAGAAAGAAATAGCGAGCTGATATTTTGGTTGCATATTTAAGATCTTAAATGTGAATTTAAGTTCTGAATGAGAAAAATCGTTCCAGTGAGTCAGGTGGATCCATGACGAAACTCTTAAACCACATGATATAAAAAAATTCAAAATAAAAAAATGTTTATTTTTTTCAAAACAAACAATTTTTGTTTGAAACATTCTTTTGTAAACTGTTTACATTCGACACATTTTCAGCTCAAATTTAGCTCACAAACACATATAAATATTATAAATGGTATTATTATGTATTACCAATTGTATGGACTGTGTATTTAGTGTATTTTATGAATGCTAATTATGGACCATTGTGAAATTTCAAATATTGGTATATTTGGATTATTACTTTTCAATATATTCATTATGACCTCAACAATTGTCAATATCTGAGGGGTCTTAAATGGATAAAAATATTGGCAATTTGTAATGGTTAAGTATGGTAAAAAATGCAAGAGATTTGATGTGTGTTCAAAAATATATTGTAACCACAGAAGTGGGAGATATGATTTAGTAGTGTTTTTCTTATACAATGTATTATGCATGTCAACAACATTTATGCTATCATAGTATGCTATTTTTACCATTTTTACACCTACACTTAATACATATAAAATACAGATTTTAATGAAGAAATATAAAAGTTTTATTTACTTACTTTATATACAAAAAATTAATATTTTCTATCTAGTAAAGAAAAAGGAATTAATATTTGAAAAAAAAAAATTAAAAAATTAAAGATACTTAAATAATGCCCTATTATTTATTTTTATATGTTCATTTAATTTAATTGAAATAATCAAATAATCACAAACATTTTCATATACTATTAGGTTTCAAGAAAATCTTTAACCCTTTGAAGGCACTGCATCTTGGCTTCAAGTTATTCAAACAGTTTCTCAATTCAAAGTATTTCGTCTTACCATCAGAAACTGAAACTATTTTTTCGTATTGAAGCAAATAACAGAGCAATTTAGTTTATTTAAATGGTTTAAAATTGAACCATATCACGAGTATTAATTCTAAATAAAATAAATCCGTTACATTAAAATATTTAACATTGAAGTACATTATATTTTTTACAATAATATATTCTTTTTATTTTATTCAGACACAAAATATTATTACATACAATTTGCCACACAAATTAAATTGAACAACTTACATACAATAACAAATTAAATGATTCAATTACTAAATAATAGATTGGCTTATAATAGTGAAATAATAAAGATATTATACGACAATGGGCTTGGTTATAAAAAAAGGTATTTTTATTATACTAGCAAATAGTAGAAATACAATCATCGTCTTAAAGAAGAACTTTATATGTTATTGACAATTCTATTAAAATTTGTGGATCATCTAGTCTGGTAAACATGAAACGTAATTAGTACTCACTTATTGAAAAAAACTCAATCCTATTTAAGGAAAAGCATGTTTTCTTTTGTGTATAAACAAATTTTTATCTACATTAATTTTTTGGATATGAATATTTTTATAGATAATTATAAGGTTTTCGGAATAAATTTAAATTTTCGTATACCAATCAGCATTGATCTCCTGTTGATCTAACAATTTAAGTTTAATATTGAAATATTTATTCAATCGGGATCTGGAATAGCAATGAAATAATTAATTTGTCTAAATTAATTATTTCGTTGCTACGTTTTTGAATGTAAATGCTTACATATGCATCGACTTCGTTACTGTTATATACCGATTTTGAACGTTTTAAACTGTATTTGGCAATTTTGTGGTTATTTTCAATAATGTGTGCGAATACACATAATTTATCAATTTTACCAAATTTTAATTGTACCATGATTTCTTTGAATCATTTCGTAGACGGGAAATGGGTATAAATATTACAGAGTGGACAACAAATCGGTACAAGTTTCAAAAATATATGGCGTGCATAAAATTTGGTAGCATTGATAAATCATGTTTAGCCATTCATTGAAAATAATCACAAAATCGACCAATCTAATTTAAAATCGGTACCCAATCCTACCAAACTATTTGCCTTTAAAAGTTTCTACATACAAAATATGATAATGAAACAATGAATGTAGTACAAAGGATTTTCGTAACGTAGAATTGTTAGAATTGAAACGAAATTTGAAAGTATAAATTGCACCAAAAACTCATTGTCCATACAAATATGATTTATATATTACAAAAATTGTGGTCAAAAATCGTAATTTATAAATTTTCGATGTGAAAATAATAAATAATTTTCTACCATAAAATTAGAATAAAAATTTAATAATTTTTTCGTTTGTTTCAGGTATGTTGTTTCAATGTATCAAAACATTAACCATAATCCACATAACTACGTAAAGAATTTATATGTGTAAACTTTGTTGGTTAGATTACTTAGAAAATTGATATAACACAGTAAGTAGCCTGCAAAATTCTTTTAGAAATGTTCATGTTATAGATTTGTAAACTAGTAAATATGAATTGATCAAAGAAGATGATGAAATAAATTTTACTATAGTGAAATATCCATCAATATGTCTCTTACTCAAACTCTTATTCCAGTATGAAATTTCTTTCTCAAAATCGTCTGATACGTTACTTTGATCATAAAAATTGTTAATGTAAAATTTGACATTTTAAAATTTCCGACAAAAGCATTATTTATAATAATTAAAATTTCCGACAAAAGCATTAATTATAAGAATATACATACAGCTAGTTTTATGATTTAATATGAGCTCATTTTTTTAAGTATCGAGTGTACATTTTAGTCATTTTCATAATGTGGTTACCTAAAAATTTACGTAATACCTATTTATAGTAATGAAATACAATTATTATCCATTTAATATGACATAAACACAGTCAAACGCTTCATTAAATTTTCGAAAAAATTTTAATATTTATATTCACGAACCAACAAATAATATTAATTTGGAATTGATATAGGAGAGTAATTTTAAATTTTCAAACAATTTTCCTATATGTATGTTTTATTTTACTTTTATATTCCAATAAAGTTCATACAATCAATAACTGATTGCTTAGAATTGTAAAAAAAAAACAGCAATAATATGATGTGAACTTTTCAAGAATATATCTGACAACTGATAACTGTAGAGGATTCAAATTTGAAACAACTAATTAATATTCGTGTTTTTTAGTTGCATAATCTTTTTAATTTGGCTGTTAATAAGTTAAAATTGAAATTCATTTAAATTTAAGTACGAAATAAAATAATTTCGTTAAGCCCAATTTTGGAATATTATGACAAATTGGTTATTATCATTTCATTTTCTTGTTTAATTATTGTGTAAAAATTTAGTATATAAAAAAACGAATTACTTCTCTATAAGTTATTACAATGGCAAAACATATGTTAAATTTGATAACAGTACAATATTATAGTAAAATAAATAATATAACTATTGTGTAAACGTTGTTAAATAATAGGCTAGTTTACTATGTTTAAGGGGGTATTCTGGTCTAGAGCCCCACTTTTTGGGTATTTTAACTAGGATTTTAAAAAAAAATTTTAACATTTTTACTATCCATTTTTTTATATAATATTTATTGATTTTTAAAGTATATAAACAAAAGTTAAAAAAAAAAAAAGTCAAAAATTCATCCAGTGCCGGTGAAGTGGGGGTTTCCAGTCAAACAGTGCTCCCTGGTTGACATGATTCCAACCCTTGTAGTGATCTAAATCGAACAATAAAATTCTTAATTAGTAAAGATGTCGCTATATCTTGGACCTTGGCCAAAAAAAAAAAAAATCACAAAATGGCGTCCACTTGAAAAAAAAAATTTTTTTTACTTCTGTTTTTTACTTTTACGAATTTTTTAAAAATACTTCAAATTAAAATTTTCCAAAATCCAAGGTCCAAGTGATAAAGAGATGTATAAAGAAGATTCTCACAAAATTTCAAAGGAATCGGTCAGATTGAGATATCGTGTCAACCACCTCAACAAGTTTTGAGAAAAACGCGTTTGAAGTTTAAGAAAGATTTCCAGTAGAATAACTCAGATAATAATATTTAATACTCACTTTGGATTAATCGGCGATTTCATATCCATACATTGGACCTTCGTCTTTCTCAAAATCGAGATTTTGTGAAGTTCTTTCTTCAAAACAGCTCGTTACGTCTATCAGCAAATGTGTGAGTTTCAGTACCAACGATGATGCCCATGAGTGCCATTATATTTAAAATCTTTAAAAAGCCTTAATTAAAAATAGCAACGGCTAAATAATTTGCAATTTTTTTTATAAATGAATTGAGGGATTCATTATTATTTTGTGTTTCGGATCCTAAACATCGTTCTAATAAATCATCAGATGATAAGCTGGTATAAATGGGCTTAATTACATCCAATACTTTAACATCCAGAGGAGGGTGCTCCTGGACAAAGGGTGTTGTTGTCATTTACACCAGCTTGATGAACCAGTAGGGCAGTACATGTGTTGTGGATCCTCGTCACTTGAACTTCGATCGTAATAAGTAGCCCATATTTCACTTTTCATACTCTGCACACAGTCAGGATGCCAACGAATTGCCAGACCGTTGTATAAACTTAGCTCATCGATAACTAAATCTGTCAATTTACCAACTCCTTTGCCGCCAATACCTTTATTGTCTTTCTTTGCTATACGTAACCTGGCACCCATACGTTTTTGGACATGCCCAACACACTCTTTTATCACTACAACTGGATTATTATCGGATACAGAGAATTTCTGGAAAACATCTGCCGTTCATTGTGTGTTGAAAATATGCACACAAAAAATTGATTTTTTCAATTTTCTAGACCAGAATCCCTCTTAAAAAATTATTTAAAAATGTTGGTTTCCTAATAAAAAGTCACAAAAAAAAATTTTTTTGCAAAATAAACACGATTTCTTGCGATAAAATTACATTAAAATTTTAACTATTTTTATAAAAGTAAAAACTCTGTCTGCCATTTTTGGTGACGTAATACTGGTACATAATATTGAGAATACTGGCATAACACATTAAGCGCAAAACATAACCTAACACTTGACATATGACAACTAATACTGTATACCAAAATGACGTCACATCATGGCTGGTTGTGTATTAGGTTATGTGATATAATGATTAACAATATCGATATATTAATTTTAATATAATAAAACAATAATGTGCTTTTATGACTTAATTTCAAAATATTTAAGTATATTTCTACATAAATTTTAATTTGTTTAAATTTCATAATTTATTTTTCACTACCCAAAATATGTACCCTATTTATCCTCCTATCGTCGCTACGAAGTATGTGCACATGCATAATCGGTTTATAATTTAGTAAGTAATGTAAAAATGTCTTCTAAACACAAAGGATTATTTTTACTAATTCAAGAATGACTATTTGTAAAAGCTTGGGAAGGTCAAGGTTTAAAATTTTTTTTATATTTTAGGTTTTTATCAATTAAAACTGAATTATTTAAGAACTATTTTTATTTCTTAAATTTATTATCATATTTTATGCCATCATTGGGAAGAAACATACAATAAAAATCTTCTTTAAAATTAAACACTTTTAGAAATTAAATCGTGATTTATTCCTATTTGAGTGGATATAAGTATAAACAAAATGAACAATTTGTTCAAAAATTATTATTATTTGACACGAATATCATCAACCTTGAAGTGCTTCTTTTTTTGTACGCAAACTTTACCTCTATGAAAACAATCAGATTTTTTTTTGTAGTTATAATGATAATATTATAATTAAATAAGATTTATAAATATCTGTTTTTTTTTTCTGTATGCATAAAATACAATGCATGTAAAAGATAAAACACGTTCATTCGAAGGTCATCAATTGAATTTTTCTATAGTTTTTCCTCATTTCTTTTCCAAAATATATATTTATATATATATATATATATATATATATATATATATATATATATATATATATATATATATATATATATATATATATATATATATTTATATATACGCTGATCATATGTAGAGAATGCAATCAGCATAATACATGGACATATAATAGTTGTTCAAATTATAAACTGAAATCATTTTATTTTGAGTATAAAGGATATTATCTTGGCTATTTATTTACCTACTTTGTCTAAATCCGAAGTTAGTAGACTCATAAAAATATCAATGTGTGATGAAATTGAATGGTTGTTTGAAAATCATCACATCTACCCTATCTGTTGAATATGTGTCACATATAGTCTATTTCGACATATAGTCTATATATACACCCATATGTGTCACATATCCGCCCAGTAAGTGCATGCCCAGGCTCTTAAACATGGTAAGGTTTGAGAGAAAACTAAGCCACACCGGGATCATTGGTATTTAATTAGAGATCAGCGCACTACCGCTGAGCTATTTCAGCAAGAGTTTTGATTTCTATTTTTATTATTTTTCGTCCATATTGTACTTCAGAGATTTGAGCTATAATTTATATCTTTATATTTAAGCCTGACACATCACTTTCTTAAATAACCTAAAAGGTTTTCTTAATATTTGGTCGTATGAGTCTAGGTTTCTTGTTATTGTATAAATTTCTTGTTATTGCATAAATTTTTTTCAATATTGTGTTATTCACTTTTCATAGACTTCAAAACCAGGCGACCGATTTGAAAATATAATACACATGTTTCACTGCGCGTGGCTTACTTACTAAATATTCAGTTTACATATGCGAGTGTTCAATAATCAAGCACTGTAACAAGCAATCTCTAATTATAGAATATTGTCAACCGGTGTAGAGACTATATAAAATACTAAAGCCTGCCTCACACGATTAGTTAAAACTGTATGATTCGATTGAACAGTTTATTTAAAAGATGAATTGTTTTAGTAGTTAATACACCCACTGTCAGTTAAAACTGAGTGATTTGAGTGTGCAATCGGAATAAAGTAGTCGAACAACATGGCGACAACAGATAACTATCACGCGATTATTGGGTTAGTGTGTATTTTAAAGAATAAACAAGTGAAGATAACTAACAGAGTTAATAGTTTAGATACTCGATATATGATTGAATTTCATTGTTTGGACTATTTTTAATAGAATTCATAAAATACTATAAATATACAGTTGATACAGTTATATATATGTATAATAAGAATATGTATTGTTATTTTTATTTCCTATATATGTTTATTTGCCAAATTTAAGCTAAAATTGTGGGGTACTCAAGAAGAAGAAATTTTACAAAAAAATGTTTTCAACAAAAGTTGTTTGTTTTAAAAAAATAAACATTTTTTGTATTTGAACTTTTCTTCTGATTTTTATAGTTAAAAAGTTGGGTTAATGATCCATTAGACCCAATCGCCGATTATGTCACTAAAATTTTAGCTCTTTTTTCATTTTCTAGATATCCTGATGACAAACGGAAAACCGGAAACGAACTAATTAGGTATTTCGATGAACGGCTATACCAAAATTTTAGACTAAAATTAATATTATGTATATCGAATATAAAAAACGTAACTTAGGGTCTAAATAATGATTTCTAAAAAGAAATGATTATTCACATACAAATTTGTTAAGTGATTTGAAAATTACTCCAAAAGATTTTAATAATTATTTGCGGATGAATGAAAATATCTATTTGCACCTTTCTTTAGTTACTCCACTAATCCAAAAACAAAATACTGTAATGAGGGATACTATACCCCCTCATGGAAGGATGACAACGACCATGTGATTTTAAACTAATAACTCGACAGTTTGTCTAAACACGCATCAATTTATCTGCACAGTTTTATTAATTGATGTTTTTAATTTATTTCCGATCAACTGCACTATGTTAAAAACGTCGTAGTTACCTACATTCGTATGATTTATCTGTACAGACAAAACTGTTCAGTCGAATCGCACAGTTTTAACTGATAGCGTGTGGCAGACTTTTTAAAAAAACAAAGTAACAAGTAAAATTCAATCACGTGCTTAAAATGTGGTTATTATTTTTAAAGACAAAACCAAACTAAACCGTACACACACCATTTAATAGGTACTTACATATTTACGTTCAATTTATAATATTATAAACTGCATTATAATTATTATTTGTTTGCTTGTTCATTTCAAAAAGAAAGTTGTTAAATTTGTTTCTAATCAAATATAATTAGTGGTATTGTACCACCACACTTTATTTGAATCGAATGTTGCTTTATGAGACAATGATGACATTTAATTTTTTTTATACTAATTGTTAGTGTTTATTTAAGTAAATTTTATAATTTAAATTACTATTTGTATATATTTTAAATTAAATTATCACGCTTATTTTGTAATACAAAATTGTGGTTTATAATATTGATAAGTGAAAATATAAGCATTTAAATATTTTGGATATTATTGAATAATTTAAAAATAAATACACTGCCAATAATATGGACACAAAACTTCCTCGTGTTGGTCAAATATATCACTTACAAAGCTATATGTTCGGTACGCCATCAACGAATTAGTTATAATTTTGATTTAAGATGAAAAAATGGGTTTTTTTTTCATTTAAATTGCATAAAATTTTCTATACCCTTAAGATAACGAACTTAACTTAATTTATTTGTTATTTTCTGTCAAAAATCTCTCCTACCCCTGAAGATCCAAAATTCTGATGTAAAACTACATCATGAACGTGCATACAAAATTTCATCAAATTCGATTGAATGGATCACGATTTATAAGCATTTATGTGAAAATACCCATTATCGATTATATGTACTTAAATATGTATATCTCTGAAACGACATGACCGATAAAGTTGCAATTTCACATTTTCTACATTTATAAACATGAAATTATTTGGCAGTAAGCCGAGTTTCACGTTTATTTGTTCCGATTTCTTAATAACGATTTCGAAAAATTGACTTCGACACAAACTAATGTAAACATGTACTACGCATGTTCTTAAAAAATGTCATCAAAATCTAGCAGATGGTTTATGAAATATTTTTATATGAACAGCCATAACCTTAATCTTGGTAAAATATAATACATAAAATTCCATAAAAAAATGGATATTTAAAATATTTGTCTTATTAAAGTGTGCTTAAAAATTTTTGATTATCGCCTCTTGAGCTACAAATATTGCAAAATTTATGGAAGTGTTTGAAGCTCGTAAACGTACGAATTATTTGCTATTTTATTATAATAAATCTTAAGATTGAATTTTTTAACCCATAGCACAGAATGAGCAACAAATGGTGCCAATTTCATATCTTTCTACTACTGGAAGAGTGAGGGATAGAAAGATTGATTGGTAAATTCTGGAGCTAGAAAACTGATACTATTGATCTTTTTCACACAAACAAATACCCTTTTCCACATTAGATTTGTAATGTCTTAAAATTTGCACAACAAAGTTTTCTTAAAATACTATGTAGACCAGAGAAAAAGCCTTTAAAAATGGTAAAAAGTGAAAAAACATTATAGTAAGATGAAACCCAGGAAACGGAAGAGAATATAACAAAAATGAAAGGAAAAATTATTTATGGGCGATCTGAAATTGGGAAGACTACTAGTTCTATGGCAAAGTTGTAGGTAATAAAAATAACTATAATTTTGTTATTAACACTTTTTTCACATTATCTCCACTTCCCAACTTCATGTCGCCTATAAATTAATTTTCCTTTCATTTTTTTTATTTTCTCTTCCGTTTCCAATGGATTTCATCCTACTATAATTTTTTTGGTATCAAACATTATCGACTCTGGTCTATATTAGAAGTAAATGAAAAATAAATTGTACGGTTTAAATTAATTTTACGAAGCTTTAATTTGTCATGCTAAAATTAATGTCTTATAAATAGTGTGATGTTATTAAAATTTCGACAGGTTATATTTATTACAAGTGATAAAAGACAAAATACAATACACCTTATAATATCTACGTGTTCGTAGATATTCAAGTACACTCACTATCATCATCTATGACACACTTTTAATATTAAATGTATGTACAAATAAGTTTATTTATTTATTACACGAGAGATAAATAAAATGTTTCAAACAACAAAGACCAAACGAACGTACTCAATTTTTTTTGTTATTAAACTTATTCTGTATAAATATTTTCCATCCTTCTTTATTGACATACATTTTTTTTATAAGAAAATAGTTAGTTGCATACTAATTAGTATCGTTAAGAAAAGTTTTTTTTAATTCTTAAGAGTTTTTTTTTTTTTGCTTTTTATATGTTAGCGTTGTTATTCTTTCTGTTCCATTTATTATTATTTACTTACATAATTGAATTTATTTAGATAATATTCTGTATTACAGGTCGACAAGTAAGCAATCGAAAAAAATTAAGATACGATTTAGGGAAATAGCTATACTAAATAGTACATATTAAATATCATAAAACTTAAAATTTTAACTAATATTAGATACATTAATCCAATTTTTTCCTAAGAAAGGTTTCGACGAGTGAATTAGAAGTGTTGTGAACTCATTTGAAAATATCTTCTATAGAGGTTGTCACATGACAGTGGGAGCTGGTTGACGCTAGACAGTTTTATTCCACTCATCGAAATATAAATTTGATTTATATACCTTATAAAGTAAGAAGTGACAACCGGAAATAACATGAATGCGAATAAAATGGAATAATTTCAGAGGTGTCGACCTTTAGATCTATAATAAAACTACGCACACACCAAAAATTATTCACTTATCTGAACCATAGGATTTTTATACAACCGGCTTTCAGGCCATATTTTACATAAATTTAACCAAAATTTTAGATTGCAAGTCATTTTAATGTTTTTGCCTTATTCATTGCATGTTTGACTAACACTTGATTGTCTTGTTTTAAAAATGACATTTTGCCTTGGGTCTATTTCATTCTCATATTAAATTGACGTTACATAAATGATGTGTTTTGTACAACATAAATACTTACCCTACATGTTTTCTTATCTTGAATATTTAAATATGTTGATAAAAATCTTTCTAAAAACTCAACATTAATTAAATTTCAAATCTTTTCGTGTTGATATGTAAAAGCGAGTTTATTTTGCAAACTTCCGTTTGATAACTCTGAATGGGAACCCGTCATTTTTTTACGATAATTATGTCTTTAAATTTCAATTTCAATAAATAGTATTAAATATAATATAAATAAATGACCTTTGTAAAACTTAGAAGCTATTTTATACTGCTGCTAAAGTTTATAGTTCTGTTATCGCATATAAAATAAATTTCCCAATCTTATGATAACCAACCAAAACTTGATAAGTTCGTGTAAAAATTTAAAATACCCTATGAAAAAATTCTACACTGCTCATAAACGAGCCTTAAAAATATACTAACTCATTACCAAATAAGTTAATTTGCAGTTATATTAAATTTATAGAATAGTGACCAAAAACAGATTTATGATATAGGGGAGTATTTGTAAGAATTAAGTACAGTATGATTTAAAGTACACGTAACAACCGTATCTTAAGTAACATATGAATCTAACAACGGCCGTATCAACCTCATAACCATTCTTAAAACATAATGATTATATCATTACAAGCTAATTTAACAAGCATTCTAATTATTTGCTATATTCACATCATAAGTGACTGTTATCAAAATTTCAAATTTTTATATATTCTACTTTAAAAAAAAAGAGAATGATTTATATTTATTTGTAAGCATTGTTTAAATATTTTTGTAATATAAAAAGAAGGTCAAGTTCATTGATTGAAGTCGGCTTAAAATTTTATCAAAACCTGTTAACAATTATCATTCTTAAATAAGTAAGCCACATTGCTCATATATTAATAAATTTTTATAAATAATAGTTACAATAGGGTGGATATTGGTGATATAATTCAACAAACAAACAAGTGATCATAACCACCGTGTTAATTTGAGTATTATTACAGAGTTAACTCTAGGATTTTTTGAATAAATTTCAATTTTATGCCTCATTTTTCTAGATCGAAAACATAGAAACTGTGCAAACCGTTCACCAAATTAGCAACGAGTAACATCTCCTCAGAGAATCATTACAACTAACTAATTGATTGTGAGATGATTACACTGTAGTTGAAATACGTATTTATAAAATACAAAATATTTTTGATCTAGGAAATTAGCGCAAAAAATCGAAATATAATCGTGTTAATTGTTTATATATTTGTCCTGAGAATCTATTTTTCAGTTATTTATCATTATTAAAATTTATAAAATACACTAAATACATACATAATCCGTACAGATATGAAAAATTCCTTATATTTTTGCCAATTCACGAACTGGCTTTGTACGCTTAATACTCCATCGAAATTTCAGTTGTTTATCTCTTTTAGATTTTGAGTTACCCGTAAGAAAATTCTGACAAGGGCGAAAATGTATTAACAAGGCGTTTCTATGAATACCTATACTCAAGTTCAAACTTTCCAGCGTTATAAACTTGATACTAAATTGTATATATCCTCTAATATTCTATTTATGTCTGATAAACTTTAAAAAAAAAATTGAGTTTAAAACTGTATACCTAAAATAAAGTTTGTCAATCCTGAGTGATTGTATCTGCATTGTTGACTAATCCATCACAAAATTGAAAAGTTTTAATATCCAAATTTCCTTGAGATAATAATAATAGTATCGTAAGCGGCTCTCTCCGCTCATTTTAAATTACCTGTATAATAAGTTTTAAGTAACAATTAACTAAGAAGAGCATTTGATGAAATCGATTTCAAAAAATAATTTCCCATAAATATGCACACAATTATTCACACAAAAATGAAACAATTTGGTTGTATTCATAATAAAACATGGAAGTAATTGTAAGAATGGTATGTACCGGTCTGTACAAAATCGAATACGAATTCGAGTAGAGGATGTGCAATAACCCTTTGCATTTACCTAAACGAAATACGGTAAAGGGTTCAAATCCAGTTTAATCAATTAAAATATAAAAAAAAGCTATCGCTTAGATAAGAACGAAGTAACAGACTCTATCAAAAACATAATAACAATATACACCTTGTACTAGAAAGCATCTTTGCCTTCAGGTCATTCTAAAAAAACGTTACAGAGTGCGAAAAGGACGTGGTTGTGGCTCTCTTCTTAATATACTCTATTAGTGTAATTTATTAAATGGTTTCCTAATTAATAGAGTTGGACCAGATAGGCGACTAAGTGATTAGATGGACGCGTGACCAGCTCATTAGCGGCCAAGTCGATCACAGAATAAAAATTTTATGTTTCTATTTGAAAATTAGTTTTTCTCTAATTATTTGAGTAGAAGAGTGGTAGAAATCTATTTGGTTGCAAAATTTAGAACTTTGAAAACATATCCAATATGTTTATTTCAAATAATAAATATTAAAATAATATTAAAAAGCTAACCTAAAAATCGTAATATTCTAAAAATTTGTTTTTAGTAGTAGTATTTGCATCTGATATCGAAGAAAGGAAAACTTTTCCTCAAAATGTAGGTGCTTTTATTTAAGAGGATAATTTACGAAAATTATTGTAGATTCTAAATTTGGAAACTACATATCATCATTTTAAATATATGCATCATATTTAAATGATTTTATTGAATGAATGAATGTATTCAATTTAAAAATAATTGATACAATAATTTTTGAATTATGTTTAATAATAATAACATAGTACTTATAAATTGTAATAATATTATGCACAATGGTGTATTTAACAACTCACGGGCAATATATTAAAATAAACTGGGTCATAGTATAATATTATTATAATAGTTTTATACATATGATAAGTGCAATTACACTGTGTAAATGTTATGTCAACTTGACCTTGTAATCAACAAAATTTCATTTACTTCTTGTATACATGTATATTTATTTGTTCCTTGTATAGGTAAATAATATTAATTGTTTTTGTGAGAAATTAATTTATTATTAATATACATACCTCAATTTTAATTATTACAAAATATGCATGAATATATTGATAGGTATTTAGGATGAGTGAAACATTTTAAATAGTGAGCCAGGCTAAAAAATCCTGCTATATGCATTCATTTCCTGTTAATAAAATCATCTAGAAAAATTCATTTACAAGAGAAGAACTCTGTCTTCTTGTAATTTCGATTTGCCTGACACGAACGCAAATCTCGCAGTAGTTTTTATTCTCGTAAAAAGCCCAATTGTTTCTGGTTATTCGAAAATTAGGAAAGTCAATCACAGACAAACATAAGAAACATTTCGTTGGAATGTTTATGATCACTTTAAGGGGTTATATCCACTTGCGAGGCAGAAAAAACGCGTTTTTTTGTGAATTTTTTCCAAAGAGGCATTTTATTTTATACATTAATGGAAAAAATGTACTTAAACAGAATTTAATGTACTTTAACAATCAGCGGTTTATTTAAAAAAATATTGGATCCCCTAGCTCCTGTAGATGATCTGCGGAGAGACCTCCAAAAAAAAGTGCTTGGCGGTGGCCAAGATATCTCTGGTCCAAATTATCTGAAAACCAAAAACCAAAAATTATTTAGTTTTGTAATAAATAAATACAAGTAATAATCGAAGGTTTAGTCAAAATTTTGATTTTTGACAAAATAGCGGCCGTTCAAAAAAAAAATTCTGTTTTTCATGAAAATTTTTCACTTCAAAAGGGCTTAAAAAATCGAAATTATTGTCCAAAACCTTATTCCTTCGATCATTACTTGAAAAATATATCTGAGTAAGTCGTGTGAAAATTTCAAACCGATCGGTTTAGCGGTTTCGGAGAAATTTTGGCCACCGACTCTGAAAACACGGTTTTGAGATAAACGCGTTTAAAGTTTCGGGAACGATTTACACTAAATTAAAAATTTTTTTTTTCAACTTACATCGTGTCATCTATTCCAGCACCATAAGAGGAACCCTCTGCTTCGTCATTTGCCTCCAAAATGTTTAGTTGTTGTTGTCTACGAGCCATTCTCCCCTCGCGCGTTGACCCTTGCGCTCTTGCGTCCGAAATTGAGATGCGCTCTGCGTCCTCTTTACTCACGTAGGAATGAGCATTGGGTCCAAGTGATAATCGCATAGCACTCATATAATAAAGAAGAGATATTTTACCTTCATCAAAGATCCCGGCTGCAATGTTTGCAGCTATTTCCACAATTTTAGAGCCAGCTGGAATATTTTTTGGAGTTATTTTCCATATCAGCTGATTATAACTTTCATTATTGTTCTGGTTAAAACCACCAACACATCGTTCCAATAATTTTTTGTTACTTAGATCTTCGTAAATTGGAAAAATAGCTGTTGCAACATCAGGTGGTAAGGCCTCATAATCATGTTTATAGCTGGGCAAAGTTCCCAAGGCTCGCGCTTTTTGCCACGAACACCACGAGTTTTCTCCTATAGGACAATTATCATGCTGAGGGTTTTTATCTGTAGAGCAGTTATGGAAATAAGATGCCCAAATGGCTTTATACATATTGTCAACAGAATCACAGTGTCTCCTAATCGCTAAACCATAGTAAACAGTTAATTTATCAATAACTTTCCCAGTCAATTTACCTTTGCCACCAAGTAACTTTTTTTTTTCCATTCTTATCTTTCATTTCTTCTACTGTATTATTTACTATGTCTCTTAGCCGTTTGCCCATTCTTTTTTGAACATGCCCAATACATTCTTTCTTCGTTACTTCTGTCTCACCATAAGGAGCAGCCTTCAAAATCCCCGAATAAGTTTTAGAGTCACCACCACCGATATAGTTTCTAAATCACTCATAAAAGTACGACAAAATCACTGTTTTCCGGCCGCCATTTTGTTAACACTGCATCCCGAGGGTTACTAATCAGAATTTAGACTCACAGTAATGGTCCATTACACCATTTAATGTAAACTCAATGTACGTTTCGCCCAGGCTAGATCACGAAATATAGACCTCCTATAAATATTTTATTTTGATTAATAGTACAATTAATATTGATATTTTAAATTATTATGAACTGCGAACGTAGTCTTAGATCCCGTTTCCCTCTCCTTTTTTGCACATCACACTAAGGGATATGCCTCCCCACTGGTTGGCAGACATATTTTATGAACGGCGCTAGATATACATAATCATTTTTGTTTTAGGATAACAAATAGACAACTAAACGCACACCCGTTTTTCAGAATATTGTATATCACAGGCATTTTGTCACAGAATATGCTCAGAACATAGTCAATGATTATGATTAATTATTTGTCACTGATTCGTCCTCATATACTTCAGTATAAAATCCTTAGTTGGTCAATTTTAAGAACAGACTGTCCACCATCAGGCGTCGAAATTGTAAAGCGACGGAACTTGTTTTGAGACACATCCTCTCACCGATAACTGTTTTCGCACTGTTTATACTTCATTATTACTTATAAAATTTGATCGACTAGAAGTTTCTAATTAAAATAACAAATATTAATAAAAAATGTGTAATCAATGCCAATTTAACATTATAAGCACGCATTATCGTGTCTCGTTCGTCGGAATTAGATATTTGGGCAATGGTACTAGATAATCGTCTACATTAATTAAATATTTCATCTACGGTAATTTACTTTATTTTTCAATGATACTGTACAAACAAATTGTTTTCTACACGATTATCACTATCAACAATAATTGTTTTTCTCACAAGAGAGGAGATGGATAAACTTTAATTGAGTCTTTACTTCACGAATATGGATCTGAAGTTATTTTTTACAAATCTATCGAAAAATAAGCAAGATATAGACATTAAATAATTAAATAAGGAAGGAAATATATGATTTATGACGTCAGTTCATATATCTCCATATAAATAACATGTTAAACATTGTTTTCAAGAATGAGATGGATATATAATTTTTGATAGCTTATAAAATCATTGTTTTTCAATCAATTTTAACTTAATTTTCAAGTTTTGTTATGATATTGAGCCTAGTTTCATATTTCGATTGAAATATAGTAAATCCAGTTTCATGCAACTACCTGAATAGTTGTTCTAATTATGATACATTGAAGAATTAAAGATTAGTTTTACAAGAAAATTTAAAAAAAATTCCTCTCGGTGGTATCTTCCTGTAATAATCTAAATGAAATTTCTTATTAGTTATACCTTTCTGTAATTGATCATTTTTATTGTTTATTCTTTATAAACACACCTGTTGGAAAATAATTTTCATTCTTTGTTAAGAATAATTTTCGATGTAAGAAGCTTTTATACTAGGCATATATGAAATATATGAGGAGTAGGATTAGGACAATTCCACTCGGCAAAAACTACTCGAACGTTAACCACTCCGGCCCAAAACCACTCGTAACAAAAATAACTGAGCACAATCAACGTGTTTGAATGATGAAATCAGCTTGTTAGTTTTATCACAGATTAAACGGCAAAAAAGTCGCAGGTACGTACTAACTCGACCCTATGTATGCTTTATGTAGTTTAATCATATGTTGAACAGTAAGGACCGACAAACCCATATAACCGTACAAACTCGACCCCATTTATTACTTGGGTAGTTTAATAACAGCTTGCACGAAACGGTTTAAAAATCCGCATACCCGTATCAAACTGCAACTCCTAATATCACTTGGATAGTTTTTCACGTTTTGAATGTAAGAGTAAAGAAACCCGCAAGTCAATACTAACCTGATTCCAAACAAAATGAACAAAATGTGGGTAGTTCAATTGCAGGTTGGAAACAAAAACACGCAGACCCATACTAACTCGCCCATAGTTATCACTTAGGGAGTTTAATCATAGTTTGTATGTTAAAGCCAAAAAACCCACAGAACCGTATTAACTTATCAAGTCAACACCAAATAACACTTGATAAAATAAACTATTATAACTAGAGGGTTAAATATGTGACTGAGGTTTCTTTTATGGGCCCCTTCTGCCTGCAAATACGGGAGAGATGAATGAAATTTTATTATAAATATTTCAACGAATAATTTCAGCTGAATTGACGTTCTTCGTTTGCCAATATTTACTGATTTTAACAAACATGTTAGTTTGAATAAGCGGTGCCCACCGAATAAATTAAAATTTATTTCACCAAAATATTATCGAATATAAAATATTCACATCTATCGGGATAATTTATCTTATGCGGGGAATTTTTTTCGGGACATATATTAATACGGAATAAGGGGCTCTAAATCAGTACTGCGCCGGAAAATTCTATATTGTCGTAGGTAATATTTATTATTCACAAAAAATGCTATTTTTTATTTTTAATAGTTTGGAAATAAAAATAAATTTTAGCCTTTTTTTGCATGTTTTAAATTTATTTTACATGAAAAAATGAATTGGACAATCACATTAAGTATCTTATAATGTAGATAAGTTAATGTTCTCCGTCTAAATTTATCACAACCAAGAGACAATGATCTATGATATAAAAATTGAATTGTGTATTCAACATAAGACTTCCTTAACATCTAATTTTAAAATTAGTTTAGTAACTTCTCTTGACGTGACAATATTTGGCATGTTATAAAAATAATGTTTATTTGTGTGTATGAATGTTATTTAAAACATACATAAAGTCGGGCGCCTTTCTTTTATTTTCAACGTATGCAGTTCAATTTATAAAAAAAAAAAAATTGGCCCAAATATTCAACATAAAAAACAATCAAACTTATACATTCAATAATCATAACTTAATGCATTCAATATTTAAAGATGCTTTTCTAAATTTTTTTTTTTATGAAATGTTAAATTAAATTAGTAATTTATATCAGTTTTTGTTTCCAATCATAATTTTTAATGGCTATTGGCTGTTTTTATCAGATAAATCCCATACTACAAATTAAAATTAAAGTTAACTAGTAAATGGAAGGTTACAAGGTGAAAATATTCGAAACGGGTAGTTTTGATTATTTTTAAATCTCAAATAATCCTGATTGATCTTTTGGCTATGTCACCGACTTAATGTACGCAGTATAACTATCTTGAGCATTCGCTATCTATCATTGCAAAAAAATTGTGTTGGGCTGGTGTAGAGCAAGATTTTTTTCCTTTTATTGTTGCATAGATTAGTAAAGATCCGATGTTTGTAATATCTCAAACTGTCAGAATGAATTAACATTCTCTTCCCCTTTGCCATTGTAGCACTATAAACCCAAATTAATAAACTTAACTCGTTTGAATGAATTTTTTTTTTTTTTTGTGTAACAGAGTATTAGAATAGGCGTATGTTATGTTATCCATGACCTTAGGACACATGAAATTCCTGCTTAGTCGTAGTACTGTCCCTAATAAATTTATTGAAGTGTACAATACAATGTAAAATACATTTATATATTCCTAATTTATATAATTAATAGTATTCTAGTAATATGTAGTGACATTTTTACAAGCTCTTCTTTATATTAAATCATCATAACCAAAATAATAAATAGAGATTTAATATTGATTATTAAATTTTATCTATAAAATTATTAAATTTTATCTATATTTTATTCCAATTTCCTGTGACTGAATGATGTAATTGTAAACTCATACATTTTTCTAATCAATATAAATTTATATGAAATATATGAACTAGGAGGTATTGGAAATAGAAGAAAATTTAATTATTTTATTAACGGATCTCGTCTGACGTAATATGGTTGATTAAATCACAATATTTTTACATTAATAAATTTCAGAAAAATAAACAACAAATAAAGATAAGAAAGAACATTTTCTTTAATCTTGATTTAAAGACATTATTAACTGAATTTAATATTTACTCATAATTATTTAATTTGTATATTTTTCTAAATCATTTACATTTGTAAATGATCGTTTGCTGCTGCGTCTATGAGATGATTCTTCCGCCACAAATACATTCAATCATAACACATCATCATAATATTATAAATTTCTGGAATTCATTGTTAGTCTTAAATATCTGAATGTAAAAAGTATTTCGTTTAGTACACACACTCTAATTCTACTTCATAGATATTTATCATTTCAATTTAAACAAATTTAGGTCGTTGATCGTTTGCCAACATTTTCAGCAGATAAAATTATATTTTATGGTTTGATGTAATTTTTCTAATTTTCATATTATAGTATGTATTCTCACTTTATATTAATGCTGCTTTTTATTGTCAAAGATTATTAAAAATGGTTGTACTCATAGTATAACAGAAATATATCCGAAAATTATAATAAATGTTTGAATATTCGTAGTTTTAGAGATTGTTTATGCAATATACAGTATGTATCAACTAACGTGCAACACAACATGGTAGTTATTTGCAGCCGTGTTGCGATTACAAATGTGTAATAAATCTCGGACCTCGTAATCAGGCAATTCGTCTGTATAATAAATTTGCAAATTGTAAAACATTAAGTTGTATAATATAATATTTATTAATGCATTTATTAAATATTTGTCCATTCTTATTAGGAGAAGTTTTGCTGTGAGCCTTGGACAGGATTTTCCATTTCTTGAAAATTAATTATAGACAAGTAGTCTTTGTTTGTTGAGTGACTTACAATGTCCTTCACGCAGTTGTATTAAGAATATATTTATGTATACTTATTTATATTTATTCTGTAAGGATATTTCTCCCTACAAATTTGACTTTTTAGTTGAATCGATAATATATAGTCGATTTAAATTTTATTTATAATTAAGTTTATTTCATTTTGATTGATAAATGAATCTTTCTTTGGTTTTCTAATCCTGTGTCGATTCAACTGTAAAACTTAAATTTTTTGACTTATATAATTTTACATCTTTTATGTACTTCATCTAAGTATCAAGTGCACATCCTGAACCGAATCACTTTCTCATTGATATTCGTGAGGCATTTGATCATTAGTATCAGGTGCCGGCTATCTTTACCAATAGTTTTCCATTTGGTTCAAATTTGTGGAATAAAGTACTTTACGAGTAAATTGTAGTTTGCAGTATATTTTAACAACATATTACAAATTTCTCAAAATTCTGATAATACTAGATATCTAATTATCATACTGCGAAAATTATGTATTTCAGTTTGATATTTAGATAATTTATTAACATCAAAAAAAATAAATAGCACTTGAAACAAATTTCTTTATTGAAATTTATTTTTAAAAGTCTGGATAATGTACAATATCAAATTTTATTGGAGGAAATTATTCGGTAATAAAATAAAATAAAAAATTAAAAGGCAATAGAATATAACATAACCTTCATGACTAAAGGTCTTATACTAAACCGTAACAATTAATGAAACAATTAAAACAAAACATTTAGATAACATTTTTATCTGTACTTTTAAAACACCTACCATAATTCTACCACAGTTACAATATTCCTACGCATATTAGGTTAATATTATGACCTTAATTTGTTAAACAATATAATAATTTTGTAAAACTAATTCCGAGTCATAATTTAGTCTTATAGCTAAAAAACGGTATAAAGTAATAGACAACCTTTTGCATTAATATGTTTGCATACTGGATTACATTACCTGTAACAATTTTGTTTATGCAAATAGTTTGTTGGTATTGTAGGAAGTGGGAAAATAAATTAACTGCATATTATCTTCTCACTTACAAGCGGTTTGAACGTCACTGCGAATATTTCAACGTCTGATCGCCGGAAAGTGACTTTTATTTATTAGCGTAAATTTTTTCGTACCAGCTTATAATAAAATGAATATCATCTTTCCGATTGTATGTACCTATGTTCTTCAAGCATGTAGTATTATTATACTGTCGTGCCATTCCAATCTCACATTAAATGAATTAATTTCAAACAAATTGAATTGTTTCAAGCTATGCAAACAATAGCTTACACGGTTTGTCAAAAAATGATTTGAAGGCGTTTATTTTCTTCAATAGCCGAATATAAGAACAGTTTTACTTATGTATTTTATCTTAAAATTTTTGAAAAAATATGAATATTTTTTCTGTATACTACCGTGGTGCTCAAGGTAGTATTGAGCGAAAAAGGTATTATATTTTGGAGATGCTCTTTAATATTGCCAAAAAAAAAGAATATGTTGCTCATATACTATTTTCACGTGGATTTGTAGTATTCTCGTGCGTAAATTTTAGAATTGTGGATTTTTCTTTAAACACTTAAAAAAAATGCCCCAAGTCTATGTGAATCAAGAAGCGTTCACTGGCTAAAATTTAAGAGTGATTGTAAAATATCTTCTATATATATTCGTATTACAAAGTATATACCAAACTATTTACCAATAACCAAAATAATTACGACATATCATGGTAGCGAATGTATAATTTTAAAATTTTATTTTATCTAATTTTCCTGGAATAATTACATAATTATTGAATGAATAATAATTTTAAGAATAATAATAAAATTACATTTTTAAATGTCCTTGAATTAATTTAAAAAAAATCACTAAAATGAAATACAAATTATAGAAATTGGCATTTTGTCATATGGAATAATAATTGAGTTGAGTGTCATAATGCACAAATACCTTTGAATATTGGTGTATAACTAGGAAAACACACACTTCTATGTTCTTCCGCTGTACTTTCGAACTCGTTTTCCGCTTTTTATGAAATTTTCTAGACACGTTTATCACATTCAGAAATTTGCTGTATAGTTTTTGTCTTCATAATAACAAATTTTTAAAAATAATTGTTATTCTCATTTATCCTATACTGAACTTTATAGTATAAATATTGGAACATATAAACCAATTACAATAAAAAGGCGTTAATTTTATTTAATAATAATATGGTATCGTCGTGTGTGAAGTCTACCGTTCAAAGGACCTATTAGTTTCAAATAATAAAGCCTAATTTTGTCCCAATAAATAGGCAAAGGACTCCCCCATTTATATCTACTTAGTGCCTCTAGATAAATTCGATGAACTTCCATCCACAAAAGCAATTAGGTCATCTTTCCAACGTCTAAACTGTTTACGTTTTTTCTTTTGTACTTATAAGGAATCCAGACAGTACAGCATTTTGGTCAATCCTCAGAGTCCTTACACTAACAGCAACGTCTGAAACTTTTGTTTTCTGTCGTATTTTCGTTTCAAATATAGTTTTTTTTTTTTTTTTTTTAATAAATAGAAGTTCTATTTGATGAAGCTACAATTAAATAGTTCATATTATTCTCTTGGAAACGTGTTCAAAGAAATGAAAGTATATTTTTAGAAAAGAGTTTTTCGAATTAAAATTTGGATGGATTTTTTTTAGTTTATTTAAAACAATTTGATTTATATGCGTTTTTTTTCTTCTTCTGAATATATGAAAAAATAGTTTTAAGCTCCTTTTTGCTTTCGATTTCCATGGCACTTATACAGGGTGGTGCAGAGGAAACGCATGTTTTTCAATATTGAATTACTGGGACACAATGGGTTGAAAATAATAAAAACAAGTATTAAATGATAGGATTTTTAATGCCGTTTTTGAAATTACATAGCATATTTAGGTTTGGAAAATAATTTCTTTGAGATGACGTCCTTCTTGCTGGATACAAATGTGGATCCTCTTCTGAAAATTACGAACGGCTCTCTCCAACATTTCATTCGCCACGGCTTCAATTTCCTGACGAATGGAATTCTTAAGGTCTTCGAGTGTGCGAGGTTTGTTGATGTACACTTTTGATTTTAAATATCCCCACAAAAAGAAGTCACATATCGACAGGTCGGGTGAGCGAGGGGGCCAGTGAACATCGCCAAATCTCGAAATCACATGTTCTGGAAACATTTGTCGAACCACTGCCATGGATGCTCTCGCCGCGTGAGATGTGGCACCATCCTGCTGAAACCAAATGTCTCTCATGTTCACTTGACGCCTTTCAAGTTCTGGACGAAGGAAGTTGTTTAACATTTCAACGTAGCGAGCTGATGTAACAGTAACTGCAATTCCTTCTTCTTCAAAAAAATAGAGTCCAACAATCCCCAACTTTGAAATGCAGCAACACACTGTTACTTTTAAACTGTGCAGAGGTCTTTGGTGTAACTGTTGTGGGTTCTCAGATGCCCAATACCGACAGTTTTGAACATTAACGTAACCGTCCAGATGAAAATGTGCTTCATCACTCATGAAGACTGTAGCATCGGGATCTTCCGTAAACGTTTCATCCATTATGCGACAAAACTCTCTGAGCTGGACAAAATCCCCTTCGTTAAGCTTCTGGACGATCATTATTTTGTACGGATGGAACTTGAGGTCATCATGTAAAATGCGGTGAAGCGAACGACGTGACATACCCATCGCTACAGCATGTCGTCTAGTCGATCGTCTAGGACTAGCAACAATTGCCGTTTTGACTCGGTCTACATTTTCCGGTGTACGAACTGAACGTGGAAGACCAGGTGGTTTCTTTTTCATCACAGAACCAGTACTTCTAAACGCTGCAACCCATCGGAGTACGGTATTTCGATCAGGCACTGCACCATGATGTCCAACTCTAAAATATACGTTGCACTGTGACTACAGAATCATTGTTTCTAAAAAACTGCTCTACAACGAACACGCGATGTTGTACGCTCCATGGCGACTGAAACGACATTGCATGGGCTGTCTGCTAACATTCGTTCAAGGTCAATACCCCCTCCCGTCGCCGCGTACTAGCGGTTCGAAAAACACGCGTTTCCTCTGCACCACCCTGTATATTATTTCCTTTATAAATAAATGATAAATAATGTTACTATGCACAAATGAGTTGATTGTGAATTAAAATGTTATATAAATTAACTATTGAAAAATTTTGTTTTGCGATTTTTTCATAGAAAATAGAAACAGAAAATGCTTATCGTAGAATCATCCATAAAACTTTTTATTTGCAAGAAGGAAATGGAAAACAATTTTTAATATTCGTTTTTTAATCAATTTTAATTAAATTTTTGAATTGTGTTTGGTAATAAGCCTAGTTTCACATTTTGATGTGTAAAATAGCAATTTTTTTTTGTATTTCATCTTCCCTATTAAAAATTTACAAATTTTTTACTTAACCAAGTAGCGCCATGTGTTTGTACTACTATCACATGCAAATTTAATAACTAATTAATAATTATTTAAGTGGAGCAAATGTATATTTTGAGGGAGCATTTCAGGAGCAATTTTTGTATGTATAAATTGATAAAAAATATAACTATTTGACGCTTATTTATTTATAGCGGGCAGTTAGAATGTCGAAAGAGGAAGGTTTTTATAAATTTTTTGTGAAAAAGTATTTTTTTTTTTATAAAAACCAAAAGTGATGATGCATTTAGTGAAAATGGCTAAGTGTATAATGGCATTAATGATTTGTAAAAATATTTATCGGGTGTTCTCTTGAAGATGATCTCCTGAAGGTCTTCCAAACGTGGTGCTCAGCGGTGACCACGATTTTTAGAAATAGTTCATCCGAATACACATATATTATGTATGTGTATGTTTGAAATGGATTGTGCTTTAGAATCATCATATTTTTATAATTTAAATTTTGTAGTATCAACAATTTTTTGTTATAATATGTAGAGATTGTTATAATATAATGCGAAGAGTTGTTGGCTGACTATGGGTCTGAATAAATGAATGAGTGGAGTGGAGTGTATACATTATTATCACGGTATAAACCGCCGCCGATGTCGATAAACCACCATATAATATTCAGATTATTTTCACTTCGTAACAAATATATTCATTCATATAATATGGATAGATTCCATTCACTCATTCTTGTAACACAAACTAAAGATTCTTTCACACTAAAATGTTATACAGTTTTCATTTTATTTCCAAACCAAATGTAATTTCTAAACTTTAAACCTCAAATAAGTTACCAAAAAAAAAAAATTATTTTTCACTCCGCGGTGTAAAAACTTACAATTTTTATTGTTGACATTTTTTTTAACCGATAATATTCCTGAATCGATAACCTTAACTGTTATTTGCAAAAAAATTATTTTTCAATAGGCTAGATTTATTATTTTAAGTGACCATTTTACACATATGAACCAGATTTGACCTAAAGTCTAAAATCCAACGGAAAAGTTATGATTAGAGTGATGTATTTTTTTCGGGTTGTCTTTCGTTCCCAACGTATCCTCATAATTTATATATCACATTAAAATTATTTTTATCCTCAACACAATATAAGAGGGTTGCTATGGTAAGAGTGGTCGCAACTTTTTGGTAACCAGGTTTAAAAATATATTACTGGGATAAATTCATACATATAACAACTTGTAACAATATGGACTACATATTTAGTGTATTTTGTGAATACTAGTGATTAAAAATAGTTAAAACATTATTACTCAACCATGTGTCGAGTATTTAAACAATTCACAATTTGTTAAATAAGGATTTTTATCTGAGATGAAAATTTATTTCAAGATGCAAAATTTATTACGTTCATTTAGGAAAGTGATGTCAGTTTATAGAGTTCTTGAGTTGATGCAACCTCGCTACAAATTGATGATTTCTTTTTGCAATGTTGGCTTTAATGTTTTGTATGTCATATGGTTTATTTTATTAAACAAACAGCCCTAAAAGAGGACGTTCTCATGTTGACTGTTTAAATTAGGTATCCAGATTAGGTACCAAGTTTGATATGTCGTATTTCTATTAGGGTACTTCCATTAGAGTACTACAACAAACCACAAACCTTGCAAATTTTGAAAGTAACATTGAAGAAGAGAAATTAAAAATACACTGCCAATATTGGACACAAACTTCCCCAATATTGCACACAAATTAAAGTGTTCGATGCATATTATAGTTAATTGGAAGGCATATTTTCTAATGTTACAAACTTGAGGCTAAAATATGTGTCGGATACAAAAAGTATTTGTGTGCGTTCTACTTCAAAATAACTATACTATGTTTCGAACTTTTAAGCCATGCGGGCGGGATAGGATAGAAGGAAGATTTAAATACAATAAATATATCTTTCTAAAAAACAAAAATTTTCATAAACTGCATAAATTCGTCGAACTTACGCTTTTGAAAAAAAAAAGACTTGTTCTTAAAATGTTTTGTGTTACCTCTTCTTAAAATTCTTCTTGCTGCGTTTCGATTTAACTATCACTCTAATGGGATAATTCTCTATATACTACACACCAGTAAAAATTCGCAAATTGACGTTTGTTAAATCTCTAAAAAAGTATAACTAATTTAATTCAATCTCTAAATAGTTTGTATCCAGCATTATAATGCTTGTTAATGTAGACTGTGCAGACATAGACGACAAGATAATATGAAGCATATTTATATTTGATTATTGAACGCGACTTTTTTTATGTGTTGCATTTCACTTCCGTTTTTTACATTTTTATCATCATAAAAAAGATAAAACGGAGACTTGAAGCTGTTGTCTGTTACTTTTATTATTTTTATCTATTGTATTTTTACTGCCGTCTCAATTTATTTGATCGTTTTCTTATTCGCTAATTTGTTAAATGGGTTTCGCAAGTTAATTGGGTTTGTTTTGTGTTTGAGATAGAGACCTATGCAAGCCTATTAAAAAAGATAATCTGTAATCTAATATACATTGTAATTTTTTCAATTTTCGCGTATAAATAACTCAAAAAATTATTATCCAAATGTTATGAAATTTGATATGTACAAACTTGACATGAAATTGGAGGGGATGTAGTTTTTCGAGAAAAAGCATTTCTAAATATAAAATAAAATGTTGATTTTTAATTTAGAATCCTTTTTTCGGAACAGATGCCTTCAGTTTTGTATCCACTTAAGTTTTGAAAACGTTATGCATAAATTTATATACGGTGAAAATCCTTATATAAAATTTAGAGTGTCTTCACAGTTGAAGTTTCAACAAATGTAGGCAGAAATTGTACGGTAAAGAAATAAAGATTTTTTTTTTGTGGAAATTTTTTTTGGAAAAACCAATGTACAGACTTGACGGCATATTTATTAAGCTTTAATTTCGTTTTTTAAAAGTCTATCATCCTCAATTTTACTGAGGTATCCAATTTTTAATTAAAACAGTTTTTTCCTGATATCACTGCAACCAATGACCGTAGAGAACACTAAATGGTGGTTTTAATTAATTAAAGAAAATTAAAAAAAAAAGGTACATTTTTTGATTTTTAAAAAAATATACGTCCCAACCACTGCGAATAAAACCAATCTATTGAGCAATTCGTTTCAAAAGGATAATAAAATTTGGATAAAAAATGACACGTGATGTTAAATTATTTAGAAACAGTTTATAATGACTTTCTCAACAATTTAAAATGGAATCTCGTTTTATTATTTTCAAATGTTTTTATATCTAATGCCAAGCTAAACAAAGAGCTTTATAATGCGAATATATTGAACTACAAAAGTTTTATTTGTCTAAAGTCGTTTTTAAAATATTCGTAATTTAACCGTAGATTTTCTTAAAATTCATAAAAAGTCTTTTTTTAAACTTATTAAAATTAATATCAAAGATAAAAAAATTGTTCCTATAAGATATTGGCATTGAAGGATTAAGACTAAACCAAACTGAACCTGAATAAACAAGGTCTTCGACCTTATTGATTTAACTAAAACAATTTCCATGAAAAAAAAAAAAAAATTTCAAATATTTTTCTGGTAATTTTTTTTAGGTGTACTCAAAAATCGTAAGCTTAACAGATTTAATTACATGAATTCGAAAATAGAAGCTTGAAGATCCGGCCGTTTAAAAACCTTGACATTTCATTTCATGTTAAAAAAATAAATAATAATTTCCGAAGAATGTAAAATTGGTTCTCGACTAATAAATTATTTCATGGCAACAAATAACATTTGATTTTTGAACATTGAAAAAAATAAATTTTTTGATGAAATTCTTAAAAAATTTAACCGAATATATCAATTTTGAATTTACATTACAATCCAATACATTGTGTTCTTTAAACAAAATTTTATTTCTGCCTTTAAATTTATCAGCATTTTTTGTTTATCACAGTAGTTCGTTTAAGTCAGTTCCAATTAAATCGTTGAAAACGAGATTATTTATATTTTCAAACTCTACGTCTCTTAAAACACAAAACACCAAATTAAAAAAAAAATTTATATTTATTTTCAGTTCAATAGCTTATTTATATATTTTTTAATTATCCAAAACGAACTGTTTTATTTCCGGACATTGGCCTTTCATACAAGCACAATAAAATCCTACACACAGTGACGATATTGTGTGAATCATAAAAATATTATTCCCTTGGTAGGAGTCAAAAATATATAACTGCAATTTACAGTTGTTTTTGGCAAACATATTCAATATGCAGATTATTCTACCTTGTTAAAAAGCGTAATAATTATTTTTAGTACAAAAGTATGCACAATATAAAGACTGCAAATTTATTTAAGAAAATATTAAATCTAAGAATTAAAGCTTCGCTCCGTAAATGTTTAATTTAATGTTCAACACTTCGAAAAAAAGAGAGAAAACTAGAAAACTCAACAATAAATTACAGAAATTAAATCCAAAATTCTTTAATCCTTTATTTTCTAATGTTCATCTCATTATTATTTTAAGAACATTCATTTAGTCGTAATAAATATATATAATCTAATAAAATTGAAATTTAACATATTTTTACTCTTTTTTTTACAGTTTCTACAAAACTTTGGAAAAGTAGATAGAACAGCAGATGAAATATTTGATGAACATTTGGAGAATTTCCAACGACAGCAAAATGCAGCAAATAAATTACAAAAAGAATTTAGCAATTACATTAGATGTGTTCGAGGTAACTATTCATTTTATACAGAACAAGTGAAAATAACAACTAACAGTGTTAATTTGTTTAGATCAATTATATTACACAATAACAAGAAATAAATTAGGCTAAATAAATTCACTAATAAACTAATTAGACGAATGGGAATCGGCGCAAGAGGACCAATAACTATTTTTTTACCTGATTCTCATTAAATTGTCCTACTGATGATAAAAATACACGCTGCTAGGGAGCAACTAGATATCGTGGGAAAATTTAATAATTTTTGTTAACATTATTTGATGAAAGACTTCAATAAAATGAATATTTTTGGAGATATTAATTTTTAATGGTTTGCACATTACCGAATTCGGATACTTTTGACCTATTAAAATTATATAAAAAAATATTAATCTTTAGACAATAGAAATAATATTCTTAAGCGGGAGTAAATGAAATTTCATTTTTATACCTATTTAATTATTTTTTACTGGCGCTCACTAGTATCCCACTCGTGAATCAGAGAGAGACAGTTATAACCAAGTAACGAATACTGTGTAATAAATAAATTTAAAAAAACAGATTAAAAAAATGGAATTTTTATAATACATAAATACATTATTAAATAAATATCGTATAAACTTTTAAGAAAATATGTATTATTATTTTTCTGTAAATAAAATTTTAAGGGGTCAAAAGTATTCGAATCCGGAATTTTTCAAATCTTTAAAAATTAATATTTCCAAAAATATTAACTTTATCGTGAAAAGTCATACCTTTCTTATTCAGATTTCATGAAGGAATATAAAAAAAATTATCCCATTTGAAAAGAACAATTTCTTGTATTGTTTAAACTTTTTCAGTTTAAACATTATGGCACCGAATTGACCCCAAACAACATGCATTTATATTATGTTATCAGTAAAACGATTTAAGATTCGCGTAAAATAATTGAGGTTGAATGTTCTTGGTACTGATGCACCAAATTCTACTTGGCCAAATCTTATTTAAACTAAATTTAATTTGATTAAATAATATTTATTTTAAATTGCGCACAACTAAATTTAATTGAATAATAAGCAAATTATCTTTAAACCACGACAGTTAACTTCTTTTTGAAATTAATATATTATAAGGAATTTTATAGGCAAAAATACTAGTTTTTGAAATATTGCCTTTTTCTATTGTTTGGGAATATCATTTTTGAAATGCAGATTTAACTTCTAAACGGAGGCAATTTTTTTATGCAAAAAAACCCATAATCTATATGGTGAATTAAAATCTAATTTAAACTGCATTTGTTTATGTAACTTATCAAGATGTATATTTAATGGTTATTTTTTTTTTAATTTTCATGGAAAAATTTTAGTTTTAGTTTATTTAAATTGGAGTGATTAAAATTGAAAAATTAAAAATATATTTGTAATATAAATAAATTAATCACGTGACTTTTTAAACTACCACGAGTTTATATGAAATTCATTTTTTATATAATTTTTGTTTTTAAAGTATTTATTTAAAATAAAAATTAAAAGAATTGTCTGACGATTATTCATAAAAATAAAAATAAATCCAACCACAAACCTAATAAAATAACATCATATAAAAAATAAATTGATTAACAATTAACCATAAAATTAAAATTAGTTTTATATATTACTAAGAATGTACGGAGTGTAACATAAAAACAATCGTTTGTGTTAACATAATACTGCACACACTCTTTTCAACTTTTAGTTCTCAATAAACTTTTTGGTAATAGTGAATGATCGCCACGACCTCATTTAATCCTTGATATATTAACAGTGTACCTATTTGAAAAAAAAATAATTTGTGCACTTTCAAAGATTTTTTATGTCGACTTTTTACAACTTCCTGGTCAACTTTTATTTCGTCTCCGTCTATCTATCGGTCTGTGCCACTCAAATTTCTAATAAACAATAGCGGGGATTTTCGGGATTGCCCCATTGTTGAAACATGTTATCAATTACCTTTACGAAGATAAGCGTTCAAACTTAACTCTTTTTTTTCACTTAAATGGAGATACCTTTTTAGCCGTTTTTCCGATTTTGATGAAATTTTATATGTACATGCGTGTTATAGATCTACATTAGTTGTTTCATTTAGTTATTTATTGTGTTAAAATCGATTATTGTAGAAAATAGTTATTAAAGAATAATAAAAAATCGAAACGAAAAAACGTTAAAAAAATAAAATAGTAAAAATCATAAAAACTACAAACGCAATATGTGATAGAAATTGCAATAATAAATTCATAAATTAAAAAAAATTTTTTAATCTATTTTTCTATTTATGAATTTATTATTAAAATTAATTTTTCTTATCTATTCAACAAACATTTTAACATACATTTTTTTTCGGATTCCTAACATTGATTTCAAATAACCTTACAACCGAATCCATGAAAAAATACAATGCACATAATAGACACAGAATTTCGTCGTGATCCTTTTAATCCTTTAATGGATTGAAATGAAGTAATCAATCTTTGTAATCGTATGAAATGAGTTTCATATGGAACTATTTTACAAAATATTATCATAGATCAAATTTATTATTAACTGACCTATTTATAAAGATTATAACTGATAAAAAATCCATTTACAAAAACGATTTTTTTTTTTAAAGAAAATATTGTTAAAAAAATCGATTAAAGTTAAGATTATGGTTTTTTTTTTCACATTAGTTACATTAGTCACTAGTATATATACTTAACACTCCATACCATAATTTTTTTTATTAAATTACCTAATTAATTTAATTTCCTATATCAAATAGCATTGTTAGTTTTTTTTTAATTAACTCACTTATTATTTCGTGAACATAATTTAAACAACTACTGACAATTTGTATTTGTAAATATAATTGTTATTTTTGTAATAATTAATAATGATATAATAAACGTAAATAAATTATATAAGTAGATAATTAGATAATTTTCTCTTCATACCGTTGTTGGAATTATGTAAAAATTTCTTTTAAAGTCTTTGAAAGAAAATATTTTGAAATTTGGTATGCACAATATTTGCATGAAAATAGAATGCTTATCGAAGAGTTTTTCTCGAAAAAATATTTTTAAATATAAAATCTTATTTTGTTTTTTATCTTTTTAGAGAATTCCTTCGAAAAGCCTTCCGTTTTCATGTCAAATTGTATATAACTAATTTCAAAACATTTGGATACTTATTTTTTGAGTTATTTGGGCCCAAAAATTGAAGGAAATGCAATTCATATTACATGTAATTAAAGTCAACAGCTTGTTGGAAGCACACTCTTTTATGTCAATAACAACAATCGCTCTTAACGAAACCAAAAAACTCAAAATATATAAAGTTTATAAATGCTATTTAAAAGCATAATTTAAACAACATTAATCTTAATTGAATCAGGAAGAGGTGACGTTCATCACATGTTAAAATGATTACATAATGTAATAAATAATTTTTCTAACATGCAATAAACTATGACAGAATACTTTTAATTTTAATAAATAAATCATAATTATGATCAATAATGTGTAACCAAAAAGTTTCTACACATATTTTCTTATTATAACCGGTACATATTTGTTTTTATTATATAAAAATAAATTAACAAAAAATATTCAATATTCAACAAGATGTGTGAATATTACTCGTAGAGGGCAGAGCAATAATGTTATGATTAATATATCCTTTGATAGCTTAGATCATATACTGCATGTTCTATGATTCGTAGTTTACCAGTCCATCTACTACCACTGTACTATCTATGTTATCATTTTTAATAAGGGTTATTTCGCGAACAGGAGCTTATGTACTAACGCCATATGTTGGTGTATAAGTGAATGCAGTTGGTAAGTATAATATATACTATATCGACCATTCACTAGCCCGAGGGTATGGTTTGATAAGTAAAATAAACACAACTTAATCTTAATTTTACCTTCTGGTCTGGGAGTTCGTTACACTAGAAGTACTGTCATCAAGGCATCAAAATTTTTTAATTTATTTTTATAGTTGATTGTCTTACAACAAATAAATGTTTTTAAAAAGCAAAAATATCTTGCCATTATTGCGGATCACAATAAATCGTACTGTATTCGATAGGTTTTTTAGAGTTAAACGAAAAAAATTGGCTTACCAGATTTTTTTGGGCGAAGCAGTCTGGCTTAACTATTTGAATGGTGTGAGAGAAATTTCACCATTACCACGTAAAGAATTTTTTTTAATTTTCCTTATTTTGATGTATTCAAAAACATTTTGATAATCTTCTCCAAACACCGCCGGAAATATATCAAGCGTACTAGTTCTTTTAATCATATAAATTATATTATTTATTTTTTTCATATAAATTAAAAAATTGCGATCCTCAATAATAGTTAAACATTTTTGGTATTTTATAATAAAAACATTAAAAGAATTTGTTTGGATACATTAAAATAATGTTAAACAATGAGAAGTTGTGCTCGACAAAAAACTAACCAACTAAAGGAATCCTAAAATTTGATTGAAAAACTTATGATTTAAAATTTTCATAATGCTCAGCGCACAATTAGCAGACACACATATTAGGCTGGATATATTAGAAAAATAATTGGGGTTCAAAAAGAAAATTTTGTTATAATTTTAATTTTCTCACCCTCCATATGTTTTTGGTCATTGAAATCGAATTTGAAGTTTGCGGGTAAAAGTTTATAATATTTAATGTATTTTTGGAAGACCGTTACTCCACTAAAGTAGTCTCAAAAAGGGCCTTATTTTGTTTTAAAAACTGAAAAAAGTGTCAAAATTTTCAAGTAAAGTGTTCAGAAAACAAAGTTTTGAGCAAAACTTTTACTCGCAAACTTCAAATTCGTGTTCATTGACCAAAAAAATATGGAAGTTGAGAAAATCAAAACTATAGCATAACTTTCCTCTCAGAATCCTATATCTCATAAAAAGGATGTTAGACACATTGAAGCAACAAGATACTACAAGTTATTAACTTTCGAGTTGAGTATAATAATTTTCTTACAAAATATTTAAAAAAATATTCAATAAATTATGATTAATATGCACCTAAAATTAATTGATAGTATAATAATAATAAAGGAAGGAAAAATGTATAAACAAATTATAATATTTTTAGTGAAAGCAAAATTTTGAACAAACAATTCAAAATATTTACTATTATAATTGTTTTTCAATTTATATTTAAAGAAGTTATGCTTCAATTATTTAATAAAATTAATTTAAAAAAAAAAAAGTTGTATTGTAAGTACAATACTTAGCATCTAATGTCTTTATTATTCGCAAATATGTATTTCAAAGATACTGCATACAAGAGATTAATATAAGCCAAACCAAAATTTAATTATTTAATTTTAATCAATTTATGCAATAGAGTACCTAAAATAATGACATACATAATATATTTCCTATTTATAATTATTACAAAATCGATTTCTGTTGGATTGAAATAAAATTTTTTTTATTGTTCATTAAGATTTGAATAAATTTAAATGTGTAACCAAGTTATTTTTTGAATTCGGCTCTCGTTTAAAACTACTATATGCCCGCTATGTACTAAATGATTTAAATAAAATATTTTAATTTTTCAGACAACCTTAACAGACATAAGAGTAAAATTCGGCTTTAAAATAATATTTTCCACTTATTTCTTAACCGGGAGCAGCCAGTAGTGCGCGCTACTGGCTGGAGCCCGGGGCAGTCTGCTCCAGCTGCCCCTTCCAATATGCCAAGTTTCATTAAATAGTGAATGTTATTCATTCTAAAACCGTTAGTACCTACTACTTTAAGAGAGATTGTACCCCTTATATAAAGCACATTTCTTTATGTAAGATGTCTGCTTCTAACAAGCTGTTTATTGAAATTACATGTGATATACATTGAATTTCTTTGAATTTTTGCGCACAAATAACTCAAAAAATACATTTCCAGATGTTATGAAATTTGGTATGCAAAATATTGACATGGAGACGGAGGGCTTGTCCAAGAGTTTTTCTCGAAAAGAAATTCTAAGGTAAAAATGAAAATTCGATTTTATATTTAGAACAAAAGTCTTCGACAAGTACTCCGTTTTCTTATGTCAATACTGCGCATACCAAATTCAAAACAATTGAAGAAGTATTCTTTGAGTTATTACTGTGCGAAAATTGAAAGATATTACATAAGATAATTTTTCAGTATAATTCAATCCCCCTTAAGCCATCTCATTTACACATTTTTACATTTTTAGTTTTTCTTATTTAGATTTAAATACTTCTTATCTAAATTATTTGTGTCATTTTTAGGCTCAATATATTCGAAATTAATGGTATGGTAGTTACCCAAAAATATTGAATAGTACAACATATTATTCTTTTATATAATCTTATGATCGAGTCCCCATGTGATCTAAAAATAAGATTATAAATTTTAAATCTTATTTTTGGATAAAATGTAATCAAGAACAAACTTTATTATTTCTACCATTGTCTGTTGATGTTTTCTTCAGTTGATAAATCGAAGTATTATAAAATATTTTTACACTTAAGAATTTTTAAAACTTGAATTTTTCCTATTTAAAAACTGATATCTCATTATGGAATCATATCACCGCTAAAAAGTTATTAGTTTTATAACATAAAACAATTTAACATTTACACACGAAACCCAAACTCGTAGGCCTTTGGTAAAACAAAATTTTAATTAACATAATACAAATTGATTTATTTATACATTCAATCATCATTATTTAACAGCAATAATTAATAATATTCATTTTATATTATTATTTTTAATAATTTGAATTTTAAGATTGTTAAACATTTTTACATAATATATTAAAATATTTAAAATAAAGTAAAAAAGAAAATTATGAATAAACTCGTTGAATTTATAATGCCAAATCGGCATTTCTTTATTACTTATCTGTTTTTTTAATGTATTTTCAATTATTTCAATATATCAGTTAACATCATAATATAGTTAGAAAATATCGATAATAAAAATATCAGTCCATTAAAATAAATTAGTTTCATTATAAAAAAAAGGATTTGTAATTTATAGAAATTTTTTATTATATTTATTATTATTTTATTTTTTTTTTTTTTTTTATATATATTACTTCATAATTCATTTTTTCTGTTTTTTTCAGCCGTACAAACTGCATCCAAATCGTTGATGGACTCAATATCAGAAGTATATGAAAGCCAATGGACTGGACATGATTTATTATATGTACAAACACAGAATATAGAAATGTTATGGCAAGATTTTAGCCACAAATTGGGTGACCAAGTGTTAATCCCATTAAACACTTATCAAAGTCAATTTCCAGAAATGAGGGTATGTTTATTATTAATCAATAAATAATGACACTAAATATTTAGCAAATTTCCAGTTTTTATTAACAAAAAAAATATTGTAGCAATATTTTTTCGGTTAATATAACCAATTTTAAACATTTCAGTAGAACTTGTGTCAAAATCAGTTAACAAAAAAATAAATCCAAAAACAATAATAATATTTATATAAAAAATTTCAAGCGAAATTGTGTTTTATTTTATCATTGATCCATTGTGTTCTTTCAAGACAGTTATTTATTTTAATAAATTTTATATATTGCAGAGTGTGATATTTTTTATGGATCATTGTACATGTTCTGTCTGTTTTTCGCAAGTTATAATAGTATAACAGTATTAGAATAAGAGATGGCGTCAAATTTTACTAGAGTATTTTATTGCTCTTAAATGCTTTAATGAATAATTTGTAAACTGCTGATGAGGGAATCGACCGTCCAATTCCTTGCGTTGAGCTGCGGGAGGATGCAAATCTAGCAGAAATAAAGTACAATTCGGAACATTTCATTGGTGATAAAAAAAATTTTCTTACATAGTTTTTATGAGTATAAATTGATATAGGACTATTGAGTATAAAATACATTGTCAGTTGCACGGCTGATGTTGCTTTCTCCAGTCAGCTACGCACATGAACATGTATAAAAACAAAAAAATCGGAGTATTTTATACCTGCTGAAACTTCTTCTAGAAGATAGTTGATGGTCTAATACCGATTAAAATCAACGTCAGCTGACTATGGTATGATGCAAACACAAACACCGCCAGATGCAGTGTCGCACAACTCACGGTTTGTTTCCTTATATATCTGACTGTCTCTGTACCGTTCGATTCTCAACTGATCAATTTTGTTTTTTCAAAATGATTATTAGTTGTATTGAAAAATCAGCTTTATTGATATTAATAATGCAAAGTAATTCAAGTGTCAAATCAAAATATTGCATAGTACTATAAGTGGATCATCGTATCGTGATATTTTAGATTTTAAAAAGCAAATAATTTGAGAAAACTTCATCAATATTGTGTATCATGTTAAATTTATCTTAAAAATGATCAAAAAATCTAAAAAAAGTCATTAATTCTTCTTCATCACTATAATCATCACAGTCGGAAACACTCTCTCATGCTCACATGGTGCGACTTCAACCCTGTATTCTACAAGAAAGGAAAGGATAGACAGTACATTCAAACGCTCATCAATATTTAAGATATACATGAAAAGGTCCGGATTTTATTCTAATTCTGCAAGATTTGCATCCTCTCCCACAGCATAACGCAACACGGTCGCGTCGATTGACGATTGTTTTGATTTGTTATTGATTACAAACATCAATTTAAAAACTAATTCATTAGCAATAAAATCTATCATCAAAAAGGGACGCTCTTATATCATATTTTTTGTATTTTAAAAATTAAACCAACTTTATTTTAAAGAAAAGTTTTTTAAACATTTGGTTTATTTTTATATAGAAAAAAATTGACAAACGTGGTCGTAAATTAGTTGATTATGATGGACAAAGACACAATTTTCAAAACTTACAAGCAAATAATGCTAAAAAACGAGATGATGTCAAATTAACAAAAGCACGTGAACAATTGGAAGAAGCAAAACGTACTTATGAACAATTAAATAGTGAATTACACGATGAATTGCCAGCATTATACGATTCAAGAGTTCTATTTTTAGTTACCAATTTACAAACATTATTCTCGGCTGAACAAGTATTTCACAGTGAAACATCTAAGGTAAATAAATAAATAATATATTTAATAATTATTGAGAAATGTTTCGCGTATGCTACTTGACATTATAGAACAAATGATTGCATATCGTATTTAATACTAACTAGTCTAGAGAGGTTATAGTTACTCTAATCAAATAAACGGAAATGATGCGAAACCACGGTCAAATTTGTTGATAAATAAACAACATGCATTCAATATCATCTAAGTTTTTAAATAGTCAAAACATCAAATTCAGTTGTCACAATATTAAAAATGACAAAAACTTTTAATTAAAAAATTATGCTAATACAATAATAGTAATATCTCTTCGTAAAATAAAAAATATTGTGGATGTATATGAAATGAAAAATAAAATAAACAAGTAAATGATTTAAGTACAACAACAAAACTCAAAAATAAAATTGAAATATTGTATTGTTAAAGTGGCTATACAGTATATGTGGCGAACTATTATTAACTATGTAATTTATTAATATTCCATGAGATAATAGGTATTTTCTGATTGAATTTATTTCAATAAATATGATTAATTTCATATAAAATTTTCAATAACAAAATTTCATATGAACGAAATAGTTTTATAAGAACTATTTCTGCTCTAAGTCTAGGGATGGAGTAATCGAATATAGCAATATTGGCCACATTGGCCTAAATTCGAGCATAATTCATGCAGATATAAGTAAATCTCTTTGCCTCTCAAATAATCCTGTAATACAATAGCAAATAATTAATTGGCTTGTAATATAATAATTAAATTTCCATACTTACGTTACACACTTGTATATTTCAATAGTTATATTTCACACTATACCGCATAGGGGAGGAACAATAATTTTTGGAATTGATTATTTTGAAAATTTGAGAAAAATATGATATATATATTTGTCTTTTAAATGAGATTTTGCAAATTTCTTGTACAAAAATTTCTTTATTATTAATTTTTCAAAATATTTTAATTGTTTATGGCAATATTAAAAATAAATCCGATTAATAAAATTATATTAAAATACTATTTTGTATGCAACCAGACAAAACCATATTTTTAACAGATATCTCTTTTTATCAAAGTTTTATTGAAAAATTAATTTAACATAAATTATTTCTAGTCTTTTGCTGAATTAGAAGCAATTGTTGATAAATTAGCAACCAACAGTCAAAGAGGGTCATACACAATTAAAAAGAGTTTAAATAATTCACCACCAGCCATAACAAAATCAACAAATAACTCAGTACATCTGGCAAACAATACAAGTCCACCATCATCACCAATTAGCAATAAAACTCCAAGTAGGTATCTTAATAATTTTGAAAACATTTGCTGTGTTTATTTTTTTTGCATAAAGCCTTTTTTTGTTTGTGTTTTGCACTCAAACTTAGTTTTTATTATTGGAATATTGATAAATGTTTCGTATAAATCAAATTTTCAATAATAGATGTCGTTAAAATAATTTACAAAATAGGCATTTTCCAATGGTGAATATAATTTAAAAAGTCCATATTCAGGATAAATAAGATATAAAATCGCACAGTGAATGACATTGTCTGTTCTTTAATTTATAGAAGACTCAGTAAGAAGTATAAATATATTATTATTACTACGAGTTATCTCCAAAAGGACATGTTAGTCGTCGCTAATTTGAAGACACAGTCACAAAGAAAGTGTTGCATTAGATTAACAAGTCAGGGAACTAATTAAGATTAGCTCTTTCATATTAATGATGATTAGAATGTACTCAAAATAAGTGTATTTAAATTTCTAATAATATAATAGCAATGAAGAAGAGATAGCAGTTGTTTTTCTGTTTCACATTATTTGACCAAGAGGGAATTATCTTTGCAAAAGTATTATGCTCCATTGAAGATTAGATCACATTTAGTATATTTGAAAACAGAATATACTCGTAATTTTATTAAAAGAAATAATTGATTTATAAATTTTGATTTTTAAAATCGAAAAGAGGATATTCCTAGAACACTTTACTTAATTCCTCTCTTCGAATTTTAAGCTGACCTGAATAGGGCTCACGTGAATAATGATTATGAAAAATTTTTTACAAAAATGGTATATATCAACTTTTGCTAGAAAGTGTTTTAAATATTAAAATATTTGTAGAACTCGAAAAAGATAAGAAACTTTTGAAAGTATTCTTAATTCAAATTTGATTTGCATCTCCAATTAGTTGTTTCTTTGAAAAATTAAAAAAAAAAAAACTGTTTTCACCCTTCAAACTTTTAATAAATAAATAAAAATTTAACAAAAGTTAATAGAAATATTTAAAAGTCAAAATGAGGGTTGCAATTAATAAGATAAAACTTAAGTGAAATATTTTGAGGGCTTCCAGGATTTCGATTTAATACAAATTCACCCCCATTTCGGAAATATTTCTGTATTAAAGAAGGCAATTTTGAAATCACTTTTTTATTATATCATTGGAAAATAACCTAAAACGTGTGTGCATTATTCTTTGATGTATTTTTTAGCTGATTCGGGTGAATCACCAATAAAAACAGAAGCAAGTGATGTGTCTAATAAACGTAATTCGAACGAGCCATCATTACAACAACAACAACCACTTCCATCAATCCCATCCACAAATTCCCCAACATTAAATGGTAACAATACTACTACTTCTAATAATCAAACAACAAATCCATCTAGTAATGATTTAACAGATTCTAATAATGCCAGTAATAATAATAAACGTGTTGAGGAATTGTACGATATACCTGTTGGTAAGATGTTTTCTTTTTTTCAAATGCTTTTCTTTTTTATTTTGTTTTGATTAATAATATTTGCAAATAGTAAAATATACTATTTGAGATGGAATTATCCATAATACTACAACAAAAGATATAATAAGTGCTATATATTTTCCGTTGATTTTTTGTCAAGCAAAGTAAAATTGAACTTCGTGATTGATCATTTCTAGCAAAATTTAATTACTTGCTTAATTTAAATGTTTACTAAGGTCCTAAAACAATTTCAAGTAAGTCTAGCAGAGTATGAGCAAGAGCTAATAAAGCAACATGTGTAAAACGGTCTAAAGTTTAAACTACCGTATACCACCCAGAACGTGATGTTGGTCAAAGAAGATAAAATTATGATTAAATTAATGAATTAAGCAATAATAAGAAAACTTATCTCTGCTCTATTCGATGCAATTATTTGGTATTATTTTGAAACAGATAGAGATGGGTCATGAGCAGCTAATTCATAATTCTTTCAATAATTCTAGTTTATATTTTAAAAAATGTTAAAAACATATTATTTATATTTATGACTTGTTTTTTATTATTAATAATAACCAGAAGCGTGGGCACGATAACTACCAAAATAAGTTCTACGTTTTTTTTCATTATTTCGAAAAATCTAATCGTGTGTAGATTATTTAAATTTATGCATTAACGATGACAAAAAAAAAACACGTTTGCGCGTATTGTGAGCCAGGCTTAATATTTCAAATTAGATAACTAGATACAATCACTATTCAGTGAATGTTTGTTAATTTTAAATATCAACGGATTCTAATTAAAATAATCCTATATAAAAGTCTTGATACGTATCCAATTAAGGAAGTACGAGCGCCAGGCGGTGTGGGGATAGGTATCGACTCTAGCGCGGTAAGGGGAACGCAGTAACCATATGATTTTTTTCAATATATAGATATACATTTAACATTGGCTAGTGGCGGCATTTATTTTTCTTTTAATTAATACACTTTAATTAGTCGGGCAAGTGTAAATGTTTTTGAATTAAATTTATCACTAATATATTTACTTTCATCCATAAGTTTTTTAAAAATATTTACCGACAGTTTTACGAGAAAAATACAGAAATGTATCAATGTTTGAAGGTTACCCCATAAGACCAATGTTAAATTGCTCAACTTTAAAGTTAATTATTTATTTAAATGATCGGGCAATCTCCTTCAAATTTTTGGAATTTGTTTAGACATATTTAAACTTTGTATTAAAAAAAAATCAAGCCTTTTATCAAAAGTTGCCTTGGTGCTCGTACTTCCTTAAAGGAGGCCATTATTTACTAATTTTGCGTTACATATAAACTAGAATCTCTCCAAACGGGTAGATAAAAAATCTAAATATGAGTTCATAATTTAAATGTGTAAAATGCATATAATTTAACGTTTTAGTAAAAATGTTTTTCTATGTATTTATACCAAATATAGAGGATGTGTTAATAAATAATTGAAGCAAGATTCATTCTAGTGTCTGTATAAATAAAAGTATCTAAATACAGTTTTTAGATATATTCGTTTAGTAATAGGTGACTATAATCATTTAATAACAATATCGTTTTTCATAATTTAGGTGCGAGCACAGATAATTTGCCACCAGGTGTATTATACCGAGTGAAGGCCACTTACAAGTATAATAAGGAAGATGTTGATGAATTGTCGTTTGAAGTTGGTGATACTATTCGAGTTGTTGAATACGATGATCCTGAGGAACAGGTAAATAACAAATTTTTATTGTCCCACTTATTTTCAAATATTTTAACATTTAATTTTTGGATATTATTCTTTGCTCCAAATTTATATTTATTTTTTTTTTTTTTCATCTAAATAAAGTGGGATTTAATTATTAATTAAACATAAATTTTATCCAAAATTTGTTTTGTATTAGTTGTTCTAAAATTCAATATAGTCAAGTTGTAGTTTAAAAAACTAGAGAATAAAATTGAAATAGGGAAACTTTTTTATATTATAATTTTATAATGATATGCTATTAATTACATAAATATTATAGAAGACTGCGACATAAAAAGAAAAAAAAATTACATATAAAAGTTCTTATGATGGTTTTATTCAAAACTTGTTTTTTAATCTTTGTTTGCAAAACAATAAACTTAAATGTAACATATTTTGCAAATTATGCAAGGGACCTAAATGCCGACGATGTCAAATTAACATAGAGAAATTATTCTTGTTGATGATAATATTGTTAATATTATTATTGCAACATTAAAGCTGTAGCATATTTTTGATAAAATAACAAACTTTGAAAGAAATTTTGTAAATAACATAAGAATATATTGTTCAAATTGTTTAATTTATAATAAAATTATTTTTACTAATTTACAGGAAGAAGGTTGGTTAATGGGAATTAAAGAAAGCACAAATGAAAAAGGCATGTTTCCCGCAAATTTCACAAGGCCAATATGAGTATAAAAAACAAGTTATTATATGTTTTTTTGTTTATTTTCTTCTTTCGTTTATGTTTTTGCTCTTACGTAAAAAAATTAAACTAATAATGTATTTTCATAATCCAAAAAGAAAATAAGTCTCAATTAAAATTTATTTCAAAATAAATACTCAAATACATTATTAGTTCAATACGTCGTGCCCTCCCAAAACATATATACAACAAAAAAAAAACATATATTTCATGTTTAAATGAAATGTTGATTTAATTAAAATAGTTAATAAAAATACATATTATTATCTAAGTGCCTTTTTAAAATAAAAACATAAAAAATATTAATTAAAAATATTTATAAAGAAAAAAAATTTATTAAATAATAAAACCGGCACTTTATTAGAAAAAAAAGAGATAATCTATAACGACCAATTAGATTTTAAAAAAAAAATTAACAAATTAATAACTGAATTTAAAACAAACAAAAAATCAATAATGTCTCCTTTTTTAAAATAAATGACTTCTTTTTTAAGAACAAATGTGCTGAATTAATAATTATTATTTAGTTTATAATTTTATTAATATTTTGTTTAAGTGGAATTTTTATCAACATTTCTTTTTTACTATGATTATGTAAAGTTTATTTATGTGTGTCTCGAATTTGATAATTCATATTTAAATAATAAAAATAGCTAAAATTTTTCATAAATTATATTAACCTCGCTCATTAACATTATTAAATAAAAAAAAATTAATTAATATGTAGTGCCAGTCTTCACAAAAATTGGTGCGATTGAACTTATTTAATAATATGAGATCTTATATTAACTTGAATCAAATTTTCTGTTAATTTATTGAATTGATTCAAGTAACTAAGGATAACAAATGTATACATTGAAAAATATTTATTTTTAATTTTGCTGGCAAAATTGCATTGTTATATTCAAAAAATTCAAATCCTGGCTTTCTAGCGTCGTATTTACCTACTTTTCAACTTTAATTTCTAAGGAGTGAAGAAAAAACCGTTTGGGATTTTACTACAAATACCCGTTGTGTTTTTTAAATAAAACTAAAAGTCGGCTAATAATAACTTTATCAATGATTAACGATTTTATTTGGAAATTAAAGTAGCAAAATTTTCTTGCTGAATTCAGGCTTAAAATACACGAAATTAATAAGTAGAATATAAAACTTTGATAGAAACTTTAAAATATTCTGAGATCCGCCAATAAGTAATATTTTATTGACTCTATTGACACAAAAGTTTTCCTCGGATTTAACATATTTGAATTCATTAAATTCACTAAATTCACTATTGCAGTATATTTTCGAATACATAAATAGCTTAAAAATTGATATTTTTAACGGCATTAATAATATAGGACAGTAATCTTTTCCGATGATATGATTAACAAATTTATTTTGTAAAATATCATATTAAAAAAATTATAAACATAAGTTTAGTTTACTTACATAAATGTATATATTGTGACATCCAACCAACTCCACTCAAATCGGCTTATAACCCAACTTCAAAGATACATTCTTCGTAAATTAAAAAAGTATGTATCTTTCTCGTGTAAAGGATATATTGATTAGCATTATATTGACACGAAATTCATGATCTCCAAATCGTCTCACGTTTAATGTAATCAATTTCTTTCTGCTATTTTTTATTTTAATTAAATATGAATTCTCTATTCAAATGGAATTAAAAAAAGAGAAATGTTGATAGTTCCAAAAGAATATAAAATTATATACATAAAAATAATTTAAAGTATTAATAATTCCGTTTTTTTCTTAAACATGTTTATAAATGAATAGTATCACACACATCATTTTAATTAATGTAAATATTTAATTAATTTTCAAGTAATATTGTTGTTTCTAAATGTATATATAAACAGGAATAATATTTTTATTTCTTTGGACGTTAGATTTATCGTTATTATTTATATATTGTTCTGTTTTATAATTAAAATCATTCTCGTTTCCATTCATACATAAACTTTCTGTTTTCGTTTTAACGTATATTAATATAAAGATTAAAATTATGTACCCATAAAAATTACAAAAATGAATGGCATTATATTAATGGTGCTCGTAAAGCTGTAATATTTTTATTTTATAGTTAACATGAAAATTTATTTTACAATAGACATACTTTATTGAGTAACAATGGCGTTTAATTTCTAACTTTTGTTACGTACTCTGATTTTTTAGACAGATATGCAGTTAGAAACATAATTTTAGGGAATTTAAACAACCATTTTAGTATATTTTGATAAACTTTACCTTATGTTTACTTCGAGAAATATTATTTTGATACTTTTTTCGGAACGAAAATTTTGTTTGATCCCCAGCTTTATCAATGATAACGAATAGAAAAATAAAATAAAAGACTTTTGGACACTTCAAGGTTGTAAAAATCATGATGGAATACGTTTTGAATTCACTTTTAAGTTTTTGCTATTCAATTTGAATAGCAAATGTATTTTAGTTTTGTATTCTTTATCATTGATATACTTTGTGATTTCCTCAAATTAAACCGACAAAAATTAATCAAATTACTTCTTAAGTACACGAATTAAGTACAGGATATAATTCGGTTTGTCATTGAGACAGACATTAAAATGTTCAAAAAATGCCTCAAAATATTTCTTGGCCTAAATACATAAATTTCTTCAAAAAATGTTAATTGATTTGAATGGATCCGATTTAAAATATTGTGTGCGATTTATCTAATGAACAAATATGTACTTCACATTTTAATGGTTATAAACTTGTATTGCCTTTTAAGTGCCAAGTGTTATTAATTATATTTTGTAAATGATTTTGAATGTATATAAAAAAAATATTAATAAATTTTTTGAGAAAAAAACGATTTGAAAATATGGCAAACGAATCTATAACTGTAAAGGTTTAATTTGTTATTTATTTCTTATATTATAAATATAAAGTATGTAATTGTTTTATTTATGGAAAAAGAAACAATAGATATGTAATTTTCATATAATTTTATGTAGAATTTTTACTAGCATTTAGTTACGAATTTGTGCATTGGCATTTGAACACTTGGACATTAAGTGAATCATTTATGACGCACTTAATCATTAATGAAATATATTTGTTCCTTGTAATTTTATAATACTTAATTTCATAAACAAATGGGATTCCAAATATATAAGAAAAGTTTCTGGTATTTATTTATTTTTAAAGTATAATTTATATATTTATATATATAATCTGAACCTTAGATTATGACTATAAGATCTAAGATCGGATCAACTTATGCTACCGTGTTAAAAAAATACTGGAATTAAATTCTAAAAAAAACTGACATAAAAATTTAAAACGAAAAAATTTTTGCATTACATTACAGCATTTCAGTTTTTCATATATATTTAGAATTTCCAAATTAACTCGATAAAATACAGAATATAATAAATTCAATACTTATCACTATAACAATGGAAAAATTTACTGAACATTTATGCATTTAATACGAACATCGATTGAGTAATCTAAAACTTAACTCTTTGCTAGTAAAAATAACAGTTTTTATCAAATTAAAAAAATCTCTTTTAAAAATCATTTTTGAAAAATGCATTTTCCCCTGATCTGATCACAAGATTATTATAATCTCAGTATATAAATAGCCATTAAGAAAAATAACTCAAACTAAGTATTCCAAACTATATCCAGAGATTATTATTATTTATATTGTAAAAAAAATCAGGCAATCCGTTTGTTTATAATATTTTTATTTTATAATACTTGCTAAAGTTTCTAAAGTTTTTTGTTTTATTTTTCAATAAAAAAGTGATAACTAATAATCGATAATAAGCGATAATATCATTGATTTCTGTTTGGTTTTTTATTTGGTATAGAATTTATATATAAATAAATAACACGAATTGTTTTTTTAGGAGGATTGTTGCCTCTGTAATAAGTACACTCCTTAATGTATTATCTTTAAATTTACATAACATTTCACATTAATTGGGCGAGCTTATTACATAAATAATATTTAGGGGAATTGAAACATAGTACTAAAGCACACTTCTTTATATAAAATTTTTCAATTTTCGCGCACAAATAACTATAAAAATACTTATCCAAATGTTTTGAAATTTGATATGCGCCATATTGACTATTCTCGAATAATAATTCCTAAATATAAAATCGAAATTTGATTTAAACCTTAGAAATTTTGTTTCGAGAAACACTCTTTTCAACCTTATACATTTTTTTTCGAGAAACACTCTTCGACCAACCTTCCGTTTCATGTTAATATTATGCATATCCAATTTCATAACAATTGGGTAAGTACTAGAGTTAATTGTACGCGAAAATTGAAAGAAATACAATTTATATTACATGTAATTTAAGTCAACAGCTTGTTAGAAGTACACTTCTTACATAAAGAGTGTGCTTTATCAATCTTAAACTAAGTCCATTGATTAATTCATTGTCAGTAAAGGTGTATTTTTAAGATTATCCTTTTTAATAAACGTACCAAGATAATAAAGAGATGTATTACAAAATACAAAATATTTATCAGCGCATAACTTTTCTATTGGATTATTCAGTTTGACTTTTTAAGCGATATTGTATACATTCGATAATATAGAACTACATTACATTATGTTTATATAAAAATTTGTAGTGTATTTGTAATCTCAATGAATATATAGCATTTTATCTTGTTTATTATGGTCACTCCATATAATTCATATAAAATTCCATGTAATTTCTTTTGGCTCGGTAAACATGTTTATAAATAATTTAAGTGTTGATTTCAATTTTTGTCTTATTTATTTATTATTTTGTTTACAATATAAAAATAAGAGTATATAAAAACTATTTACAATAAGAAGTAAACTAAACCTAAGAATACTGTGCATCTGAATTCTTTGATTAAGCAGAAACATCGGGTTCAACACTTGAAACGATAATTGTAGAATTGATTGCTGCCTTATTTTTTAAATTAAAATTTTTGATTATGGAAAACGAAACGCTAATAATGAATATTAGTTATCATCGTCTTTGTAAAAAAATATTTATTTGCATTTATTCTACAAATATTTTATTTTATGTGAAGTATACTTTAGCAAGTCTTCCAGTATTAGAATAGTATGAAAAATATGCTTTATACACAAATTACGTTTTAGGTACTCATTTTTTTTAACAACATCAAAATGCTCTATAATTTAAATATATAGATTTTACTAACAGATTAATTAACTTTTTAGTTAGCATACACTACAAAAAAATAATATATAAAGCTATTTTACAAAGTTGCTCAATAATTCTAAACAAACCAAAAGTTAATTTATTTTAAAGTAACGTCGAAGTTTATTTATCTATATTGTGTCCTATTTTTCGAACAACGCCAAAAAAGAAGATTTATCATTATTATGTTTATTTCGGTTTTCACATTAAAGCCAAAAGATACTTTTGTGTATAAATTAAGGACTTATTCTAAATTCTGATTTATTGAAACTTAATATAATTAAATTGTACTCGAAATAAATAACTATTTATATTTTAAAAAATTAACCTCGGAATTCACATGTAAAATAAACAAATATTTCTAGCATAATTTCCCAGACAAACATTAAATTTTGCAAGCATATACTTTAAAATAATTATAATAGTTTAAAAAAACTAAAAAAACACGCATGCATGCGTAGTTCGCGCACTAGCTCTATCTTTATTACTCTCATGCAAAGGATCCGTTCAGATGCGTTCTGCAGCCAACTTCAGAGAGTTACCTACAGACAAACAAACATACGAGTGAAGCTAATAAAAGCGTGTTAAAAATATAAATAGTATAATTACTGAATATATTAGTAAAGGTGTCCTTATGGAAATTATCTCATATATAATTTTAATACAACTCTGTAAATTTGAATGTGGCTTAATTCTACCCAGTCTAACACAACATCAACAGGAAGATAATGCAATAGTAAATTCAAAACTTAATTTGCTTGACACGCGATAAAACCAAGTGTTCATTTTTCAAAAACCTGAAAAATCATTTACAATCTTTAGATTGTTTCAATTTAAAATTGAGAAAGAAAACAACGAGTTAACCAAAATTTTTGTAAAGAGTTGTTAGTCTAGGTATACTTAATTAAGTCACGGGCAATATTTTAGAGGTGTCTTTTAAATGACTTGATAGGTGATGTAAATTCGTTCTATATCGGCATATGTATAAATTTGCTTTAAAATTCGTTAACAGTAAATTAAATTTTGGGGAATTGTTCAATTAATAAGAATTACTGAGCTTAGCCATGTTTTGATAATAATTTTGGATAGAAATAATATTTTTATCAAAGATTTCACAAATAATGGTGTAATTTTTTTTAAAGATTATTTATTTGTTTTAAATTTTTTCCATTTTATCATCAATTATCATATTATCAAGTAATAATATTGTTACCTAATAATTTCGGACTGTTGTTTTTAAGGGTATATGTGCTCTATCGTTTTTCTTTTTTTTTTCTTTTATTTATTTGTTCATAATATTTCAATAATGAACTACATTTTTTTAAGTTTGCCATTTGTATAACCTGATAAAAATGATAATATTAAAAATTTATCTATGAAAAATGTACAATTTATATGAATTTCATTTAAATAAAGTTTATAATGTTTTATTTGTTACGATTTATTGATTTTTTTTATTGAAACATATTCAGTTAACCTTAAGTTTTGGATCGTAGCATCTAAAAACATTTTTCATGGAAGGCACATGCACATGGTTTTGAGACCACAAAAATAGTTGATTACGGGAGATAGTTTTTAACATTTTTAGCTTTATTTCATAGAACGTGGTTGTTTGTTTTATTCATTTTCAGTGATTTTGCAAATTTAAAATTTTTTTCTAAAAAACAAGAACAATGGCAACCTCAAAAATCCTCTAATTTAACAGAAACATTTTTTAATTTGGTACACATTAATTGCTTTTTGGTCGATTGAAATTGAGTTTTAGGTATGTACAGAAGAAAACCAATTGAAAGGAGTTTTTTTTTCAGGCATGAACACATTCATTCAGAATAGGGACAAATATAATAGTAAATTTTGGAAACAATTGAAAAACTTATTTTTTGCAAATGAATTATTTTAATGATAAAACAGAAATCAATTATGTAATAATGTTCAAACAATATTCCCCTGAATTTAAGAAATACTATTATTTTATTGAAAAATAAATTATATATGGTTAAAATTAGATTATAGTTGCCTTATAAGACTTCGTAATTAGTAATATATAAATAATTATACATCAGGATGATTGTTTTTAAATTATTAAATTAGTATGCGTGGAATTATTAAAATTCAGCAGTGAATAAAAAGCTGTATTATTTAATAAATTTTAACTTGGTACTTCCAATTAAATAGCTGTTTTTAGAAAAATTATCCTTATTGAAATTTTACAGATAAGAAGGTAAGTGAATTATTTAAAATATTAGGTAAATTTAGTTGAATAAAATTTTACATTTTGGATTCTTTAAGAAGTATGTGAAAATATTTTTACAGTCTTACAAACACATTGAGTTTAGCTACTCAAAAAACCACCGCTAAAAAAATATTGAACTATCCTACGTTTTCAATAAGTATATAAATAACCAATTAAAATCAATTGCAAAGTCAAATTATTTCATCAACCTAAATATATTCGCAAAATTGGACCACAACAAGTTCATATTCAGGTAGCATAACGAATCGATATAAACTACTTTTCAAAATCGGTGAAGAATTACGGTCTATTATATTTTTAAAAACAATAAATTATCTACTTTCTACTTGGCCATAAGAATTTTTCATAGGAGGAATTTAATAGATTTAATTTCACGAAAAATTAAATTAAATAAATTAAATGTTATATTTTACGAATAGGTTATATATGTTTTAAATATATTTGAAAAAACGGTATTTATTAAAATATATTGTTAATTATGTGTATAAAACTTTTATTTTTATCTCCTTTATATTGTTTACATTACCTTCATAGACCGACGTTCACATGTACTCAGATAGATGAAATAATGATATGTAAAATCAATAAATTATAAAATCCAAATGTTTATCACAAATATTAACTGTCTTCGCTTTTGATAACGGAAGAAAAACTCTCGATAATAAGAAAGTTTGTTGTTGTATCTGCCTATTAATATACTATGATGCATCTGTGTGTGAATATGATATAGATGGTGACTTTTTTTTAACTGCATCGAGAAACGAATGAAAATTCAACAAACAAGCAAATATGTTACAAAGTATTAAATTAATACTTTGAGTATAAAGCATTAATGTTTCGAACCAGTAATGCTTTACAATCGTGACTAATCTGCGGTTTTCTAATTAAATTTTGCAAATGAACTTTGGAGAGGGTTATTGGTTTACTAACGTTTAGCTTAATGTAAACTAAATACCATCAAAGATTCTAAAAAAAATCATCAAAATCTCGCAATGATTGTTTATAACGTAGTTCTGACATGTTGCTGTAGAAAAAAAAATAGTTGGGTAGTCGCCAGTTGGTTTCTTAAAACAAGTACTGGTAAATTATTTCAGACAATCTCTGCATAGGCAAAATATTGTTTGCTCTCTGTAATCATTTTCCATAAGAATTTATAAATAAATATGTATTAAAAGTATAATAAGTATTAGGTTGTTTTATATTTCCAAATTGACCTATATGAAGAAGTTATAATAATCGTGAAATTTTTTAAATATTTAAACAAATTCAAATGAATATTCTCGAACATGAAAAAAAATATTACATATATCATTGCCAATGAAAGATAGATATTTCTACTGAAATAAAATTTTCTATTGTTAAAAATAAATAATATTTCAAGATTACAAGGTATATATTTTAGAATTAACCCTGTAGGTATATAATTCTCACGTGAGAGAAGATTAGAAGCCATATTAATATATAAAAAAAATATACAGGCCAAGGGTGCATTCAATGTTCTTTTATATTATAATTAAATAAGTAAATAAAATTTTTTAATGAATTAAATTCATATTCGCGGTTAATTTAAATGTTTGCGCAATATCTGTACGAATTTGGATGTTCGTTGTCGTTTTGTATTTCCTGCAGCGCATAATCATTCAAGTTGAGTCCGCCACATACCGCCATATTGAGGAAAGGCGGCTGCCGTCTTATCAAAAAAGTGGATATTAATTGTGATTGTGCAATATTGTCAGTGGTAGAAGATATTTGTACCATATGGATATTATCTTAGGTACGAATTGATAAAATGTGATTGTGAATATTGAATGTGTTTTAAAGTGAATATATTAAAATAAAAATAAGTTGATATCAACGACGAATCCACTGTGCACTGTGCTTTGATCTCTCCTCTGCATCGTTCGATTACTTTGACTTTTTGTGTCGACATATCATCAATGGTGAGGCCCATATAATTGTTAATCAGTAATCCCGTTAAATACACGTGTGTGTTGCATTTGGCTTCTTTCGAATCTAGTTAATTTAATCTGATTATTGTATTAGATGACGTGCGATGACAGTAGAATATAAGTTGAAATATCCGGGTGATCTCTGACAGGGTAGCGCTACTATCTCGTAAAGCTACTACCACACCCAGTGAGGGAGGCCGGCTGTATATTCTGTATGTATCGTTCGCTGTTTGAGTTTTCGCGATCAGTGTGTTTATACAGACAACTTTTCATGTAAAATTAGGATTTTTTAATAGTGTCGTACAACTTTTTTTTCATATTCAATTTTTTTTTTTTAATAAAATTTTTTTTATTTATTTTTATTTTTAAATGAACAAGAAACTTTTAATTCGATAACAGTAGCACAGTGGTGAAGTGTTGACTGTGATTTAATTTTAATTTTTTTTTCTTTTATTTTAAATCGCAGGGTGATTATATTAAAAATTAATTTGAGTGTGTCTATCCCATGTCTTGTATTTGTTGTTTAGGAGAGCCGCGTGCGTGATCGCGAGCGGTCTGGTGAGAGTGTGTTGCAAAAGCACGGCCACGGCTCGATATAGATAATATTGGCTGTGAAACCCTCCGGAGTATAACATGGCAATGACAGCATGTTGTCTGTCTGAGGAGGCCAAGGAGCAGAAACGAATCAATCAAGAGATCGAGCGACAACTTCGGAGGGACAAACGAGATGCTCGACGAGAACTTAAATTATTATTGTTGGGTAAGTATTCGAAAATTCAAGAAAACAAATTTTTAATGATTTTAAAATGATCTATCACCTGATATGTATTAATTTAAAAGATTTAATTTAATACTTCTAAATTCATAATTAAAACCAAAAACTAATTCATAAATTAGTTTTTGGTTGGTAAAACAAAAAAAATTTTGTTAAAATTTTTTTGAATGTTTATTGAGTTTCAGATATAAATGCCTTATATCTCACAAACTAATTCCAATTTTTATAATTTGTGTATTAAATGTTTAAGCATAATAATTCAAGAAATGGTATGAAATCATAAAAAAATATGTCAAAATCACATGAGTTTGGATTAGCCGAAAATTCTTTCAAAGTGATTGGTGTTCTTTAACATACTTTCAACGTTCTCGTTATCTATTAAAAGTTTCATACCAAAGTAAATTTTAGGAAAAAATTTCAAATTAAAAAAAGAGAAATGAATGCCTTTAGAACAAGGAAATATGTTCTAAAAACATTTATTTATAAATTTAAAAAATGAGTTTCTTCAAAATTAAAATTGATTTAAAAATATATATATTTTTTTGCCCCCCTTTTTTTAAATCCAAAAAAATGCTGAAATTAATGCATCAATCTAAGACATTTTTTTGTTAAATTTCTGTTATACTCTTCCTTGTCTAATTAATGCTTGGATGTGAAAAAAGGTCTAGGAGAATATTAGAAAATACTTTTGAATAATTCTTGTTGATTTTATACACCTATATTTTTAGTGTAAACATGTCCGTTTTTTGAGATATGAATAGTTTGTTCATTTTAAACTAAAAAGTTTAAAATAAATGTAATAAAAAAAAATTCGACTTAACAGGAATGAAGTAATTAGCTGAACTAATTAAATTAATAGACTCCTCTTAAATATTTGTATTCGTTATTAATCGTTTTATAGGTATTTCAAAAGTTCCACCTGTAAATTAAATTGCAAAAGAAAAAAAAACGCATTTATTCTGTAATTTTTTTAGTGATATGCATATTATCAAAATTTTAATATAAATGATACTCTTGTATATTTCATTAAGTGTTACACATATTCTGTTGCATCAATTACCTTCATGTCCAAAATGTCCAAAAGTATAGGGTAGAAAGGGACAATTACGTTCAAGCATTTTATATGTTAGGTACTAAATATGATAAAATCACAATGTGCACTCTTTTTCAACGGTGTGTTTTTAAGGGACAGCCTATATTGCTCTTCTTTCAGTTACTTCGAAATAACTAATTAAACAAAATTCGAAAATTTTACAAAAATTTAGTTTTCAAATAATGGATTTCCACAAATTAACTGGACTTATTAAAATAATTTATTTTTGTTTTTTAGTATTTAAAACAGACCAAAACTAAAACTATAAATTTTGGAAAAAATTACGTTGGTCGTACGGAGATTTAAATATAGCTAATTTCTTCCTTTATTCAACACTGTTATTTTTTTCTCATTATTACAAAGGCTAGGATGCCGTGGAAAATATTATGCCCGAATTATTATAAATAAAAGAAGCGTAATTTTTCCAAAAAATTTTGCTTAGTTTTTGTACTAAAAATTGTTAAAAATAATTTTTTGAAACTAGTTCTTATGGAAAATTTAATTTTCTTAAAAAATCTCGAATTTTGATTTATTTCGAAAATAATTGCAATGCAAGGTGTGCAATGCAGGTCTCCTTTAAAGAGCACTTTGTGATTATATCACATTTAGTTGCCAAACTGACAATAAAACCATAAAAATGCTTGAACGCAATTGTTCGTTTATCAAACCCATTTTAAATAGATTATTCGGGTGATAGGTATTCAATAGTAATGTGAAAATGTTTTTTTAAAACAAATGACTTTTGTTTGAAACATTTTTTCGTAAAATGTTTGGATTCATCATAATTTTAGCTCAAATTTAGTTAATAAACACATTAAAATACATATTATTATAAATGTATTTATAATTATATATACCGGATATTATTTATATGAATGAATAGTACAATGATAATTATTCGTTAAGTTTCTAAACAATTAATTCTACTAGTTGTTATCTTCAATTTTTTAAATTAAGTTGAATAGTAATTCAATTAAAAATCCAAAACTTTAATTGTATAATTATGTAAATTAATAATTTCCCTAAGCTAAGTTTCATTTTCAGTTTAACAACCAAATTATAAAAAAAAAATATTTTTTTTTTTAAGTTGAATCTTCTATTACATTAAAACCTTAATAATAATTGGAAAATTAAAATATGTGTATGCTGAGATATCGCGAAGTCATAAAATTTTTTTTAATCTGAACAAAATAATATTATATTTGCGTTATCTATTTTTATTTTTTTTTTTTTTGGTATAAATAAAATAATTATCTTGAAATTTATTAAATTAGGTATTCTTTCACGTTTTAAATACATGTATTATGATACAAATAATGTTTTTCTGTATGCACAATGTTTGTCTATGCCTGTTGTGTTCTAATGAATACACACTACCAATACATCATTTGTTTCTTAATGTTTTCTTATTATTATTTGAATGCTTAACATTATAATTTATATTTGTTATTAAATGTTTTAAAAATTGTTGTTATTTTTTGGTTAATTTCTTTTTTTAATGGTATTTTGGAAAATTTTTATAGGTAATAATCAGTTTTAAGTAATGTTTCGCTGTTTTATTAGAATTGACGAAAATCAGATTAAAAAAGTTAATTTAATTTATAGGTTAAATTGTTTTTTGTAAAGTATTTGATCCATGACTTAACTTTTATACCGTAGAATGTTGAAGGAAAATTTGAAGAACAAAAATTATTTTAATTTTTCAACGTTAAGTCCATTATCAAAATAACTAAAAAACGAAGAGATATCGAGCTAAAATTTTGGGTGGAATATTCTAGACCTTAAAAGTGTGTTTTAAGTTCGTGAATGAGCAAAATCTGTCCATTGGTTGGATCCATGACCCAAATTTAAACCGTAGAACATAGAACAAATGCTTGCTTTTTTAATTAAATAAACTTTTGTTTGAAACATTTCTTCGTAAACTGTTTAGATTCGCTACAATTTTAGCTCAAATGTAGCTAATAAAACATATCATACATGTTATAATTGTATGTGTATTTATAACTGTATAGACCTCAACCACATGTCGGGTATCTAAACAGTAAACACAGTTATCTTCATTTGTTGATCATTAAAATTCTCCAAATATCCAGTACATATCGTTATAAATACATACATATTAAAATAACATATATACTATATTTCTATCTTTTATTGTTTAAAAGTTGGGTCATCCATTGGACCCAATTTTTTGACCCATTGCAATTTTATTTATTTTTGAACATTTTAGGTCTAAAATACCAAAATTATATATGTGGGTTTAAAACAAATTTCCCAGTTTAACTAAATTTTGATGTAATATTTTTGAATTATTTACTTTTTTTTATGTTCTTAACACGCGGTTTTTGTAAATATTTTAAAAAACTATTAATAGACTAAAAGCTTGTGGTTGGTTTGAGTAAAGTATTTCTTTAAGGGTGTCAAAATTATATTTTGTGTGGAATCCATATGCTAAGTACGGAAACCACGTTTTGATAAGAATCTGTCTAACATGTCATTGGCTTGAGTTGGATAATGTTCAAATATTCATTCTTATTTATAAGCTCTTGTAAATGGGCCGATTTTGTGAATCCCGAATTTTGACATATCTTTGCGTTTTAAGATCACTATTATCACGGGAACAAATAATGATATTATATGGAACTTCTTTCATTCGATGCGTAATTACATAATTTAGAACTAAATAACTTTAGCAAAATGATTCAGCCGTTTTTTGATGAGGATAAAAACGACAAAAAATCCCGTAACTAAATAAATAAAATTTTACAAATTCGCACTTGAAGAATGTTACAAATATGATTATATAATGCCAAGTAGACCCCCCTCCCACTGACGTAACGTATTAATTAACCGGTCACCAAAGTTAATCAACAACAGACATAGTGAGAACATGGATGGGTGAACATCTAGGATTGCTGTGTACGTACTGTTGTATAGGTTGAAAATATATTCACTATAGTCACTATATAACTTTAGTAGTTGAAAAAGTTGAAAAGTGACTTAAAATAATAAAGAAATAATAATAATAAATAAAAATAATGTCAAGTAACTAAGTTTTAAATTAATAATCACTAATTACTATTACTTTGGTTTACTATTATGTATGTGAACAATTGGGATGGATTGAATGATGTATTTGTATGTACATGTATATCTTTTCTATATATAAATGGATAACTCACTGACTGACATACTAACGCAGGGTCGAAACCGCTTGGTATAGAATTCTGAAATTTTGCATGAGGATGTATTATATAACTAAGTTAGTATTAAGGGATTTTTGGAAGTTCGTTTTCTAATACAGGCAAAACGGGGCTCGAATTCTGATATATCTACCAATGAACTACTCAAACCTAAGTTTAAAAGTTTGAAATTAAAGTCAAAGATTTGTTTTATAACTTATTCGAGACCAAAGTTATGTTTTTTTGCAATTTAATTTCAAATAGGTCAAAGAGGGGTTTCAAATTTTTAATTTCGATCTAGGCCCAAACTGCTAAGTGAGAAAAGATTGTGAACAGAGTATCTTCTTATAACGTAGACGAGAACTATGAAAAGATGTTTTATAATTTAATCTCTAAAAGATTGAAGGGGGAATTCAAATTTTGAAATTTTTTTTATGAGGTTACAGTCCAAAGCGATGATCTTTTTTTTATAAAGTAATAGAAAATTTTTTGAAATGCAAACTTCAAAGGGTCACTTGGTTCAAATTTGGATTTACCGTTCAGGATACATCCCAAACCGCAAACTAAACAAACTGCAATGTATAAAGGAATGAAAACAATGTTTAAAGTATGTTATATTAAATTTTTTTGTTTGTTTTTAGGGGGTGATTCCTAAAACTACTAAAACGTAGGAGATAATCTTAGCTCTTGTTAAATACCTCCACCAAATCTTAGCTCTCTATTCAGTAACGCGCGTATAGAGTAGCTAATCAGAATATTAAAATGAAAAAATCGATTTTTGGATTTAATCATGTTACTACTCTGATGATTTGGGCGTGACGCAAGAGAATAGGTCACAAATTTGCAAAAAAGACACGCCACAAGCGTCACGCTCAAATCGTTAGTTTAGTAAAATGTATGCTTTAAGCACGTAATCTACCTACCATATCTTAATGCGCTCGATTAAATCCAACTATCAATTTTTTCAATATTCTGATCGGCTATCTTATACGCGCGACATCATATAGAGGCATCGGTGGAGATACTCAACAAAGGGTAAGGTATCTCCCATAGCTTAATCTGACGTGCCCAAGTAAATCTAAATATATCCGCTTGAGCTCCCCTTACCAACAAAACTGATTGTTAAAAGTATACGTTCACTTTGAAATTTTAATATTTCTAAACTAAGTCGAATAAAAATACTCCTTGGCCTCTTTACCGGCGTACGGTCCATGAGTCCATAAATGCTTTGATTTACTTAAAAATATGCTATGCTACGCATTTAGATATAAGAGAAAGTCTGCGGCAAGATACACGTATTTTGAGTATTTTGGGTTAATAATTCGTGAAAAATTATAAGGTAATAATTATAATTAAGTTTACTTTTATTTAGACAAAAGTATGGTCATTGCTAGTTTGTAATATTCAAATTATTGTTTTTTAATTCTTCTCATTGGGGGGAACTTCGTCGTGTAGACCTTGCGAGTCGGACCTGGACCACTTCTTTATTATTATTATTATTAATGTATTTATACTTGTTTATTACTGTATCAACTCATCAGAATTTATAATGAAGGAGTATGGTGTTTTTATAGTAACGCATGCTAAACTGCAAGTTCAGGGTGGTAAAAAAAATGGATAGTTTATACTCAAAAGTACAGGAATCACAAAAAATATTTACGTAACTAAATTATTAATAAAATCTTAGGCTGCTTTAGATAGAGTAAAGTATAATTTACAAACTTTAAGAGAATTCGCTACACTGTTTATAGGTATTCTAAAAGAGTGAAGAGATTGTTAAAATATTTTTATCGAATTGCTGAATAAAAAAAATTCATTTCCACTTGTAAAAAAAATTAACGGTTAAATAAATTTGTATAAAAACATTAACCTCAATCATTCTCAGAATAATCTTGTAAAAATGTCAAACGTATATAAACAAAATTACGATAATAATTTTTCATTGTTAAGAGAAAAAATTATAATTTGAAACGGATGTGGTCAATTCATTTTAAGATTGTTCAAAAATTCATATAATTTCCGTTTAAAAAAGATTTATGTTAACTTTGACCTAATTGTAATAAAAAACATTAAATATATAAATATGTAGAGTAAAGGTGCTATTAGTAACCCTTATTTAATAATTTCGTTATATTTATTCTGTATTATTTTAAAGTATTTTTATATTCTATAAGTATGTAATATATACGGGCATTAAATGGTGATCATAAAATTGATATAATTAGTCGTTATTGATGTAATTTCCGTTAATTTATGTTTACGAATATTCAAAAATAAATAGTGAGATCAAATTTTAACAACAAAAGTTTATTTTTTAAATTGTGAGAGAAACAAAAACAGGTTCAAAACAAATTGTTTTTGGTATATAGAGTTTATTAAAAATTGTTCTTTCTATTTTCTACTGTCATGTCACTAATATGCAACCTTGAAAAAATTAACAAAATTATCACTCAAATATATTTTTATTCAAGGTATTCACTGATAGAGAGCGGTGTATGATATTTTGAAAAAATCTTTGAAAATAATCAATTAATTAAATGCGCACGAAATATTTAAATATTAATACAAGTAAGTTTCAAGCACGGAAAATATTGATCTCCCACCTTACAAAATTACTGTCAAATCATTACCATGAATGTTTTGGAATTATTAACAGGATTACATAATCCAGGAAGTTCGGCCGAAATATCCCAATCAAGTCAGGACATTTTATTATTTTTTTCCGTTTCTAAACGATGATTTTAAAAATAAATAGTTTTGTTCGGAATGAATGTAATTGCATTTAAACATAAACGCGAGAAAAATCAAGTTGACTGACGTATTATCAAATTCCATCACAATATTATAATTCAGAACGTATGTGGTGTCAGATGCCGAACGTCGGGCTCATATTCAATTAGTGAATACACTGAAGTACAACGCTTCCTCTAGGTTGAATAGGTTGAAGTCCATTATCAGTCAGGAACTTTTGGTTAACAAAAAATGATGTTTAAAATACTTTATTCATAATGGTATTATTAAAAATATATTTTCTTAATTAAAAAATGTGTTTAAAAAAGTATATAACCACTATCAAAGTTTAATTGTTTAATACTCGACATAAGGTTTATTATTAATGTTTGAACTATTTTTAATGATAAAAATTCATAAAATACTCTAAATATACAGTCTCAGTTAAGCTAAATTTGACCTAAAATTGTGAAGAACCTAAACAGTTGAAAAAATGTTCCAAACACAAGTCTGTTTTGAAAAAAACAAACATTTTCTTTCTTTGGATTTTTCTTCTATCTTCAAAAGTTGGATCATGGATCCAATGGAACGATTTTGGGCATTCACGTACTTGATCTTACATTTTATATCTAAAGTACGTCACTAAAATTTCAACTCGCTATCTTTTTTTTTTGTGTTATACTGGTGACGGATGGGCGCACAAAGTTTAGGGTAAAATTAATATACTCTGACATATTCTATATATGTCTAGTCTAACGATTAGGATACGTATAGACACCACCTTTTGTTTTCTAGTTGCAAATTTTAAATGTTTAATAAATAGAAAATTATATTATTTAGGAACTTGTATATTCGAACATAATTATTTAAAATGAATATTGAATTATAACATGACTAAATATCAATTTTAGCGTTACAAACTTTAGACTAAATATCAATTTTAGCGTTACAAACTTTAGACTAAATATAATATACCCTGATTTGTTCTTTATATGTGGGGTATTCCTTAAAGTTTACACACATTTTTATTCAATAATGATTTTGGAATCAGAAATTGTTTCGCTTTTCATCGTATGCCAATTTTTTTTTTTTTTTTTTTTTGTGGATATTATCGGGGAAGGTTGGTTATTCTTAATCGTTTTGTCAAAAAAAAAATTCGTTTATTTAGAGTATTTTTCAACATATTCATAAGCCAAAATTGTATCTAAAAATTGAATATTTAGTATATTTCACTTTTATATCAATGCAGGTGGAAAATTAACATTTTAAACGTAATCGTACGACTGGTATATCAAAAATTAAATATTTCCATCCTCAGTTGATATGAAAAGTAACTATCAAATATGTACTTTTTAAAAATCGCTAACTGATGGTCTGAATTATTAATTTATGAATTAATTTCGATAGTAGAAGTATATTCTTTTAAATGATCCGTATGTTTTTTTAAGTGTACGTTTACTCATAAAAACTAATAGATAGAGAGAGGTGCAAAACAAATTTTTTGTGAATTAAGATCACTTAAATTTCCAAGTTAAATTACAAAAAATTCCAACCCTAAGGTAAAGGTCAGTAAGGGTGCAAAAGTTTTCTTGATTGTATTCAACACTCAAAAGTAAAAAACAAAAAATATTCACAAAAATAGAACCGACTTCAAATAGCAGGAACAATTAAAAAACAATTTTAAATTAATAACTTCTACACTTGTGACCCATAAACTTTCAAAGTCGGTACCAATCATATTTTCGCTAAAGAATTTATTTTCCAGGAAATTACTTAAAGAAGTTTTAATTTATAATTATTTACTGCTTTTATAGTTGGTTTAATTTTTTTGTTTGATAATTTTTATTATGCTAATCGATTACATATTCGGACAAACAAATAAAGTATATTACTACTTTTCATTTAACAAATAACATAATTTTTATCGGGGTTATAATTCATAAAATGATAATTATCAAGGAATATTTATTGCGGTATAGCTTAATTTCAAATATTTCCTAATAAGTCCAAATAAGTCCATTTTTGCATCAGGATTAAGCTTCTCCAAATTTCTTGATGATAATAACTAACGATAACTAACTAATGATGTTAACTAACGATAAATTCCGATTTAGAACATCATTATAATGATCTCCAGGTTTATATAATGTATTAAAAATAAAACTTTTGAAGACTGCTGTTATGCGTTTGAATAAAAATTTATTTTCTAAAAAACATAAAATAGAGGGAGAGTATGTAAATTTGTAGGTCTCGAAGTAGTTACACTCTGTAAATTAAATTAACATTCAATATAAACAAATTGTTCATAAAAAAATATGTTTTTTTCATGATGGAATTCCATGATATTCTTAGAAATACATAATAATTTCGTAGTATTTTTTTAATTGAATAAATAAATAAAGATTGAAAGAGAATAAAAAAACATCTTTTTTTCATTATTGTTTAAAGTTATATAAAAATTATTATTCTTTTGTGAAATAATTTTACAGTACAATGATTTTTATTATGTTAAGGATATCAAACTTTCTTGTGGTTATTATTTGTTTCCATGTAACCAAAGAACTGCTATTGTAATTTTTAGAAAGCATTTTTGGAAATCTAGAAATTTATATAAAGCGAGTCAGAACTGCCTAATTAAGAAATGGAAAACTCGTATTTCAGCGAAAATGAATCCTCTAGGATATAGCGCGTAATAAAATTTATGAATCCGAATTTTCTACCATGTGATAAATTAATTACTGTTACGTCGATTTGGAACACTTACTTTCATATCATAGATGTAGCGTTAATTCGACAAATGTAACATTTTCGAGTCTACGATGGATTAAAGTATCCATCTTTTATTGAATGGTAGATGGAATTGAAAACATTTCAATTTCCTAGGCGTAAGTGCTACCAACCACACCACATAGATGATTGGTTGCCAACTACGTTAAACAAAAACGAACAGTTACAAAATACTCTTATATTGATTACAATGTACAGACTCAACTTTTAGGTATCCAAAATATTGATTATACGAAAAAAAATGTTTTAAACAAAAGCTGTTTTTATTAAAAAAGTGAAAATTTTTTGTATTTGTATCTTCCACTTTAGGAAAAAATAGTTATAGAAATGAATAACTTTTATAGCCCATGTTACTCGCTGATGATATTGCTTTCTATTGGTGAAATAATTTTTAAAATCGGTTTGAGTAGTTTACGAGGCATAACAAACAAACTCACATTCACATTTATAACATTATTATATGTTCAGTAAACATTTAGTATTTTTGTATATAAACATGGTCCTTTTTTTATCAATTATTATTATGAACAAAGCTAACTGTTTTTGAGTGTGATTGTGAGATTCTTCAACTTGATTACTATTAACAACTATTGTTGTATTAACACATATAAGTTTTAAAGAACCAGTAATGATATTTACACCTCGATAGATAGAACGTCTATTACGCTATTTAAAAAAAATGTATGGAATTTAAAGCATTACTCAGTACTTAGTCCATACAGTTATAAATACATGTATAATAATAAGATGTATTATACTCTTCGGTTTTTAGTTATCTTGATTATAAAAGTCGAGTATAAAAGTAATCTTATTAAAGTAATTGATTTAATTGCATGATCGGGTCTTTTAAAAACTTTCATTCCCGTAAACTGTATAGTAAATAATCGACAAAAGTATGCTTAAAATTATTGTTAGCTTGGTAAAAAGTATTAAATTTAAAAAAATTAGTTGAAAGTAATGTCTAGCCGTTTTGTTGAATCGATAGTTGTTTTCTTCTTTCTATTTATTATGATTAGTTAGCTGTATACATTTTTTTTCTAAGGGGTGCATTTTCAACCCTCAATTTAATAAAATTTAAGTATTATGTAAGCAATAAAATTTTTATAACTAATATATTCTAGAAATTAATATTAATACATATTTAGTTTATGTAATACAATCTAAAATCATCCGCAACCTCGCATTCGTGACTTTTGATAAAAATAATTAATAAGTAAATGGGATCAAATCTTGAAGTAAAAAATTTGTCATATAGGTAATATAAAGACTAAAGACGCCAAAAAAACAGTTTTTAAATTTCCATTTTCACCTAGAAACGCAAAAAAAAAAAATAGAACGGAAACTAGCAGCCGAAAAAAAAACTTCATTTTTATACTAGGCATATATTAGTTCGAATACAAAGTTTGTAACGCTAGCAAATTTTGGTAAAAGTGTTCATAGAAACACCTAGTCTATTTCCGTTTGTACGTTTGTTCGTCAATATTATCCCCATTTGCTTATTAATAAATTCAAATTTATTGAATCTTAAAATTAACGAAATTTCTGAATAAATAATTGAATCAACAACTTTCAGAAATTTCGTTGATTATTTCCCCTAAATCTTAGTACTTAAATATTTTTGTACTTTTGATTAAAAAACATTTGTATCTCTTCTCTTAAAAAATGCAATACCACGAAATTTCAATGTTCGAAGATCATTTCTAAATAATTTTATAAATACGAAAATTTGTTACTATTTCACATTTTTTGTTGTCAGGGGTACAGCAAGGATATAGGACAAATTTCATAATTGAGAGAGGTGGGTTAAACTTGTAAAGTGATAATTTCGTAAACGCTTAAACCGATTTCAAAGAAACTTTACAGTGTAGAGAAGGTTGTTTAAAGTAACAATCTGCTAGGGTACTATTTCACATTTTTTGTTGTCAGGGGTACAGCAAGGATATAGGACAAATTTCATAATTGAGAGAGGTGGGTTAAACTTGTAAAGTGATAATTTCGTAAACGCTTAAACCGATTTCAAAGAAACTTTACAGTGTAGAGAAGGTTGTTTAAAGTAACAATCTGCTAGGGTACTAGCTTCTTTTTCGCTTCTACTTGTAAAATTGGAAAGACTTCGTAAAACAACAGTACAACAGCGTTCATCGAAACTTTGCACACATGAAGAGAGGGTTGTTGAGACTTGAGATTACTTATTTCAAGAAATATTTTTTTTGGTTTGTATATGTGTCCAGGTTTTAAAGTATCAATACTTTAAAACCTAAATACTTTTATACAATTTTACTGTATAAGTCTTTGTTAAAAAAAAAAAAAATTGGAAACCAAACCAATCATTTGAATTATCCTTATCAAATGTTTTTAACTCCTGTAACATGTAAACAGCATTAAGCATTAAATTATGTATTTCTAATATTGTGTTATATTTTATAATAATCGAATATTAAATTTATAATTGAAAATAAAATTATATAAAACACGTGTGGAAGCGATTTAACTCAATTTTCATAAGAAATGAAAATAATTATATTTCATTTCTTTGTAATTTTATTGAATATTCACTAAAATAAGAAAATGAATATGTCAGTACGGTTCTCCTCGTATATTATTAATTTGTACAAACAATGTAATTATTTTTTAGAACGATGGTCACATGTTCAACTAGACTCAATTTTTTGGGTGTTCTGTCCACCGACCAAAATTTGCAGTGATGCAATGTTATTTAATTATAATATTATTAGATGTATCATTTTGTGAACAAAACATTCTGAAAATGCTTGTTTATGTGCTCTTATTTAAAATTTCTTGAAATCGATCGTTTCAGCTTAATCGAAAAATAATAGTCTATCATTTCCAATTAATTATTTAAATGAAACAAATCGATAGATTAAATTGAAAGTACAAACTATCAATACCTACATTTTTTATATATTGTACAATATCAATTCGAATCAAAAATATAAATTGCGATTATGTCATTTAATCAATATTTTTGATTAAATTTTCTATTATTTATGAAAGTAATAATTTTTAAATTAATTTTTTTATTACATTTTTATAATGGCATTATATAAACCTTTTTTTAAAATTAATATTTTGATTTGGACCTTCTGTTTGTCTCATGTTACTTATTATTAAATTATTGAAGTTTAAAATAACCAAAATAAGATATTTTTTTGCATTAAGAAAATCGAGTAATAATTTTAATAAAGAGTTGACTCAAATATCAGTGTAAATCGCATACATTTTTCATTAAAAATTTTATCATAATGAATAATCAGGAATTAAAACTGAAAAATATACTACTTTGTTAATACTTTTGGTAAATAATAAAATGGAATGTAATATCAAGGAGGATTTGACACTTTAAAATATTTTTGAAATTTTATGTGTATACATACATCTAACAGAGTCATTGGTCAGGGAAAACCTGGAATAGTCAGACTGGGAATTTTAATTTTGTATAAACAGTCATAAAGTAAATACTCAGTATCTAGAAAATTTTGTTAACTGTGCCGAGTTTTCATAGTTTCATTGTTTTTTCATAGTTAATCATTAAATATAATATGAACAGTTTAAATCAACCAAAAAATGTGTGTAAACTCATGTGATAGAGAATTGTTTTTGATTAAAATATATTTATGAATTATAATTATATATTTCCCGTGGATCATATCCGTTTTTGTATGTTGAAATCATTGTAGACGTAAGCAAGATCCATACTCTCAATTTAGATTGAAAATAAAGGTTTGAATCATTCCATACGTTGCATCCTTATTAATATTCCGTAGGTCAGAAAAACATAATGTCAGTAAAGTTGAACAATTTTAAGTAATTCTAGTATTAGAAATATAACTAAAGTTCATGATCAAGATTATATATAGAAATAGATCAATTGATAATGCCTTAAATGTTCCATTTTGAGGATATAAATTTTATTGTTACAAATATTTATTTTATTTGCTTTCTTTGTATGTGTGGTACAAATCTTGGACTTGAATTTTATAACAAATATTTCCAACCGACAGCTGAAATTTTGCTATAATTTTTTTAATTTACACTTTTTTGCATAATAACCTGTAAAAACGTTATAATGAATAATTTTACTGAAGATGTTTTTCTTATTTCCTATTTAAATAGAAAAATATCTATAAAAAATATTGTTATACATTGAGATTAGAAACACAAAATTCATCAATCTCATTTTCAGCTATATACACATCAGAACAATATTTTGTAGTTTGCAAAAAAATAAATAACATTTTCTTATGACGTTTAAAAAATAAATAGTTTTTCTATATCAGTATAATGTATTACTTCAAATTCATATGTAGATTATGTATTTTGTTTATTGATTCTAATAGCAACTCAATCCGAAAGATTAAATGTGTTAAATAAAGGAGAAAAAAAAATTTTTGTTGTCTGTGATCTTACATAATTGTTTTAAATGAAAATGGTACATCTTTGTGAAATCATCAGATGCATTATTTCTAATTTTTCAAATTGGAAGTTAAATGAAATAAACTTTTAATTTTTAAAGTATGTTTTTAAGTCCATTAGGGTAATATGATTACATAATTTTTATTTGCTATATTTGTTTATGTATTTCATGGAAAAAATATTAATTTATTTTTATCAAATTTTGTGTAGGAGTGGAGTCCATAAGTGTAATTGTTAATATATCACTTACTACTTAATTACAATATTTCTTTGTAAAAATAAAATTTTAACATCATAAATTATTACAATATTTTCAAGAACGTTTCTTTCTATTTTACAACAAAATATTATTATAGTTCACCATTATATTTAAGTTATAATTCTAGGGATGGAGAAAAAAACACTCAAAATAACCTTAACGGGGGTTATCATAATATTTTCACGTACAAATAAGTCAAAAATTACTTATCCAAATGTAATAAATTTTGATTAAATGTTTAAAAGTGTTTTTTCGCAAAATAAAACCTGTGCTCGTTTTCCTTCCAAGATTGAGCATATCAAATTTCATTACATTTTTATAAAGTACAAATACTTTTAATATAACAAAAGTTGTAATTTGTAGAATAACAATTTATTGTGTTCATAATAATTACAATTGATACTTAAATTATTAAAAGAGTATCTGTACTTGATAAAATTATTAAAAAAGGATTAGATCTAAAGGTAATTTTGACCGCATACATGTTTCTTCCAGGTGGTTCATTCGACCGCCATCTTAAAGATACCTGAACCAAATTCATATTAAAAAAATTGTTTTGACGAGTTGAAACAAAGTATCTGTCGTCGACCTGTTCTATTTACCTTTTATCCACCACGTGTCAATCTCTAAACACTATACTTTTACTCCTCGAAACCTTTCTTTGTATGTAAATCTGGTTCATGTAGAGTATTGGATTATCTTGTGACAAGTAAGAAACTGTGATACTTATTTTAAAGACCTTCAAACATTTTAGTTGAAATTTTCTTGTAATTGAATAACTGAGAATAATAAAGTAAATAAAATTAATAGTTTTTGCCATTGTGTAAAAATAATAGCAAAAGTAGATTAGCAAATAAACATCTTTCTAAGAGACTATTTTACTTAAAAAGATATCTGAAAGATAGCTTTGATGATAGTCTTGGAAAAAAAATAGAAGAATATTTTTGTCGCACATAACTTCTATACTGATACTCACGATGCAGAGTATGTTTCTAATAGCTTGATTTGGCGGTTTTCATCTACAGGAGTCATGTAAATCATCTCTCACACTGAATTTTTAATAAACATAAATATACGTCATTATAATAATGCATCAAAATAATTCGAAAATAATTTTATTTAATTACAAAAAAAAAGCGTTATTCGTAAAATTATAAGGTTTGTTTTAATTTAAATGTGTTTTTAATTCTAAAAACAAAATAATAATATGAATGAGGGAAGAGGAAATGTGTAATGATGAATCACTCACTTTGGTTGGTCACGTTTTTCATAGAAATGAAACCTGAACAGAGGAGTCGCGGTGACGAGTATACCATTTACTGCTATCGAATGCCCCACACAAGGTCGATAAATACCTATTTGCTTGTACTCTTAAATGTGTTATATATTCATCTATATATAAATCACATACATGGTACAATGTATTCGAAAATTTACAAATTAATCGATTTAATAGTGTTGTGTCAATGATGTTTTTGGTACAATTAATTAGTTTTTTTTTTTTTATAAATATTTTTATCTTTTAATGCCACTCCATTGTTTAAATTAAAAATAATATGATTACCTCTCTATGTGTCTAAATACTATTTGGGTGTAATAATTCACTCGTTCGTTATTTTTACTCGTCTCAGATATTCTCCTAAGTACTCGTTTAAAATATAAACTAAGCATTAGTATTATTTGAAATTACCAATAAATATTGAAAATCTATTCTAATAAAAAAATCTTTGAATAATGCAAATATGATTTATTTATAATGAATAAAAATTTTAATTTAGTTAGTTTTCTAGAAAAATTTTTAATTGGTTTTCAAATGTGGAAAACAAAAAAAATTGAATCTACTGTAACAAAATATTTTTTTAAATATTTTATAATACATATTATTTCTATTTAACTATGGATTAAAAGTATTTAGAAATTAAAAAAGAAAATTGATAGTTCTCTTTCTCTCTCTATTGAAGCCTTAATCCACATTGAATATTTAAATCTTACTGGATTTAATTATGTTTTTCATATAAATAGATTTATTTTTATAGTTTCCTAATTCTAAAAATTTAATAATTCTGTAAAATTATGCAAAATGATAATTTTACTACATGGCGCTAAAGCAGACGCTACTACCAGTTGTTTATTATTATAACGTTATTGAGTTCACATAGAAAATCTAGATTACAAATTTTACGAGGTCTTTACTTTTCCATTTATTTACAACAAGTATATTAGTTACAGTTATAAAATTTCTGCGTATGTAGGTGGTAAAATTTATTCTTTTCCTATTCAAAAATATGGATCATGCAGATTCGTAATTGTTTCAAGTAAGATCCCTCTCCTTAATTTTTTTGTTTCACAATATATTTTATGAATCGTTAAATAGTGACAATTCAATTCCATACAGATAAGAGATAATAATCTACCTCAAAGCCGCATAAATTATGATGTGTTATCGGACTCATAACTTCTTTGCGGTTTTTAAAATAAATTATTACACATATAATGTGTAGTGAGTTTTTAATAATATCTATTTTTTAAATTAATATTCCTTATTTTATATTTTAGGTACTGGTGAGTCCGGTAAATCCACATTTATTAAACAGATGCGAATTATTCATGGGTCTGGTTACTCAGATGAAGATAAACGTGGCTATATAAAACTTGTGTTTCAAAATATATTTATGGCCATGCAGAGTATGATTCGTGCTATGGACCTCCTTAAAATACAGTATGCAGAGTCTTCCAATATTGTAAGTATTTTGTAAAATCTAATTTTTGTCCCCATTATACTCGGCATATATAGAATATGTCAAGGTCATTTTTTCGCAGACAGTTGAGACTCGCCATAATTTCAGTTTAAATTCAGCTAATAAATATAATTATAATGTATGTGGTTATTACATATGTATACTTATATCACTTTATTGTCATACTTTTAATAGTCCAGCAAACGAAAGTTTTAATTTATATTACATTCGAAAAGTTGAAAACTTGATACTTTGACTTTTTTTTTCAACCCCGTTGATCACAAAAAACAAAAAAAACAAAAATATTTGAAAATACTGTAAAAAAACAAAAAATACCATTTAAATATAAAGGTATTTAAATATAAAAAATGCATTTAAATTATTAAAATAAAAATTATAGAGCAAAAAATTTTTACACAAAAATGGTTATTGGCCTTTTTTAACTACGAGGACAAGCCAATAAGTTTTTAGAAAAAGCATAGCAAAACAATTTTTTTTTATTACTTTTCAACATAATATTCTTCTATCTTGTAAATACGATGAATGGTATATCAATTCTAACATCAATTACTAAATTTTAGCCATTGAAAACGACGCATGTATGTGCATCCCAAAACACAGTAGCTATGACCTTTTCAGCTAAAGTCTTCTCCTCCTTTGAACCCGTTCGACTTTTAATTTAATCAACTATTCTTTCGTCTTAGGAGTGTTGTGATGTATCCATGTTTCAACATTTTTTCTCAGCTGCGAGCAAATGCAGCATCCATCTCGCAGATATTTTGTTCATACCCAATTTACTATATAGATTTTAAAGGACGTACCTAACCCCCTGTGGCCTCAACTATTTTGTGCAATTTTATTCTTTGGTCACACCATATAGTGAATTTTTTCGAACATTCCTTGGGAACTCACGCTTACGTGTGTTCCTGAACGACGTTCGCCTTCGGTTGATGTACGATCACGTTTAAATTCATTTATACAATTATAAACTGTTGCAAATACGGAGGCAAATGCGTCATGAACTGAATTAATTAAACTCAGCTTTGATTTCTTTTGATGTTTAGCCTTTTAAATATAAATGTTTAATCACAGCTCTAAACTGACTTTTTTTCATTTTTTAAATAAACAAACGTTGCATTCTTCAACTGTCGATAAAAATGAGATTATGTTCTGAATGTGGTTGCAACTGACATATATGTAGTGAGGAATGATGCTAAAAACAAAACATTATCGATAATGCGAGTGCCATCTCTTTGATTTTTTAAGAAGTTTTTACCTGTCATGGTATTATTAAAGATAAAATATTTGTTAATTTATTGTTGTTTTGAATTTAATTTTTGTAGGAGAAAGCGGAGTTAGTACGAAGTGTAGATTTTGAAACAGTAACTACATTCGAAGAGCCTTTTGTGCAGGCAATTAAAGATTTATGGAATGATGCGGGCATTCAAGAATGCTATGATCGTAGACGCGAGTATCAACTCACAGATTCTGCTAAATAGTAAGTATCGTATAAAGAATTGTAACGATATATAAGTAATATTTGACAAATATCGTTAGAATTATATTTCGTTTTTGGATATCTACCCAGGTTCTGTATTGTTCAAAAGTTTTAATTAGGAGTATTACATTTGAAATATCTTTCAGATGGTGGTAAAGTGTCTTAAAAAACTGTAAATTTTTGATATCAAGTGTCATTTGATATCGATAATGTTTGACGGCAACGGCGTTTTTTCATGATGTTGTTTAATAATTCGTAAATATCTGTTTCTTTTGACAAAGGAAATTCTTATGCTTCATGATTGTTACTATAGTTCAACAGGTTGATTGCCGAAAAATGATCTAAACAATCTCATAGATATAATCTTAAATACATAGTAATTTTGAATCGGGGATCATATATAATTAATTTCTCTAGAATATCAATTTTTTGTTTACAATTAGGATAGGGCGGGGTATGTTTTACTACCATGATGGGTTTTTCGAAGCAGTTTCTACAATGTTTACTTTACAAAAAATAATTTCAATAAAAAATATTAAGTAATTTTATTTCCTTAAAAAAATTTATGTTTAATAATCAGAGATGAGAAATTGATAACTTTTATTTCGTTTTTTAAATTTATTTATCTAACAGGGAGATGTGTATATAACGAGGATATGAATGAATCATCCTTAATCGTTTATAAGCATATTTTTTAAATTAAAGGTTTCCAATTATTTGAATTAGTTTTCGACATATTTAAATAAAATTGTACTTTCAACGTCCTAGGACTTCATTAACTTAGATATATACTTGCTAGGGTCACAAATCACTCCATTAAAATAATTTTAAAAACGAAAAATTACTGTTTCATAGAAATATAAAATAACCTATTTAACAAATCTTCAGCCTAATATGAAGCCATCAGTATTATAAATTTAAAAATAAAATCATAATATTTTAGTTATTTAATGGACATTGACCGTGTGGCAGCGCCAAATTACCTTCCCACCGAACAAGATATTTTAAGAGTTCGAGTTCCCACAACGGGTATTATTGAATATCCTTTTGATTTAGAGGAAATCAGGTTTAGGTATGTCTGTTACACAGGATCTCACAATCTTAATATCTACGATGTTCTTGGTGTATCTGCATTTATTATTTGTGTTATTAATTTTCGATGTTTCTCTAATTTTCGATCTAGCATGTGATTAATTTTTCTCCTTTTTTTCAGACATTACTTAAATCTTAAAACTATTTCATTAACGTCATTTGATTTGATATTTAGACACTGCATATTTTTGTTAACGACAATACAATGTTGGGAAAGCAAATAACATCATTTTTAAATATGTATAAGATTTAAATATGTATAATTTGAGTATGTATTTAATTATTCAGGAAATGGATAATGAAAGAAAGAATTAGACAATATATTTAATAATATTTCAAACAACACATAAACCACGATAATCAAAATAAAATTTTATTTCGCATTTCGTTATTATTTATTTATTATATATGCCAATTTAAAAATTAAAATTAAACTAAATTTTTTATTGTGAATTATTTTACAATTATCCTTTTTTATAAACATTTATTTATATATGGAATCAACGATTTGATTACGATAATCGTGGCACTGCAATTTCCTGAAGGAATTTTGTTAAATATATCATAATAAGGCGAAAATGAAGACTGTTTTCAGCTAATTGAATTCTCGGCTGATAGAGGAGAATAGTTCGAAACTATTAGTGAGGTTAAAAGATTAAAGTAAAAGGCGAGTCTAACATGCGACTGAAAAGAAATGCAAGAAATAATTTATTCAGAAACCAATAGGATTCTAAAAACTCAATATTTCTGACAATGTGTTTCTTGTCAATATTCATAATATTCTAGTAAATTTTTTGACTTATGCCGGTTTGAAAAATTAAAAAATTAGTTTTATATCTCAAAAAATATTTTAAATGTTGAAAAATCAAATGACGTTAAAATAACCGAATGTGCATGTGTTAACAAAAATTTTCTAAACATGCTTCTCATTTTTAAAGTTTCACACCTTGTTTCATTTTTATTGTTTTTTGATGCATGTATGTTCTTGTTTTGGTTTCTTTATAGTTATATAAGTGACTTAGATCGTATTGAAAAACCGGACTATTTACCAACTGAACAAGATATTCTTCGAGCTCGAGCTCCTACAACTGGTATTATTGAATATCCTTTTGATTTGGATTCCATCATATTTAGGTATGGTTTTAATTTTAGCTATCCAATGTACTGGCTAAAATTTATAATAATCATTTCCTTCAATCGAATATTTCTTAGTAAAAATTAAATAGTTTTTGTTATCGAAGAATAAGCACACGTATTTTTACACGCTAAATATTAAGTACGATTATGTCACAAAAAATTACACAGTATATTTGGTGGTTTTTTTATTTTTAAGATAAACTTTTCATTTTCAAATTTGCATATTGTAATCTGCTTCTGCTTGCTTTTCTGTATGTGATAATTTGTTTTGTAAAATAGAATAAATAAATTGTTATACAGACCTATCGAAAAAGAATTATTAAGTTTTTTTCAAAACTATTTAAAAGCTATACCTGTCTATATTTTCAAAACTACGTATAATTTGAATCATGTCAACTTCTGTACTTACTTGAGTGAAAGTATTTAAATTTGTATTTTTATATTTTAAATACAAAATACTTTTATGAGTATTTAAATAAAAATACACTCTTTTAAGAAAATATTATTTTAAAAAATTCTTTAGAAAACAAAACAACCTCATACATATCCTTCTACCCTCTGATGGGTACGTACGGATTTAAAAACTGTCTGTATTTTACGGAGTAAAATACAGACAGTTGAAGCAAATGCAAAATAATTTTATAGAAATAATCTATATATAAATTTTTGTTTTCATAAAAAAAAAAATTTTAGATGTAGACTTCTGAGAGATAATAAAATCAGTGCAATTCATTCAGTATAAGCATTTTGAAATCGGGACTATTTTTTAGTTTTAGTATAATAATAAATAATTTTTGGAATAAACATATTACCTTGTCCAAATTATTGTTTAATTTCTACGATTTGAAAGGAAACAAAAATATCGTACGTGTTCATAAGAATTAATTCAATTATGATTTAATCCGCACCTTAATAGTAAATTCACACAAAATTTCAAAACATTTGCTGGAGGGTAATAGTGCAATTAAACAAAAAATCTTACAGATTATCGCCCATATGTGTCTTCTTTACATAAGCGGTTAGAGGGAATTAATAATGTATTGAATAATTAACCTGATTTTTCGGTCTATCTGATAAAAAATCGCCAATGTAAATGTGAAATGTGTTTACATTAGATTATTCCTCCAATCCTTATATAATATGAATATCGGACTCTTAATTATTAGTCACAAAAGTTGCAGACCTCAATTATTGTGTACATACCAAAACTTACGACTATCAGTTACAGTCTGTATGTATATTGAGAAATTAATTTCGTACGTAATAATTTTTGAGATTATGATATTCTTTTTCGATACTGCTGTATTTATAGCTATTATATGCTGTATTAATGGCTGTAGAAAGTTTAAAAAATAAAAATATTTTTAGTGAAAAAGATATTATTATTATACTATCTATTGTTATATATAAATAAAGAAAATTAACGCACTTCCCCAGAAAATATTTTTATTGATGACCAATTTATTGGTATATTACTAGAAGTTCGTTAGTATAGACAGTTTCGCAGATAAAAAGTGAGCAACTAACATAAAGAGTATGCTACCTAAATTAGCCCCTTTTGATAAAAGTTTTTAATCATCCAGCGGGTTGACACGCTTTTATCTGCTAAACAAATCTAATCTAATATATTATAAAGTTTTCTTGTGTTTTGTGTTTGTTTTGTTTATAGTGGACGTATTCGCTGTAATAGATTCGTGTCCAATTAAAATTCGAATCTTTCAAAATTTAAATTCTATTGAGAAAATGTTTAAAAATAATGTATGTTTTTAGAATGGTGGACGTCGGAGGCCAGCGTTCCGAAAGACGAAAATGGATTCATTGTTTTGAAAATGTCACGTCTATTATATTTTTAGTGGCACTCAGTGAATATGATCAAATTTTGTTTGAATCAGAAAATGAGGTAAATATTTAAATTTGCATTGTGTATCTTTAAATTTGATTGTTTTCTTGGAAATACAAATAATACAGATCATTTACACTCCCTGAGTTCAATTACAACAAGTACGATTCAAAAATCATTCAGATATACAAATCGACAAAATGTAAACACAAGTATTTTCTCGCACATTAATGTTGAACGAACGATTTCATTAAATATGTAAACAGTCGTCACATTCATAAAATACGTAAACAGTCGCGTTCATAAAATAGATTTAGAATTTTTTAAGATATTACGATATTAAAATTTGTAAATATAATAGTTTTAAACTATTAAAATATTTTTTAATCCAAACAGTTAAAATCTTTAGAAACGTTCTAAAAAATTTTGCTTATTCAAATATTAAATATTCAGTTTTAAAATAGTATAAAGGCTAGATGTAAGAATTGGGATTAACTTTGCATTTTATTATGCAAAAATGAACTCGGTTTATATACACCCTAAGGGTGTTTTTGAAAGTGGTGCTAAAAGTTTTGATATAAATGTTAAGAAAACTATTAGTTTCAAACAGCTTTGTAAACTATTAGTTTCAAACAGTTTTGTAAACGGCTACATCTAATGTGCAAACAATAGGCAGAGACAAAACAACCGTTTTTTTTACGGATCAATTTATATCAAACCAACACAGTTTTTTTTATTAAATAAAATTATACATCATTATATGAAATTAAATAATCATTAAAATTGTAAAATATGTACAGTTTGGTTAAACCACTTTGATACTATATTAGAAGGTTCTCTTTATCCTCGTTCTACGTAAGTAACAGTAAGCAACACAAAAAAGGATTTCATAGGCATACTAACACAGGTGGATATTATACTTTCTTTTTTACTTTAAGAAATTCGAATAAAAATATCTCATTCTACCGGGAAAATTCTTATATTATCCCTCCTTGTTAAAGAAGTATAATATCTTATTATACTTATTAGAGTTACTTATGTATGGAATATTAATTTCCAAAGTTACAAGTTATTTCCAGATCAATAGATGATTTTTTTTAAAATTTACATTATAACATGAATTTCTTTTAAATATAATTGATATCGCCTCTGTGATGCGAATATGCTTATTATAATTTTTTATTTTACTTAAATCATATATATTACATTTCAGAATCGTATGGAAGAGTCAAAAGCATTATTTAAGACTATCATCACTTACCCATGGTTTCAACATTCATCAGTCATTCTTTTCCTTAATAAAAAGGATTTGTTAGAGGAAAAAATCATGTATTCACATCTAGTAGATTATTTTCCAGAATATGATGGTGAGTGTTTTGTCTCGTTAGTTAATTGATTTTTATTAACTTTATATGTTCGATGTCTAATTTTTTTAAACAAATACCAAAGGACCTAAACATGATGACAAACCTGCCCGAGAATTCATTCTTCAAATATATTTAAAACAAAATCCAGATCCAGATCGTATGTGTTACTCTCATTTTACAGCTGCAACAGGTTTGTTGCTATTTAAAATTAGCAATAACACAAATTGTATTGCTAGAGAAGTAAATATTAAAATCAGTTGCTTAAAAATGTCTATTTTGTTTGTAATGTTTAATGCACTGAAATAAATATGCGGAACGATTCTCTATACGCATTAATAATCCAAGTTAAATAGAAATTATTACATCTGAGTGAGGAATCAAACTTTAATAAAATACCAAAAATATTTATCGAATAAAAAGCTTGTATATAGTTGCCAGAATGAGTTAGATTTAGCATTTTGTACATTACAAATATTTAATAAGGTTTCGGGAGCACATAACCAATTACAAAACGTTTTTTAAATTAAAGTGAGTTTGAAAACTATATTTTAAATTAGAATTGTTTAGATTACATCGTGTTTTGCAACTCATGTCTCTTTAGAATAAATTTGTGATTTTTCTATCGACATACTTCAATGAAGTTTTTAAACGTATGTTCAGATTTTTATCAAATCAAATGCAAATTGAACGTTAGTGAGACATACATTTCTTCAAATCATGAAAGTTTTTTCAGCAAGAATGGAAATTTTAGATACAAAAATATAACTAATTCTTAATTTTTTTAAATCGATGGTACATAATTTTAACGTAGAATTAATATAAAAAAACGGGACGACCTGAATCTCATATATTCAGTTTTCTTCAATGTAAAAAGAAAGTTTTACTTAGGTAAAGAAAATTAAATCTGGTTAACAACTTAAAACAACAAAACATCTACTAGCAATTATGTCCACCGATAATTTTTTAAGCTCAAATAAATGTTTTTGAAATTACGAAACCTGAACACAATAAATATCTGATTTAGGTTAGTTTGATAAAAATTGTTACATGGTTTTGAGAGTCATAAAAATATTTCCAGAGTCTTTACTCACAGTTTTTAAAAAAAGAATGTTCAATTTTTGAAAACAAAAAAATTATTTTTAAAACCAAAAAACTTCACTCGAGCCCAAAAATTCTAACCACATATATCCGAGATATTTGATACATTACAAACATATTTTGACATCGATCTTTCATAGACTACGCGTATTTCAACGATTTTTTTTTTTTTTATTACACCAAAATAACATTAAATTTCAATTTTATAGATAAGCTAGTTTTTGTAGGCTAGTTTTTATTCTAGGCTAAGTTTTTCAGTATGTACAAGAAAAAACTGTCGGTGTTATCTTCTATTACATTTTAATTAAGAATAATTTTCAGCTGTAAAGTCTCCCAAAGGCTATTTTCTATGTAATTAATTGCTAGTATTATGCTCGTATGTATCATATAGGCCCACAGAGAGATGCAATTGCGGCTAGAGAATTCATACTCAGAATGTTTGTGGACTTGAATCCAGATAGTGAGAAGATCATTTATTCTCATTTTACATGTGCCACAGGTAAGTTTTTTTATTGCTTATACACATTAATACATTACACACAATATCTATTCCTATACCCATCAGCTTCGCTTTTCTTCTGCATTGTTTACGGTGGTGATGGTCTTGTTTATGGGTATAACGTTTTAATTTATTTTTTTCATTATTTTGTTGCATGCATTCTTTTTTTATGGATCTATTTACATTGGTTTATGTTTTCGAATTATTTGGGATATTGTTTAGATACTGAAAATATTAAATTAGTATTTTGTGCTGTGAAAGATACTATTATGCAGTCAGCACTTAAAGAATTTAATTTAGCATGATTATTTTTTGTTTATCTATTCTGTGTTGTTAACTTTTAATTTTAATTTAAATAAATTCTATTTATTTTGGGAATTTTGTGTTGCTTTTTTAATAATTTGAATAAAACACCTTTTTCCATGATTATCATTTAAGATATTATTTTCATCTAGTTATGCAAAGTCATATATATAAATAACTGAAGGCAGGAAAGATTTCTTGATCGAGATGATATTTCAAGCGAAAGTATTTAACTCTGTTTAGATCAAGCCAAATGTCTTCTGATTAAAACAGCCTAGATGATCTGTATACCAGTTCATCCTGGCATTAAAAATTAAAGGTTTGCTCATATTCCATAATTTTCGTAACATATTCGGTGATGATTTTAGAGATATAATTTTGATTAAATCTTATCGGTCTATTTGAGAAAAGTGATTGTTTTTTTTGTTATTTTTCATTGAGTTTAGATGATAATTATTATGTGTATATTTTAAGATTGAAGAAGGTAAGAGATGAAGTGGATAATTTATAAAGTAAAAAAAATCAAGTTCTATCATTTTTTCTTCGTATAAATTTTTAGTTAATTTAATGTGTATTTAAAATATTAAATCTATCCTACGACTTGTTCCAATTTGATGCTATCATAACAATGACTGAAGCCAAAAATTGTTAAGTTGAAATTTAAAAAATAAACAATTATTTATTTATAAATCTATCTCTATTCTATATAATGATTTAAATTATTATAAGCACAAAATAATTGCTGTTATGAAAGTTTCAATCTCTTTGATATGACTTGAAGAAACATAATTTCGATTCTAAACATGTTGCGTTTGGTTAATGCATTTTAGGTAATCTACGAATACGAATTAACGTTACCATAATTTAATTTCTGTCAAATTTTTTCTACGAATTTGTATATAGAAGACACTATTTTTCAGAAAAATTTAACTATATCCCATTAAGAACCCACAATAAAAATGTTTGAAAAATGAATTTTTTAGACCACAAAAATGTTGATTTAAACACTTTGAATATTCTGTAAAATTTTATTGAATATATATATAGCGGAGCTAGTATGGTAATGATATTCACTATTTTGTATGTTTGGGAGTGCCAATATCTAAATCATGTGATTTAAAATATGTTTTCTTATAGAATTCATGTGGCAATAGTTTTCGTGAGAACCTCTTTTTTCATAGATATACAAACCAAATACCAAAGATGGGTTCCCATCGCTTAAATATTTATCTACTATCTCGATAATGCAAAAATACTAATCTCTATAACTTAATTTTTCAAATCGTTTATCTGTAGCATCTGGTCTCTAACTACATGTTTGTTCTAATCGATTTGATATCTTTCATGTAATCCCTTCTAAGAACTTCAAAATTTATTTATCTGCTATTTCATGTTCTTCGTTCGCAATTTTACTAAATAAGAAGCTCTTTTTGTTTCTATTATTTTTAACTTTCTTATACGGACAATATTTTTTATATGTTGAAGTTTATATATTTAGTGAGTGGTGAAAAATGTTTAGATTTAGTGATTTGGTGGTGGGTTTATTGAATTTGTATAAAAATTAGTGATTATTAATTCACCTTTTTTGTTTTGTATTAATACATTATTCCAATAAATATTTTAATTTTATATATAAAAATCAATTTTTGTTTGTACGTATCTTTGTTCGTATTTTATGCGCTGTCAAACAGTTCATCCGATTGTGATAAAATTTTATTGTTAGTACTTGCGGGCATAGAGGCTATAAAAAATTTTCATTATCACATCTGTGACGTGTTGCCTGCGGTACAATTTCTAAACGGAGAAAAATGTAGAATAACTGTTAATTGGTTTAATACAAACAACTTTTGTTTGAAATTTTTTTATTATAATCAATATATTTCGTATGCAGTTTGAGTATATACATTCTAATCTATAAGTTTGCATTTATAAAAATTTTGTTTAAATTCCAGTAATAAAATTATTTTACTTGCGAGCAAAACAGATCTTTAGCCCGGAGACTTTCCATATCTCGTTTACGGCCGAAGATCGACTTCAGTTCCCAAGTCTAACACTAGAGCAAAGACTTTTCTCACCTTTTCAGCAAATCGAACTTTTAGGCCAAATATTTTATTTCTTTTGTGAGCGTAGCAAGGCGAAGGTTAATTCCTTGCCGGACTTTTGTCCTTATATCATTTGCGAGCGAAGAGAGCTCTGAATTAGTCACAATCTGAATTTTTCGGGAGTAAAATTTCGGGAGTGAAGAAACTGTCTGCATCACAAGAATCGAAAAGCACGTAAACTTCGGTAGTAAAGCTCCGGGTACCAGATAGTAAATGTTTTCCACATATACATTTATAAAATAGTAGAATATTTAACATTTTACATTTAATCGTTAATGTGTAATTTTTATTATTTTGATAAAAGCTCGGTATATTCTCTATCAGAGGATAAAACTAATTGCATGAATGAGTAGTACATTCGTTTACTAACCAGTTTATTTAATATGGATGGATAAATTTGCATGCTTTTTTATGGATTAAAATACTTGTCATGGTCATATAAAATTTTAGATACAATTTTTGAAATTAATTTTTTTGCATGATAATTTATTTAATCGGGCTAAAAACAATCTAACCGCTTACCTCATTTCCTGTTTCTATCCTTCTAAATAAAATGAACACATCTTTTGTATAATGATATAATTTCTTCTAGATACGGAGAACATTCGATTTGTGTTTGCGGCGGTGAAAGACACAATTTTACAATCAAATTTAAAGGAGTATAATTTGGTGTAAGGTGTTATTGTCTTCAAGTGGTGTGGTCTCATCATATGGTCAAAAAAGTCAGTGTTCACATTGCAAGTGCCATGTGTGCCCTATTATACACTTGTGAGACGTGTACCTATTATTAATGTGTGTATATCTCGTTCGTACCTCAAGACGTCCTTGATGTCGGTTTGCAGTAGTGTTGTTACACAGCCGCTGTATCCACCGCCGTCACTGTATCGCACAATGTGTTGTTAAAATTTTTGGCAACAGAGGACATCTACAATAAAAAAATAAAATAATTTTTTTTAATAACTCACAACATAAACACAAAAAAATCGTCGTTTTTCATTTTTTCAAATATTTTCTATTTAAAAAAAGCTCATCTTGCGTTTAAAAGAAAAATGATCCATGCACTCGTGCGTGCTGCAGTGTGTGGACTTGTCATTATTAAAATTGTCATTATTTTTTGTGTTATTATTATTTTTTTTTGAAAGCTTAGCTTAGTAAGCTTAGTTGATTGAGGTGTGTGGGAGAATGGCCGTCGTGTTAACACTAGTCAAGCCAAAATCCAATCACATATTTTGACAGAAACAGTGAAGCAATTCTAGTGCCATTTTAATAGTGGGTGTTTTTTTTTTTTTTTTTAAATTAATTGTTATTACCATTATTTTTTTTAAATTTCCTTCGTTTAAGATAAATATATGCAAAAGCCAAAGTGTTTTCTTTATAATTGTTTCTTTCTTTTTGTAATTATTTTAACTATGCGGAAATCAACGAAGGCATTATTAATTGTGACTCAATTCACACACAACTTTATTTAAAATATAAAATAAAAAAATATTGTTATATATAATATATAAAAAAATACATTTAGAATAGTGTCAAGAAAAAAAAACATTTATCTCTTTGCATAAAAAAAAACTAGCAGATAAAATACATACCACAAAAAATAAATCTCGTTAATGTGATTTTTAGATGATTTTTTAAAATTAAAAAAAAAAATTATATATATATATATATATATATATATATATATATATATATATATATATATATATATATATATATATATATATATATATATATATATATATATATATATATATATATATATTTTATATCGACTTGACGGTGGATGTTAACACATTTAAAAACCAATTACACATTCGAAATCATCCATTTTAAATTTAAATCCACCATCTTGTCTTTACATGTGCATAACCAACGCCTCTATGATTATCCATCAGAATTAATTATGTGTGTTGAGAACACAATTTTTTTCGTCTGTTTCAATAACAATGTCATCTTCATTTTTTTCATGGAAGCGTTGTTGTTGTGTGGAAAAATTAAAAAAACTATATAAAAATATATATATTTTCAGTTAAATGTATTCTATTATGGCTGAATATGACTTTATTATAAAAATCGGATAAATATAGTTAATAAAAAACAATTGCTTGGTTTTCTGTGTGTGAAGCTTGTACGATTGTAAAATTTAAGTAAAATAAAAATTTTAAGTATGAATGCTGATAAAGATTGAATGTGCAAAAAATATAAGAGCGCATGTTTGTGGCAATAGTAATTTGTAATTTCTTTGTGAAAAACTATAAATTTTTCTGAAAACATTCAACTGAATTGATTATTTATTGCTTGAAATCCTTTCTGTTTATTTTTGTTTCTGTTCATTTTATTTTAAGTCCAATAAAATAAAAATTTATTCCAGGATAATCATTAGAAAATACAGCTTTTTTTAAATATTATATGATTTTTTTTTATCTACGGGAAAAACAAAATTCATCTCCAAGTTGACAAAGAAAGTTATTCTTGATGACATTTTTCTTCAGGTTTTATGTTTGATTTTGAGATCAATTTTATTATAGTTGATAAAACGAACATAACAGACCAAAATTGCTGATTTTTCTAACGAATGTCCAGAAATCGTGTATTTTTATTGGGTTATTTCATAATTTTTAAATATACAAACAAAATATTCAATTTTGAATAAAATAAAAAAAAAATAAAAATTAACTATGTACATTCTTTACTTTCTTTTGTATGTTTGTATTTATCAATTTTATGAAAATAATATATATATACTTGTAGCTATTGAAAACAAAAAATTTAATCATTTATCAAAAAAAAAAAAAAAAACTATTAAAAACTCTATATATATAGTTTTTAATAATAATTTATAATTTTAATTATATATATTTATATATATATGTATATATATATTTATATATATATATATTTATATATATATATATTTATATATATATATATATATATATATATATATATATATATATATATATATATATATCTATATATATATATATATACATATATATATATATATATATATATATATATATATATATATATATATATATATATATATATATATATATATATATATATATATATATATATATATATATATATATATATTTATGTTGTGATTTAATACAAAAATGAAGTGTTTCAAATTTTTTCTCTTTTCACAGAAGAAAGTAAAATTTTTCATTTCAAAATGCAAATTTTATTTATTTTAACTGTTGTTGTCTTAATATTAAACATATCCCCAAATTAAGTCTTTGGGGATTATGAAAATATCCTTTAAAGATTATGAGTTAGTAATGATTTGCAACAATGATTGAAAAGTAGAGACCTAAGTTTCAAATGGTAGAAAAAGTTTAGCCAATTTTTTGCATTTATACTAATAAGTTTAATACATGATTTGAGGTAAGTTAAGGCTGGATATGTGTAATTTAGCTAAAATTTTATTCCAAAAATCAATTACATATTTCAATATTACTTCTAGCTAACTTTTACAACATGAAATTTCCTACTGATGGAATTACGAATTAAAGAATATTTAATTCGCAACTTGTACATAAACTTGTCCAAAGTCGAAAATTATATCCTTAGTCAATGCGTAGAATTTTTCTATATAAAAGGTATAAAAGTAAAAATCCAAACATTACCTGCGCAAATGTTTTAAAAAATGAACCTGAACAAAAGGGGTATCGTAAGACTATTTTCACGCATAAATAACTCGAAAAAAAGTATTTAAATTAAAATTTGGTATGCACAATTTTGACATGAAAACTTTTGACTTAATAACCTTTCGTAGAATCTAAGAGAACTGCGAAGTGCCACATCTGAAAACAATTTCATTTGATTACAAGACACGTGTCGTATAAAAAGATACAATGTAATTCATATGAACATTTTTCTCTGTAGATTGATTTCTCGTTGAATATTCAATATAGTAGTGACATCTAATAAATATCCAAATGTAATGGAATTTAGTATGCATTATCTAAACATGAAAAACGTAGTGTGTCAAAGAATTTTTTAGGAAAAAAATTTCATAGGCCCTCCATTTTTATGAAAAGATTGTGCATATCAAATTTCATTACAATTGGATAATAATTTTTAAATTCTTTGTTCACGAAAATTGTGTCTTTATTATAGATGTCTTTTTCTGTTATACAAACCTCATTATTTTGCCAACCTATTGTATCTTTTACCAATGTGCGTTGAAACTATCGTCCGATCCAGTTTTATATTGTGTTACATACAAGTAGTCTCATTACAGTTTGATATTCAACGGGCGTGACAGCTATTTCTATTTTGTTAAATACAAGCCCTCGCAGCGTTTATAATACGTGCATTAATTTCTACGCACGTTGAACGAATGTTAGTTTTATTAATATTGTAATATGGTAAATACATATTTGATTTTTATTTTGTTTATTTTCAAAAAAATGCATGAATCATTTACAAAAAGTATTTTATTGTTGTTGTAACATGGTTGAAACAAGTGAGTTTTATTATGAATAATAAGTTCAAACAAATTTGATACATATTTAACGGAATTCTGTGTAATTAGATAACTTTTACTCAAACATTATTTATCCAAGCATTTCCAATTTTCTGTACATATCGGTTCAGATCAGAATAATTCTAAAAATTTGAGATGACTATCGTAGTTACATCTACATATACAATGTATTAACAAAATGTGGTACACTTTGAAGCAAGCTCTAAAGTTACGCAAAACTACTAATAGAGACGCTTTCTATTATACAAGACGAACATATGCCTGCGCATGTTTTTCATTATTTTTAAAACGTTGATTATATCTTACTTTTTTTAGAATCTTTCAGAGTTTAGACGTGCATCATATCACAAATTAAATTTTTATTTTACAATGCCGACTTTTTGAATGTGAATAATTTTAAGACAGGGCTTACAATTAAATGTTTGGTATTTAAAGTACTAGGTAATTTTGAAAAAAATAATCCAATCGACAGGTGGATTTATCATTAAGTTAAAAAACTATAGAGAAACATGCTTTACGGAATATATGCATCACAAATCGATGTTTTAAATTAACAATTGGGAAAGTTTTATCAAATTATAAATTTTCATTTCCATGTGAAGATCATGGAACTGATATACTGTCATTTACCCTGGTCTCTTACATCAGATTGATAATGCGACAATACGCTTAATAGGAAAACAAAAAATAGGAAATAGTGGAGCGCCGTAAGACATAAAAATGGTAAAATCTCGGAACCCAGGGCCAGTCAATGAATCTGTATAACAAGTGTTTGACTGCATTATTAAAACCGCAAATAAAAAAGTTAAAAAATTGGCCGATCTCGATTACAACAATTTTTATAAACAATTTACTGAAAAATGAAAGGCGCAAGGGGGAAAAAATGTTTACAGTAAAGATATTAATTTTATATGTAATAAATTATGTTTGCAGAGTAAATTCAATGTTAATTTATTAGATTTTCGTAAAAAAATTATTTACAAAAGAAAATTTAACCTTAACTATATACATTATTGTTCATTATTGTCGTCGTCGTCGTCGATTTCGTTGATGTAGATTGTAGGTAAAGGATTAGTACAGCTATCACCATTGCATTCTGAGCAAGCTGCAGTGCAGTTTAATCCACTTTTCCTGCACCCACAAGATGCTCCACATCCTGTTTTGCATGCGCAAAAAATAATTTTTAGTAAAGATTCTGGAGCTGGTCGCTGCGTCATTGTTAGCGGTATCAATATTCCGCGTTCATCTTTCCAACCCCATTCTTCTGGTGATATTTCTTTTCCGAACCATGTTTGAACTTGTAAATATACTCTTTTGAAGTGTTCAAAAGCGGCATCTGCAGTAGGTGGTAAAGACGGCAGTTTAACGCAGGTATTTTTGGCAGTTGCTTTCAAAAAAGAGTTATATCTCAATGCATTAAGATCTTTTATTTTTTGGGGGGCATTATATAAAGCAAGAGTGCATGTAACACCAGCTTTAAAAATTTCATTGATGTCTTTGCATTCATTTTTAAAAACTGTCGCAGCATTTTGCAAGTCCGTTCGTTTTTCGAAATTTTTTGCAAACACGTTTTTGCCACGTTTAAAAAAAGCTGACGTCGTGTCACATCCAGTGAATGCATGTAAGAACAGAATATGCTCTTTACACTTTGGTAATATTTTTTCTAAACTCTTAGAAGAGTACGCTCTTTGCAGTATTTTGCCTTTGGATGGTTTTCTAAAATAAATTTCTCGGTCTGGTGGTGAGAGCGCAGTCAATAAAACTAAAACATCTACATCCTCGGACACTACAGCAATGTTTTCAGATTGCAGATTAACAGCAGTTTCAATTATTAGTCTGTCGGCATCAGCTTCTGCTTGGCAAGAAAATATTTTATTTTCTGTGAGTGTTTCTCGTAGCATATCTATAAGCCTACTCTTATTTTTGGCATTCGATAAAAATTTTTCCTGCGCTACTTTTAGTGGCATGGTTTTATCAAATATTATGTCATTACATGCGTTTTTTTTACAGCGACGCGTTCGTTCCATTGATTTTGTGCAGCTCTTCTTGTAACCATCAAATACGACATAAATGTTGTGTCCATAATTATTATGTAGATATCTGACATAATGTTGACAAATTGTACCGAAATTTTCATCTAATTGCCACTTGCAACGATGTAATAACATCCCTCCATCAATGACGTAGGAAAATTTTCGTACATCGTTCACATCCACTGACACTTCTGGGAATATGTCATAAAATGTAGATTTTGTTGTTTTTCGTATTTCACCATCTTCAAAGAGAGCAAGAGGATAAGGAGCTAATTCATAAGTCAAGTAGTTTTTTAGTTCTTCATCAGATTTTTTTAATACGCATATACGCTGAAATAATAATAGCGGATCAATTGGAATAATATCATCATTCACTTTGATTTTGCTAGTGGATGCCAACAAAGGAATGATCTTGTCTTTTCTTGATAACTTAACTTCTTTGAAATTTATTCCATTAATTTTCTTCATTATTTTTAGACCTTGCTCAAAAGCTGCGTAGCAATTCACGTTTTCTTGCCCAGTTATTCCAGTTGCAATAGACATAATGACACCAACATCAGGGAATGGAGGATGTTGAATAAAATATTCTTCCAATTTTTTCACGTCAATATGACAAGCAAACAACAACTACATATGAAGCCTAGTAAGTTGTCACGTGTACTATTCTGCTAGGGCCCGCGTTAACAACACCCAACAGCTGCTGTTGCCCCCTCTATTCCCCTCCCCACCCTTCATCGTTATACCTGCAGTCCCTTGAGACCCAACATGAAGTTTGTAATAGTTCTTCTTTTTAAAATCTAATTTTACACTAATATAACTTAAGGAAAACTCCAAAAAAATAATAATTATTTATAATAATTATTAAAAAATTAAGATCGGACAAAATATTTTTTTTAACATTTTTCTATATGCTATTAAAAACACATTGCCATAGTTTATAAAAAGATTTATTTACTGGCCCTGGATTCCGAGGTATAAACCTTACGGCGCTCCACTAAAAAAATTTTGTAACTAAAAAAAACTGTCAAAGTTTTTTAAAACTAATCGATAATGATTATTATAGTTTTATTTGCATGTTTGCAACTTTTTAAGTCAAATTCTCCAAAATAAAAATAACCGTTAGAAATAATATTGATTTTATATCATCAAAAAAGTGAAATTTCTGGAAAAATTGATAGTTTAGTAACCAATTTTACTTCACGAGATCGAAATCACTGTTTAAATTAAGAACATGCTCTTAAAATTTCATTATTATCCTGCTGATATGGGTTGCCATCTTTTAGTCAGTTTATCGTATTTTTTTTCTTCGTTATAAGGCCTTTTAAAACAGGAGCTGTTTGACTTGTTATTTATATGACTGTTATTCTTAGAAATGAGACATCCATACATACTTTTCAGTACGCATTCACCATTTCAATAAAGAAAATTTAAGTATAAAAAATCAAAAACTCAGTAAAAAAATTGCTAATTATTTTGTATCCTGAAATAAACTGCCTGTTTTAAATATTAATTCATCTCATTTTTTCACATTCTGCGCAAAAACCTCTATAAAGTCTCAATATTATTTATGGTGTTAGTGAATAAATTCTATTTTCTTAAGTTAAACCTTTTAAGGGTAATTATCCTTCACTCGTTAAGGTATGAAAACAATGACCTAGTTTTGCTTAGTCATCGTTGCAAGTAACAAGATGCAAAGAACGAGATGCAATTTATATCCTGTTGAGAAATTTCAACATATCTAAATAGCTAACTCCTTAATTATTTTTTCGGCAACTGTGATTAAACAGTCCCTATGTTAGCAGCATGAAAATTTTATTATGTTAATAAAATTAATACTTAACGATTTTCTTATCAGAATTTCTGAAGTAATATCAGATTTTCTTATAGGACTGTCCAATAGTATGCGTTGACCATCAGATTTTCCGATCAGAAAATGTCAACGCACACTATTGGACAGTCCTATAAGAAAATCTGATATTACTTCAGAAATTCTGATCAGAAAATCTTAAATATGTGCGTGCATATATACCATCGGATATGATCGGATTCGTATCATTCCGATCTATGTTCTTGTTGCGCATTCTATTAACTTTGATTGAATATTTTATATAATACTTTTTGCGGGAATATAAAAATGGATGATGATGACTTATTGTTAATCGCTTTATTCATTTATTAAATGTTCAATGTCCTCCATTATATATTTTTTGTTAATAAATAAGAGGAAATAAAATATTATAATTGAAATTAAATAAAATTTTTAAACCTCTTACAATGACGTTTGCATTATAAATGACTATCAATAATGGTTACTTTAAATTTATTAATTACTTTTTTGGCTAACAGGTGGCCTACTTCAGAAAATCTTATGATATTGTCTGATGTAAACATCAGATTTCCTGATCAGAAAATCTGATGGTGTACGCCCACTGTAAAACCATTTACAAAAGTAAGTACACATATAAGCTCAAGACAAATTTTATAAGTTATCATATTAATTCATAAATTTATAAATCCTGTAGCGTAAAGGAAAAAGATTAATAAGTAAATAATGTGATATCATTGAAAGATAGAATAGAAAAAACAATTATAATAATAATAGAAATTCCCATAAAAATACGAGACGAAACATAGACAACACTGGAATGCGGAGTCAAGGAATATAGGAAATTCGTTACCGAGGACTCGTCGGAGCAAGGAATTTATCACGAAGATAAACGTTGAGAGCCTTAGAAGGGGTAACAATAGAGATTATTAGTTAAATGTGATAGGACAGAACAAACATTTAAGTGGGTTTTAAACGGATATGTAAACGGAGGGAAAGTAGATACTCAACACTCAAGGGATAGGAGGACACATTTAGGGATTTTAGGAAGTTCTTCTGAGTTTGTATCACAGATATCCTCGCCACAATAACTGGTGGCACCCTGACATATTTTAATGTGATTAAGATGTTTGAGAAGTCTGTTATGGTTGGAGCGTAGACGACAAAGGGTGACAATCCGTTGTCGACCTTGGAATTGTAGCTAATGGAACCAGAGAAATAGGCTTGTCGTTGATCTTGGTTGGCAAATTGCTCATCCGTTAGTAGTTCAGGTTTGGTACCATTCATTCCATTCTCGCAGTAAAAAATCTTTGCATATTAGAGCAATGTCGAATGCAGGTGGGCGATGCATAGCCAAAACGCCTATTGTAATGCTGTCTTTGGCGTGTTCATCCACAATATCGTTATCTAAAATACCAATGTGAGAGGGGTACCAAGTACATGAATTGAGAAAATTTAAATTAGGTAGCCTGTACAACATATACTTAATATTCTGTATGAGATAGGATTGTGTGGGATTAGAAAATTTAGCGGAGTAGCCCTCTCCACACTTTTGACGTGGGTTATAATTAAAGCATTCTCTATATTCCTAGATTCGATGTACGTGATGGGCTTCAATCACAGCAGTGTATTCCGCAGAAAAAATGAAGTTTTTATTAAGTTATTTGTTCATGTGGAATACATTAGAGTGGTAAATTGCTGCTATTACGATTTGGGAGCCTAAGGTAAGGTTTGACGCATCGGTATAAATTTGTGTGGAGGAAATCATTAAAACTTAAGTTAGAATACAAAGGATTATTTTTATCCTGCTTGTTCAAGCCGCAGTTGTAGTGATGGGAGGGGCCAAAAAATTGGCTGGACAAGGGAATGTTAAGTATAGCAAGGTTAGGGATTATAAACCCCATGGGAATATTATTGAGGTGATTGCAAGCAGTGATAAGAAGAGGAGTGGTTTTGAGTCGCCAGAACCTAGAACTTGGAATATTTAAGAAAAATGAAGTCAATATAGGAATCGGATGATGATTATTACGTACGGGCAAGTATTTTAAAAATGAATTTCTTGGTAGGCCTCCGAATGTACAATGGAGGAACACTTGCATGAACAAAAAGGGAATTATGGCTTGGAGTGGAAGACGACCCAGGGTAGATGAAATGGAATGAGGAATCGGAGATAGTAAGAAGCGACTATAATCAAAAACTGCACCAATGAAGGCGTGTTAAAACCAAAGTAACGTGGAAGGGTCGGATCCCACCATGTAGAACGGATAGCTCGCATAGCATTTAGGCGTTTTTGTGCTCGAAAAGCAATAAATGTTATATGTTCTCGCCAAGACAGTTTGGAATCAAGTGTTAGAAATTTTCAAGGTTAATAACATTATCGACTGTGTTGACATATTGAATTCGTCTATACAAAAATCATTCTCTTTGTATTTTGCGATACTATATTTTTAAAGGGTCTTAAATATTTCAATGGGAAAGTTTCTTTTTTAAGTAACATTTGGTGAACACATATTTTAAATATAAAAAGGTTTTATTTTATTATATCAGAGAAAGATAGTTTAAAGTACTAGAGCATCCTGTCATAAAAACTAGATACATTTGAATATGTTGGAATAACCCAAATATACAACAAATGTTACATGAACTACAATGGACAAATGTAAAGGGACAACTTTAGAAATATAGTAGTAGGTAGTTAAGTCTAATCATTGATGGTGTAAAGACATATTTCTGAAAACTCTATTTTTGAATAAAAGAATATCTTAAAATAAATAAAGTGTTTAATTATTTAAAATAATACATCATCGCATACCATAATCCCAACAGACTGCATTCTTAATATCAACAAAAACTGCAACAAGATATTTTTTTTTTTTGGTGTAGCAGTTAAGTATATAAGCGTATAGCATAGAAAGATTGCCCTTTCGTTTTTTTGGTGTGCTGTAAACTACTTACGAATAGGATTGTGAGCAGGTGGTAGGATTTACGGGATCTGGGCGCTTAGGTCGATGCTTCTTGAAATGAGAGGACTTCTGTGGATTTGGAAGAGTGAAGGTTACTATAATGTACACATTTTTAAAAATCAGGATTGGGGCAGGAATTGGTAGAGTGAAATTCAGAAAAGTTACTACACCTTGAGGAACTGTTGCAGTTTATCGTTGTGTAACCGAAGCGAAGGCAGTTATAACATAAGGTTATGGAAAATGTGTATATTTCCATTGGCCTATGACAATTATATATTGAGATTTCTGAAGTGTATACTGTGAGTCTAATATATTTAAACTCGAGGAAGATCTGGTTGGAACACGGTTCCCAAAAAGAGAATTAGATATTACATTTTAAATAAAATATAATTTTTTTTTTTTAATTTAGAAATAAATGATTACTATAAATAAAGAATGTGATAAAAACAATTTACGCAATAAGTGATGAATGTACAGGTAACAGCTTGTAAATAGTGCACATGTACGTATAGAACAGTAATTATATACAAGTTTTATGTATTTATTATTACAACAATAACACGTCATATCCTTAGTGTGGTTGTAATAAGCAGTGTTAGCATTTATGGTAGGGGCCAGTATGTTTTCAGGGTCGTAAAATTATCGTTTGCCACCCAAGATTTTTGTGCACTTTTAAACACTAAAAATATACGATGAATTTTTTTTATTTGATATAATGTTGTTAATAATCATGTGTTAGAACACATTTTACTGTTTTGTTTATTACCTTTGAAACAAATGACTTTACTTGTTGGTACTTTTTCAACGACACATGATACAATTTTCCGCGCTAAAATACGAATAAAGATTTATCCAATAAATTTATTTCTGTTGAACATATAAACTTTATTATTTAATATTTATCAAATTTTAATACAATTAAACAAAACAGAAAAAATAAATTATTTTTTAGTAATGAATCGCAGTTTTATTGATTTTATTATTGCACTCAGTACAATTTTCAAATTATTTAAGTAATTTTTCGAGCAGATTATTATTATTATTATTATTTTCACGTTTATATTTTAATTATTAAACCTTATAAACTCTTTTGATTAATATATTTTACTAAAACCATCAGTATTTCTTAAATTCAGTTTTAATTAATATCAACATTATCATAATGCTTATTTGACTAATTTATAAATATAAAAAACTTTTATAATTCGGTTTTTTAATTGAAAAAATATATTTTTACGGTACGGTACTAGTACTACCAACATTTTCTTTATGAATACAATTAATAACGATTGTTTACAAGAGAGGACAGCATAATACTTATACAAGTTTGGGCGGTAAAATTTGGAAAAACAAGATTATCAGTAAATTATCTTAAATTTACTGAATTATGGTGGAATGGTGGCTTATCGTAAGGGCCGTATATTCGATCGTACAATACCCTGAATTATGTGTTTTGTACGATACGTATGTGACGAATACTAACACTGGTAATAAGAAGAATCTCTTCTTCTCTTCATATCATTTTTTGGACTTATTTTTTACAATGTATGAATTGTTAAAAAAAGTCAATCTTAAAAACAGTTTGGATTTGTAAACGCATAGATTGTGTAAACATGATTCAACAGTATTGCGAAAAATACAGGTTTAGTTCTGTCTTAACAGAAGAAAATTTATTTTAAATTGAACTTTGGAGTACCGGGGTTTATTATTTCTGAGAAATTTTTAAGTGTAAAAATTACTACAATAGAATAAAAAAAAAACTATGAACAGTTGCATTATGAATATAAAGAATACTATTTGGAGCACTTATAAAATTCAATTCATTGTGCAATAACTTTAGAAAGAAATTACGCATACTTAGAGGAGGTACATTCTTGACCATTAAAATATCTCTTTTTCAGATATAACCATTCTCTGTAAGAGTTCAAATAATGTACTATCTAGACACAGAAAATTTTAAAAATTACAGTTAGGCACATCGCACATGAGGTGATTTAGGTGAAATCGGCGAAATCGCCGATATCGGCGATATCGCCGATATCAGCGATATCACAGCATTTTAGTCGCACACGGAGCAACAGAAGTTGCTCCGACTTTGTAACGTTTTTTGAAGAAGGGGTAATACATAGTTTGTTTACTAACAACAAAATATGTATATACAGTGTCTTAAAGGATGAAATACATAAAAGTAATAAATAATATATATTATAATAGATTATACTTTAAGCCATTTGAAATTCGCATTTCGTCATACAAATCTTATATATATATATATATATATATATATATATATATATATATATATATATATATATATATATATATTATATATATATATATATATATATATATATATATATATATATATATATATATATATATATATATATATATATATATATATATATATATAAGGTTAAGACAGAGTATATTAGTATTTACCCATTTCAGTCTCCCGTTCGTCATGAAGATAACTAATGAACATTTTTCGTATATAATAAGAATCTGTTAATTAGCTTAAACTGTGGCGAATATAAACATTCCGAGAAATGTTCATACATTTTTTTTTATCAAACAATTACCGTTTTGAATCTTTTTTAATGGTTAAGTTGGGTCATGGATCTAATTATCCCATTATACCGATTTTGCTCATTTACGAACTTAGACACACTTTTAAGATCCAGAATATGACACCAAAAGTTCAACTACCTGTCTCTTGTCGTTTTTCAGTTATCTTGATGACGAACGGGAGACTGAGATGGGTTAATACTAATATACTATGACTAAACCGTATATATATATATATATATATATATATATATGTATATATATATATATATATATATATATATATATATATATATATATATATATATATATATATATATATATATATATATATATATATATATATATTTATATTTATATTTATAACTGGATAGATATTAGAGTGTTTTATGAATGCTAATGATTAAAGTAGTTCAAACATTGATGCTCAATCTTATATCGAATATCTAAAAAATTAACTCTGTTATTAGTTACCTTAACTTGTTTTATTTGTTTAATGTGATTAGAATAGATACAGATTATAGCCACTGTACAATTACTATATTTCTACAGTTCATTTTGTAAACATAAAATAATAATAATATCAGTATTTAATAGTATAAGATATATTGGCTTAATTTTATAAAATAAGTCTAAAGTTCATTTCTGTTTATTTACCCTGTCATTGAAATGAATGAAATTAATATTGACGCTTGAAAAGTGTTATAAGAAAATAAGTTTATAAACTCTTGCAGAACGTCATTACTGCCATAATGAAGAAATGTTGTATCTATTGCAACGTTCCTACAACAATTAGGAGAAGTATACCTAGAGGAAGAGGTTTTTCCCTTTTTGCTATCCACAAATAATAAATTTGTCTAGAAATTTTTTAGGTTGAGCATTTAACTGAGTAATACTATAGGTGAAAGCTCTTATGTATTTGACAACGTTGCTTACGAATGTAAAATTACATACGATTGTTGTCGCATCATGGAATTCTTACGATTTCAGTATTTGATTATGCTTATCTTAAACAGTGCGATTTCGTACATGTAATTTTCTTATGGAAAGTAATCTCTATCCGTATACGACACTGCAACAGTTGCAACAATACCATACATGTGATAAAAGTATAGCATGTATTCAAAGATATAAATATTGCAGGATATTATAAGCATTTACTTAATACTTGTTACTCTTCGTTCCTTTTCTTTAATGCATATGTATGTATATAAAAAAAATTATGATCTGCTTTATAAGATGCACCTATTAAACCTGTTCTATATGGTTCAGGGCATGAATGTAACCTTTTTTATTTTTGTGTATAAACAAGAATTGACAAGTTTTTATTTTTAAATATTAAAAAAAACATTATTTAACTCTCTATCTTTGTCATAAACATTGATTTATATGACTGTATAAACAAGAATAAAAAAAAGTTGCCCATATGATTTTAAGAACGAAGGATTTTAACAACGATTTTTTTATCACATGTATGATTTCAAATCACGAAAATCACGTCGTGTGCGACTATACATTGGTTTCCATAAGCAAATCATATGTATGATATCGCCGATTTCACGCAAATCACCTCATGTGCGATGTGCCTTAGAGTACTATAAACATATTCGCTAATTTTTAATTAACTTAAAAAAATTTAATGAGGGTCCTTATTTATTTTTTAAATCATTATTTCATCTTACGGTTCATTTTGTTTATCTTTTCTGTTACTATGACTAATGCAATGGTAACAAAACTTGCGGTCTTATTAAACATGTTAAATGCAAAATTTCACTCGGATTAATTATTATTGTACATTATATTGATGTTAATATTGAGCGTCTAGGAACAATTTCTATAAACGAAATTATCTTAATTTTTCGCTGAAAATATAAATTTGTTGAATCAATATTACAATAAAAAATTTGGTTGCTAGGGGTAATACCATTATTTATTTATTAAAAGATTGATATACTATACAATATCTTCGTCACTTTGGTTTGGTATAGAATATGAAAAAAACAAATTTAAAAATGTGTGATACTTTTAATGAATGCTCAAAAACTGCATATAAATCACATTCTGAAAGTTTATTAGAAAAATGGAATATTCCGATATCACATTTAGACTTTGAATACATAAAAAAATGTAGTAATTCAAAAGAACTTGAAAGAATTTTACGTATATTACGTTCGGGGCAAGAAGGTTATTATCCAGAACTTCAAAAATGTACTGAAGAACGTTTAATTCTAGTTAATCCCAAAAGTAAAGCACTATTGGTTACGAATCCCATTTTAAATAGGTATACTTGCGATACTGAAGAATGGGATTATATTTGTGAAGATATACAGGTATGGCAAAAAACGTTTGTTTAATTCAGATTATTGAAAAAATATTGTTTTCTATTGTAGTATAAAATACGATTAACTCATATATATATATATATATATATATATATATATATATATATATATATATATATATATATATATATATATATATATATAATAACTTTCTCTAAATATTGCATAAATTTTTGCGAAAAGCAGTAATTTATAATAACAATTTTTCTTGATATTTTGTATATTAATTTTCTCACCACTGAACTAAAATAATGTATAATTGATTTACCGACATGCGGTTATTTTCTTGATATGCTAGCTGATTGCTCCTAACTGCAGTGTAGAAGTTATATATTGTTCAGATCATGTTTAAGTTTTATAAAAAACCAATTTTTATTTTTTTCGTTAATATTAAGAAGTGATAGTTACTGGACCTAATTTAACATCATTACGTCACACGATGTTAATATTTATATGGCAAGATCCCAAGGCCGCCAGCCCTTACTTATTTTCTCACAAATTAAATGTATGTGAGTGACAAAGTAGATCAGTTATGTAATTTCACTGTATGTATACTTGCAATCTTGTACCGACGATCAATTAACAGATACAAGCTACTAAAGTTAGATAAAACAAAACTCACTATTCTAAAAGTCTCAGGACCAATTTTTAATGTATGAGCCACACAATATTTACAAAATTCATAATCCACGCTGGCAGATATTTCTTGTCAGTGGTTACCATTATGATACTCAGGGAATTATACCATTATGATACTCAGGGAATTATTTACCCACTATTCAGTAGCGGATTTAGGTTTAGGCACATCGCACATGAGGTGATTTGCGTGAAATCGGCGATATCATACATATGATTTGCTTATGGAAACCAATGTATAGTCGCACACGACGTGATTTTGGTGATTTGAAATCATACATGTGATAAAAAAATCGTTGTAAAAATGCTTCGTTTTTAAAATCATATGGGCAACTTTTTTTTATTCTTGTTTATACAGTCATATAAATCAATGTTTATGACAAAGATAGAGAATTAAATAATGTTTTTTTATATTTAAAAATAAAAACTTGTCAATGCTGGTTTATATACAAAAAAAAAAGGTTAGATAAACCATATAGAACAGGCTTAATAGGCGCATCTTATAAAACAGATCATAAATTTTTTTATATACATACATATGCTTTAAAGAAAAGGAACGAAGAGTAGCGAGTATTAAGTAAATGCTTATATTATCCTGCAATATTTATATCTTTGAATACATGCTATACTTTTATCACATATATGGTATTGTTGCAACTGTTGTGTCGTATACAGATAGAGATTACTTTCCATAAGAAAATTACATGTACGAAATCGCACTGTGTAAGATATGTATAATCAAATACTGAAATCGTAAGAATTCCATCATGATGCGACAACAATCGTATGTAATTTTACATTCGTAAGCAACGTTGTCAAATACATAAGAGCTTTCACCTATAGTATTACTCAGTTAAATGCTCAACCTAAAAAATTTTTAGACATATTTATAATTTGTGGATAGCAAAAAGGGAAAAACCTCTTTCTCTAGGTATACGTCTCTTAATTGTTGTAGCAACGTTGCAATAGATACAACATTTCTTCATTTTGGCCGTAATGACGTTCTGCAAGAGTTTATAAACTTATTTATAACACTTTTCAAGCGTCAATATTAATTTCATTCATTTCAATAACAGAGTAAATAAACAGAAATGAACTTAGACTTATTTTATAAAATTAAGCCAATATATCTTATACTATTACTGAAAAATATTATATATATTGATTCTTTTATTATTTAATATGTTTACAAAATGAACTGTAGAAATACAGTAATTGTACAGTGGCTATAATCTGTATCTATTCTAATCACATTAAACAAATAAAACAAGTTAAGGTATAACAGAGTAAATTTTTTAGATATTCGATATAAGATTGAGCATCAATGTTTGAACTACTTTAATCATTAGCATTCAGTTATAAATATATATATATATATATATATATATATATATAAATATATATATATATATATATATATATATATATATATATATATATCTATATATATATATATATATATATATATATATATATATATATATATATATATATATATATATATATATATATATATATATATATATATATATATATATATATATATATATATATATATATATATATATATATATATATATATATATGGTTAAGTCAGAGTATATTAGTCTCCCGTTCGTCATCAAGATAACTGAAAAACGACAAGAGACAGGTAGTTGAACTTTTGGTGTCATATTCTGGATCTTAAAAGCGAGTCTAAGTTCGTAAATGAGTAAAATCGGTATAATGGGATAATTAGATCCATGAGACGACGATAATTGTTTGATTAAAAAAAAAAATGTATGATCATTTTTCGGAATGTTTATATTCGCCACAGTTTAAGCTAAATAAAATTTAGATTCTTATTATATCCGAAAAATGTTCATACAAGTTTTTTGTGTTTGCTTTGAATCTTTTTTTATGGTTAAGTTGAATCATAGATCTAATTAGCCCATTATACCGATTTTGTCAATTTACGAACTTAGAGTCACTTTTAAGATCCAGAATATGACACCAAAAGTTCAACTAGCTATCTCTTGTCGTTTTTGTAAGACGAAATGAGAATTTCAAATGGCTTAAAGTATAATCTATTATAATCTATATTATTTATTACTTGATGTATTTCATCCTTTAAGACACTGTATATACATATTTTGTTATTAGTAAACAAACTACGTAGTACCCCTTCTTCAAAAAACGTTACAAAGTCGGAGCAACTTCTGTTGCTCCGTGTGCGACTAAAATGCTGTGATATCGCTGATATCGGTGATATCGCCGATATCGGCGATTTCGCCGATTTCACCCAAATCACCTCATGTGCGATGTGCCTTAGACCTATGAGGTTCGAGCATAGGGCTGCAAAATTTGAGGGGCGCCAAAATTTTCAAGATGACTTAAATTAAAAATCGATTGGGTTTTCTGTAAAACAAATTTTAAAGTTTATTTTAATGCGCTATTATTATCGAAACAGTGCCATTTTAAGGGTAGAATTTCTTTGTTAAAATAATTAATCAGGCAAGTACTAAAATTTGAAATATTTAACAAAAAGATTTTAAAAGTCTTTTTTTAAATGCTAGAATATTATTTATTTACGAATTTACATTTTTTTCATATTTTTCATTCAAAATTTAAGTTTAAAATTTGTTTGCGCTTTATTATAAAACAAAACATTAATTCACCATGATAAATCATGAAGTATCAATTGACTCATACAATAAATTTTTTATTTTTCAATTTTTCGTAAAAATTCTATTTGTCTACTTTAAAGGTTATAATAGCTGACAGAATTTTAAAATAATATTTGGCTAATACATAAAAACCAGCACTGAGACTATAAAAAGTGAGTTTCGTTTTTAGCTACCTTTAGAACCAGTAAATTGGTTGTCAAAATTGTAAGTATGCATACAGTGAAAGTACATACTAGCACTACCTTCCCCACACATTTTATTTATAGACTAGAGTAGAAGCCTTAAAAAATGATAAAAAGTGGAAGAAAATTACAGTAGAATGAAACCCATTAGAAAAGGAGGGGAATATGATAAAAATGATAGGAAAAATAAATTACGGTCGATCTGAGTTCGGGAAGTGGGAGGGGGTGTGTTTTTAAGGGTAAAAAATGGTTTCTCTTGATTAATGGCAAAGTTGTAGGTAATGAAAAGATCTACAACTTTTGTATTAACAATTTTTTCACATAACCTCAAAATTAAGGTGAAAAATTCAAATAACCAAGTTTTTGGTTTTTTATTTTTATCTTTTTCAAAAAAATTTTTTTTTACGAAATTTGGTGAAAACTTACCTTATTATGTCCCAAATACACTGTAATTTATTTGATTTAATTTTAAGTGTTTATTGTCGATTCTTTTCTTGCTGGACGCCTCTAAACGATTCAAAGCTGCTTTTTTTATTTCATACACTTGCTTGTCATCTGACTTATTGCAGATTATACAAACAGATTTATCCATACTGATAATCTCATGAAAAGACAAAATCAAATTAATAATGCCTTCAAAGTTTTATCATGAGTATAAATAAATTTGTTTGTATAAAATAAACGAAATGACTATTTTTTATTATTGTACTAAAATATCATTCAATTTTAATTTTTTAGTTATGTTACGTTAAACATACTATTTATGAGAGAAAATATTTTGCTATTTTTATTTTAAAGTTGATTAATATATAGATAGTATATACCTTGCTATGTAGATTCCAAACGATTCTTTGAATAAAGAAAATTTCTCACAATTCTCTTAGAGTAGCTCAGCATGCACGTGTATTTTTAAAAACGATGTTGTTCACTGCTCTGTATCTCGAATACTGGCTAACGGTTTTCCCAGCTGCTAAGAAATAGGTATGTAGTAAGGCCCAGACCCTCTATGAAATACCTTAAAATGGACTAAAATTTACCGTAGGTCACTCAGGTATATAAATTATGTTAAAACAGCAATAAATAGGTAGCTACAAATATTATTTAAAGAAGATTCAACTTTTTCAAAATATTGTAGATGTCTTATTAAATATTAACTTTATTAACTTATTTGTTTGTTAATTATAGTAGTATATTTCAATTTTCAATTTTTTCGTTTATCAATGTAACATGAAATCTTACGTTTTTTGCGTAATTAAAGTGTGAATTTTAATAATTTAATAAATTATCATAGTGATTTAAAAAAATATTTTCGAATTTGAGTTTTTTTCAATTTTTGCATTTTCTGAGAACATTTACTATTGGTATGTATATTTTTTTTACACCATCAGAAAGTAGAGATTTCAACGAACAAAAAGCCTCAAAACTTTTTGAAAAAAGCTGATGTTTGTACGCCAGAATTTTCGATTGAAAATTAGGAAGCTTTTTCGATATTAAGTTAAAATAGGCCAAAAAAATAAATATTTTAAATCAAATAAATTACAGTGTATTTGGGACATAATAAGGTAAGTTTTCACCAAATTTCGTAAAAAAAAAAAAATTTTTTTTTTGAAAAAGATAAAAAACCAAAAACTTGGTTATTTGAATTTTTCACCTAAATTTTGAGGTTATGTGAAAAAATTGTAAATACAAAAGTTGTAGATCTTTTCATTACCTACTACTTTGCCACATAGGACTTGTAATTTTGCCGGAAATCAAGAGAAACCCTTTTTTACCCTTAAAAACCCACCCCTCCCACTTCCCGAACTCGGATCGACCGTAATTTATTTTCCTTTCATTTTTATCGTATTTCCCTCCTTTTCTAATGGGTTTCATTCTACTAATTTTTTTTTGGTTTCAAAAATTATCGACACTAGTCTATTAGTATATTATTTGCAAATAATATAGGTATATTTAATATACTTAGGTATATTATTTACAAGGAAATCGTAGAAACACGGAAATTAACATTATTACGTCATGGCATGTTATTAGTTTTTTAAATTTTATCTCTTTTCGGGATGATTAAGCTAAAAATTTATAATAATCAAAATAATTAGTTATAGTTTGACTGCTTATATTCTCTCAAAAATTTTATAAAAAAAATTATTTTGGATAGGAAAAAAAAAATTTCTAATGTATTGCATTTTTTTGAAACAATTACGTTTTTTCAAGTATAGAAAATAGTATTTTTGCAGATTTATCCCAAAAGGGAAATGGAATAAAAATAAAGTTATTCACATCGATTGCAAAAAATCGCTTCTTTCTAGTATGTTTAAAAAAGTCTGACATTTATGAAATTTTTTCGAAAAGAGAAAATGCAATAAAAATAAAAGTTTTCCTCTCTCATTTGACATTTTTTAATGTTTTCTCCTAAAAAAGGTGAGGGATGCAATAAAAACTTAAATTTATATATATTTCCTCCAACGATGTCTACTAACATAGAAAAAAATGACAATTTTTAGTGATTTTCCCTAAAATAGTGTAGAGAGCAATACAAATATGTAAAAATTACTTATGTTTTTAAAATTTAAAAATTACGTGTGTGCATGGTGGACATTTACATTTTGTATTGATTCATGAAGGAATTTGTTAAATATCATATCCTTTTCTAACACATATTGTATTAGTTATGAATAGTAAATATTCAAATTCTTTTCGAAAACATTGTCTTAGTTATGAATATAATTTTTACATCAAAGTTGATAGTAGCGTGTGTTAGTCAGAGATTTAATGTAATTTTTGTATCAATGGTGGACGTTCTCCCAAAAAGTTTTGGATATTTCAAAAATGTTTGTAGAATGTTCCTAAATATCTTAACTAACTTTGAATGAAATATAATGACTCGCAATGACATAGAAAGCTCTTGAATAGTCTAGAATTTTCGAGAATGTTCTAGAACGATCTGAAATTTTTTTTAACTTATTAAAACAATATAAATTTGTATGCAATGGCTCAAAATCCTCTTAATTGTTTAGAATTTTCTATGATATCCCAAGATAATCGAGAATGTACAAAAATATTATTGAATGATCTAAATCGATTATGATAATTTCAACTTTTTGAAAGGATTTAAAAGCGTATGAAATGGATGGATCTTAATGTTCTCAAATAATCACGAGAATGTTTCAAAATAATTTAGAATGTTGTAAGGTCATCTAACTTTTGTAACAAGACAAAAATGATTCTGTTCTAGAATGATCTAATTAAATTTTTTGAAACCATCAAAATTTGTTTACAATGATTGATTGCTCACATCAAGTCCAGAATTTTTTTAGAATACCACAGAATAATCTAGAATGTGTGTATAATCTTCTCCGTATTCCATAACATCTTCCGTATTTTATGTAAATTTTTGACATAACATATAAATTGATTAATAATATTTAAACCATTAACTAGTACATTTTGTTTGACGAAAATTTATAATTTAGACCTTTATAAGATAGTTTGATAGTTTGTAAAAGTAATAATGATATATAATTTTGTAATCAAATTCAAAATTAGAACTGGCAAGAAGAAGTTTCAATAATCGATGGCGATTTACAAGAAAGTAAAAATTTGAAAATCAAAACAAACTTACCAAATGTTCGAAAAGTAAATGAAATAGTAAAGAATAAAAATGAAAATAACAAACCAAAAGCAAATCGTATAAAATCATGGGATTATGAAGCTTGGGACAAATATGATCCTGATGTAGAATTAGTACGTGAACAGTTAGAGGAAGAAAAACTAAAAAAAGAAAAACTTAAAAAAGAAGCACAAGAGAAAATAAAAAATTTACAAAAAAAGAAAAAGTCTGTATGTTTTGATGACACTGAAAGTTTAACAGAAACGGAATCTTTAATTTTATCAAATCGTGAAAAAGATTTAGGCAATGAGTGTTTTAAAGCGAATGATTTTGAAGAAGCAAAAAAATATTATACAAATAGTATCAAACTTCGACCAACAGCTGCAGCATACAATAATCGATGCATTGCAAGTATGAAAAACCGATCGTGGGTTTTTTATTATCGCTAGGTCTTTTCTTAACATAAAATTATCCAATTACTAAAATCAACATTGCTGAATTTAGTACTCTGTTATACAATCTTTTTAATCTGTAGCTTTCTGTGTTTCTAACTTAGATATGCGTATCAAAATATCATATACACTGCCAACAGGTAACAGATTACATCTATCGCGAATGGCGTCACGTGCAATTTTCAGATGAACCAAGCATATTTTTGCTTCTAATATGTTGAAAATTTATCGAAGAAATAATGAGCGTTTCAATGAGAGTGCAATGCCATTATTTTGACAACGGATACCAGCAAGTATCACATATTTATATATATATATATATATATATATATATATATATATATATATATATATATATATATATATATATATATATATATATATATATATATATATATATATATATATATATATATATATATATATATATATATCATATGATAAATAGGGTTTTGGCTCCAACCAAAACTGAATGCTTCAATCAATGCTTCAAATTATAATGCTTTTTAACTTTCTTAGTTTTATCTCTATTGAAAATTTTCGTAATCTTAAGTAAAGGTTAACTTCGAATTATAAATATAAGGTATAATAATAATCTTATAGTTAAGAAGGGATTTTATTTACTTATATAAGTAAATAATTGTAATATATATTTTAATCGATTTTCTATTTTCAAATCTAGATATTAAACTTAAAAATTACAAAGAAGCTTTAGATGATAGCGAACAGGTTTTGAGGCGAGAGGCAGATAATGTAAAAGCATTATTTAGAAAAGCACAAGCATTGAATGGTTTGAAGGAGTACACAAATGTAACTATTTCAAAATTTATGAATTTGAATCGTTTCTATAAAAAAAATTTAAATTGTTTTAGGCTTATGAAACGCTGGATAAATTAATCGAAATTGACCCAAATAATAACTCTGCTCAAAGTTTGATGAACGGTCTTAGAACTAAAGCAGCAGATATTACACAGCTCCAAAAACACAGGTATAAATACAAAATTTAATATTTTAAATTGTTTAATTTCATTACTGACTGTGAACGTATAATTATTGGTCAGTATGCTCTATTAGCATGTGCGAAATCTTATATGTGCAACCATATGTATTACACTTTTGGTCATGCTTTTTTAAAACGAAATTGTGGCGAATCTAAACATTTTACGCAAAAATATTTCTAACAAAATTTGTTTGTTTTGAAAAAAACAAACATTTTTTTCTTCGGACTTTTGTTCTACCTTTAATGGTTTAAAAGTTGGATTATGGATCCAATCCAATGGATCGACTTCGCTCATTCTCGAACTTTATCTTACTTTATGCCATGAGTACGTTACCAAAATTTCAACTCGCTATCTCTTTTCGTTTTTGAGTTATCTTGTTCGCGGATAACTCAAAAATCGGATGGGCGGTCGGATATGCAATAATTCACTAATTAGTGATTCAATGATAATACAAATATTTTTTGTGTAAAAATTTAACTAAAATTAATATACTCTGAAATATTATGGTGTATAAGAGTATAAGAAGTCAGATTAATTAATTCGTGCTGTTTTGCAGTGAAGTCAACATAAATCGATAATCACTACAGTGACTATATAGAGACAGTGTGGCCAGTTGTGTATCTTTTTTTTTATCGGCCACCATGCGTCAAAAGTTTTAATTATACTCAATCATTAATTTATTGAAAACTTGCTTGACTATTTGTCTCAGTGCTTAAATTAAAAATTATTGTGTTTGTACAATTTTATTGCTTAGAGAAACCCTTATAAATTTTTTTAGTTTTTAATAGTAATTAGATTGTAGTTTTAATTTTTAACTTCATAGTGTTAGTTTAGGTGAGTTGATCGAAAAATCCGTGGCTCTAAATCATCTGTAGCCCTTAGTCGCCTAGCTTTACTCCACTTAATTTAAATTAAGCGGAACCGAACTTTTTATTTTATTGCTGAATATCTTAATTATTATTATAAAAAAAATAAAATGCTATGAACTTTTTGTAGTCTTGTAGGGTCTTTTCAGGTTGAATTTTGAAAGGCTAACAATATTAAAAAATTTCAAAGAAAGATTTTTGTGTTTCCCTAATGAAAACACATTTCAATTGTTCCTAATATTAGAGGCAAGTAATATTAAATAATTAAAAAAAAATTAATATATTTAAAACTTGAGATTTTTTACTAAAAGTACCAATTTAATGCTTTGAATAGTAGAAGTATGTTATACCATATAGCTATGGGCTATGATATGCAACATCAAATTGTAAAAAAATACGTTGTTTTAAAACTGAAAATTAATTATTATATTATATATTAGTACAAAAATGACTCCAGCTCGAAGCGATTTCAGTAGCAAATCAATGAATCTGTACCTACTTAAAATTTTTATGAAGTTTATTTTTAATGAAATTTGACTTTAAATTTTTGCATAAATTAAAAAAAAAAAACATTTTTCGAATAATGTTTTAAGCATCATAAAATTGGTTGAATGAAAAAGTAATTATGTGTTTAGCCAAAAATTAAGAATTAATGCTCATTTGAGGAAAAGTACTTATTATCCAATTTTCATTAACTAATACACATTGTTTAATTATTTAAAAACATAAAACCCGAAAAAAAAGGAAAAATTAAACACGGTAAGTACCTTGAAAAAAATATTTGCTGAAAAAATTATGCCAAATTAAAATATTTTACTATAACCAGTGCATAAGAAGATAAAGATAGTTTAACGCAAGATGGCGGATTTTCTTATTGGCCACACTGCCTGTACATAATCACTATAATAATCTCTATAGCTTGTTGCTCTGCTATGTGCAGATTTCTGGCATCGTACGTAGTCTTTTGTTTCTAGACAGCATAGATACATTTTTTGTATCTCATTGAACGACTCAATTTCAAACAGTCGTAATAGAGGGGAGGGGTAAAGTTCTGGCAACTTGTCGACTTTGAATATTCTGGTGTAGAGAGAGCCACATTTTCACAGCTTCAGCAGCAGAGATATTCGTTGTAAAAACTGATAAATTTGTATAAAATCACGTAAAAACCCATAGACATTTTATAAGAATGTATCGGACCTATAAGAAGGCCGAAGATGGTCTTATAAACAATAAACAAGAATAAATCAGAACTTATAAGTGTTAGCACAATTGGTGTAAACATTATAGAAATTAATAAAAATGAATGAAAGCATAGAATAAGTTCCTACAAGAATCTTCAGCGTAATAATATTTTTAATTTTATCAACCGGTGTTATAAGAATGAAAGGGGAATATCGAATGGGTTTATATGAGGTCGTATGGGAAAATAATATTAATTATTCTGTCACCTATTCGAAGGTATCATTTTTTATGCGTGACTACGAGATCGAATAGGAAAATAAAAAATTCTCTCATAGAGACTTATAATATTAATCACATTTCTTATGCAATTTTCGGATACATTCTCATACAATTTTTTTTATGGGATTGTTCATCCAGGGTTCTGAATGCAGCGGTCAACGGTATGATAAAAAGAAAAGTCAATCTTTTTTGACAACTGAAAATAAAAAAATTGTCAATTTAACACAGCTAATTTGTTTATTAAAATTTTTCTTGGAATGATTTGTTATTGTTTAAAGTACTGTTTGTGGTGCTAATGATTATCTAGACCAGAGTAGAAGCCTTAAAAAATGATAAAAAGTGGATGAAAATTACAGTAGGATGAAACTCATTGGAAACGGGTTTCATCATTGGAAACGCAAGATAATATGATAAAAATGAAAGGAAAAATTAATTACGGGCGATCTGAGTTCGGGAAGTAGGAGGGGGCAAGTTTTTAAGGATAAAACACGATTTATCTCGTTTTCCGGCCAAACTAAAAGTCGTATGGAAAAATTTACTGACAAAGTTGTAGGTAATAAAAAGATCTACAAGTTTTGTATTAATACTTTTTTCACATAAACTCAAAATTTTTCGATTAAATAGTGCTTTTTCGATATTTATTCAAAATAAGATGAAAAAATAAATATTTTAAATCAAAAAAATTATAGTGTATTTGGAACATAAAAAGGTAAGTTTTCACCAAATTTCGGAGAAAAAAAATAAAATACCAAAAACTTGGTTATTTCAATTTTTCACATAAATTTTGAGGTTATTTAAAAAAAAAGTGTAAATACAAATGTTGTAGATCTTTTTCTTACCTACAACTTTGCCATTTATTTTTCCTTTCATTTTTATCATATTATCTTGCATTTCTAATTGGTTTCATCCTACTATAATTTTTCTTGTTTTCAAAAATTATCTACCCTGGTATAATCCCTTACGATGCTGACAATCAAATACATCACACAAACAATTTTGTTACCCTGAAGAAAAATTATTTCAAAAATATGAATGAAGAATTCAATGTATTGTACGACGTTAGAAATTCTTATTACATGAAAAACAAACACGCCAACGGAAAATTTATAATTTCGGCATTAATTGCACCTACTGTTTGTCACAGCCAAAGAGTTTGATATGTTGTAAACTGTGTGTGTTTCGAAACATGATGGGCTTATTTCCCACTATCGCCACCAAAATAAATTGTTACTGATAAAATTTGTGCTTTAAATAGTTACATTTTTATGTTTATTTTAAAGTATTTAATCAAAATATTTATTCTCGAACATATTATACAAAAAGCACATGTCTGACATTTTTATGTTATTGTCAGTCTCTCTGTGTATCATAGAGTAGTGTTGATTGTATATTTGATTATATCCAAAAATTGCCTAAAATTACATTATATATTTCGAACACTCTCTCTTAATGCAATTTTACATCTTCAATTCTTTATATAATCCCCAAAAGTTTCCCCATTATTCTATATCATCTTTTACGGCATCTTTAACAAAATGATATCTTATATCAGTATGTTTCGAACGTTTGTGTGATATATTATTCGATAATAGTTTTAGCGCTGACTGGCGGCTATTAAACAACAATATTTGATCCTTTGTTCCTATTCATTCTGACAATAAATTTTGCAGATATTTGGCTTCTCTGGTACCTTCACTAAGTGTCATATATTCAGCTTCTGTACTGGACAGAACCACGGTATGTTGTTTCTTGCTTTCTCATGCAACAGCACCACCAGCTAATTTGAAGACAAATCCACTATTTGATCGACGATCTACTTTATTATTTCGCCAATCAGTATCTATGTTATAGCCAATTAAATTTTCTTCATTTTTTCGATTAACCAAAAACAAATTTATTGTAGCCTTTAAATACCTTAGTATATGTTTTGCAGCTTTCCAATGTGTTTCATTAAAACACGTATTGAACTGACTAAGCATACTTGAAGAATGTGCTATTCGGGCTAGTGGTTGATGGTAAATACATAAGACATCCAATTAGAGCTTGATAAGGAATATGTGACTCATCCTTTTCTCTGATTTGTTCCCCTTTTTCTAATACAATTCCCGTTTCTAGAGGAGTTGAGGCAGATTTGTAATTATTTATATTAAATCGTTCAAATACATTTTCGATGTAAGATCCCTGATTTAGATATTTCGCATGTTTTGTTCTTTCAATTTGAATATCTTGGACTTGCTTTACAGGACCTAAATTTTTCATCTTAAATATATTCATCAAACTTCTTTTAATATTTTGTTTTTCTTGAGTATAATTAGTAAATATCAAAAAATCGTCCACACATATAAAGCGATAATGCAAATTTTATCCTTTTTTGTACCATAAGAAACACATGGTTTACAATCGGATCTTGTAAAATTTAATGAAATTAAAGTTTTATTTATTTTTTCATACCAACCTCATGACGAATGTTTCAATCCATGAATAGCTCGTTTCAAATAACATACTTTTTCTTCTTGACCTTTTACCATATAGTTTTCTGACTGTTCCATGGATACTTTTTCTTTAAGTATACCGTTAAGAAAAGCTGTCGGAATATCCATGTGATCCACTTCTAAATCAGATTGAACTGCTAATGCAAACAACATTCTAATAGTTGAATTTGCAACTACGGGTGAGAAAGTTTCATCATAATCTATTCCAAGTATTTAATTTAAACCCCAGCAACTAATCGTGCTTTATATTTATTAATGTTATCGTTAACATTTTTCTTGATTTTGGATACCTTTTGGACTTAACAGCAGTTTTACCTTTCGGCAGGTCCACCAGTATCATTTTCTTTAAATAACAAATATTCACTATCCATTGCTTTTTCCACAATTCTTTATTTCTATATGACGTAGCTTGGTTTACAGATTCTGGTTCCTTCTCTTCACATATAACATTGTAAACGTGATAAACTTTAAATTTGTTTGTTTTTTCTCTCCCTTGATGGGTATCTTGTTTCTTTTTCAATATTTGCTTAATTCTTCGGTTTCTTCAATATTTTCTGCATTAATTTGATTCATCCTTATTTGTATATTATTCAACATATTTTACTTCTGCAAAATAGACACCTTCATTTTCGTTCATGTTTATTGCATCATCAAATTGATTTTCAATAAAAAGTACATCTCTTGAAATAGTAATAATAGTAATCTTGAATGATTTTGGATCCATTAACGTATACGCTTTTGAATCTGAACAATATCCTACAAAAATTAGTTCCTTACTTTTGGAATCTGATTTTTTTTGTTTGATCCTTTGGAATATGCACGTAGGCTTTACAACCAAGAACTCGAAGATGGCTTAATTTGGTTTTATCCCTGACCATGCCTCACATTCTTTAATATTTTTTTAGGAGAATGATATTTTACCCAAATTGACATTCTCTAATACAGAACGGGTTTTTTCCATGACAGTTCTGTTTGCTCCCTCAGCCACGCCATTTTGTTGTGGAGAATAAGGTGCACTTTTTTGATGTATCACCCCTTTCTGTCTTTAAAAAATTCTTGAATGCTTCATTGATGTATTATCGGTACGAATGCATTTTAGTGATTTCCCAGTTTCATTTTCTACCAAAGTAGCCCGTTTTTGAAATTTATACAAAACATTTTTCTTAGTTTATATCCAAATGTTTTCCGAGACTCATTGGTCGGCAAAGATTATAGTGCGCAATTAACAAAGGTTCTACAGATCTGGTATCTTTCGATTTTACACAGGTGTATTAGTTTGTTTAGCTTTTAAACGTGTAACATACGGTTCACCGCTATTTGTGTATAATCTATTCCATCAGCCATTATTTCTTTGAAAATTTGTATAGCTTGTCTATCCAAATATCCAAGACTTTGGTGCCATAAATTTTCATTTTTAGCTTTTATTTTTACCGTTTTACTTTCAGTTGCCATCGCGGCGTTTAACATATTTTCCGGTTGAATATTTTCTTTCATAGAATTGGTTATGTTAAGATAGTAAAAGTCCATCTCACTGGTTTCTCCGAGTTTTAGGTTTCCCCAGAGCGACATTTTGTTTCATCATTGATTTTACAACCATCTTTTGAAAATATTACTGAAAACATTTGTGAAATTGAAATTATATTTAATCCTAAACCAGTTACAAAAGCGAGTTCTGTAATCCTTAAATCAGCTTTATTAACTTAAGCTAAAATATCTCATTCGCCAGCACTTGTTAATTTTTTGTTATTTGTAACAGTTACTTCTAAACCTTTTATTTTATCGTTAAAGGTGATCATCATATTTCTATCTTCAGTCATATGTTGGGTACATGCAGAATCTAAATATCATTCATTTCTATTAATTTTAGTTGCCATAGCAGAAATAATAGCCCAATTTGAAACGTTCTTCTTTTCATTGTTATAATTTTAATTTTTCTTATTTATCTTTGTCTTATAATTCTTCTCTTTTTTGTTGTCTTTTTCAGGGCAATCATTTGGTTTGTGTCCGGACTCAAAGCATTTAAAACACTTAAATACAACTTTATATTTATATTTATACTTTGTACTTGTAGCTAAAAACCTGTGGTGATTTGGTTTACTAGTTCTAGAATCTTATATTTTTTATACGTTTAATATTTTTATTTTTAATATTTATATTTTTTTGACCTTATATTTTTAGTTACTTTGATTATAAAGTTCAGGTGCCACTACATCTTTCTTTAGCATTTTTCTATACACCAAATTTAATATCTTCTTGCAAAAGTTTTGATTTCAATGATTAGAAAGACCATAACTGTTAGAAAAGCCATTTAACAGAAGTGCTGCCAAAAATTTATCTTCTATGGCTTTACTAATATTAGCTATTTGTTGAGAAACAGTCATTACTTTAGAAAAATAATTTTCCATGTTACTAAATTATTCTAATTTTAAACTAAAAAGTATTATCAACAGACTTAATCTCCTTTCTAAACCCTAATCTTCAAAAGCTTTTTGTTTGTTATCCCAAGCTTCATTCGCGGTATGCGCTTTTCTTACATGACGATAGCGACTTGATTTGACTTCAACTTGTGTAATGTTGGTTGTATATTTGGTTATATATAAAAATTGCCTAAAATTACATTACATAATTTCCAACAGTTATGACTGATTGATATAGTGCTCCACCTCCAATGAGATCTACACATGAAAAAGGTGCACTCAGCATGTCGAAATAAATGAGAAAATGTAATAATCGACGGACCTTGAATTGGGTTGGTAAAATAGCCTAAAAAGGACCTCTTCTTAGGTTATATGCTTCTAGTTAACTACCTGGCTAGTTATGATCTACATTCACTTTAATTTCATTCTAATTCGCAAATTAGTTCAGTATAACATAGCATATCCTATGTGTGTTTTATACTATAAAACGATATAAAATATTTAATTTTTAATAGATTAACAATTGAAGAGATTGACGATGATGGAAATGTTATAAGCAATGATGAAAAACCAATATCTAAAACAAAAAAAGTTATTGTCCCCATTCCTAGTACATCCAAATTTCAAGGACCTAACATTAAGATAATGGAAGTGACAGAACCAGTAAAAGATGCCACGAAATCATTCAAATTAAAAAATCAACCTTCAAAAAACTTACAACTTAAACCTACTTCAACTCAATTGGATATGTTACCCAAAATTGTTGAAATCGATAATAATTCGAATTACGATACCAATGTTCTTGTTCAAAGCAAAATTGAAGAGACGAAAAATGATTTTACTTCTAATACGATCATCTCTTCTAAAATTCTAGAGATTGATAATGAATCGAATTCTAATAACAATATTGTTGCTCAAAAAAAGGTGCTTGAAATTGTTAATGGCGAAAATTCAGACATTACTTCAAACGTTGTTGAAATTGATAGGAAATTGCGTACCCAAATCACAGCTAATAATACAAACATTAATGATTCAATTTCGAATTTTAATATGAAAACATCAAATTTGAAAGTCATTGAAAACGAAAAACTAAAAACTAGTTCATGTATATATCATAATTCAATTGATGTTGAAACAGAAAATACAAACAAATATCAGAATTTTGATTCAAAAAATTCTTATTTAACATTGGATAGTGAAACGTTGCAAATGAATGTTAACGATAATCCAAAAACACAACCAAATAGTCTAAATCTAGAAAATGATATTCCTATTTCTCAAATATTGCCACTCCAAGTGGAATATTATGATAATAAATACGACAGAGGCGATTATATTCATAAAAAAAATTTTAATCCAATGATAATTTCCGCGTCGAATAAACAATTGGATCAAGAAAATAATCCAGTAAATATAGCTATAAAATTCGATACAACTAAAGTTCAAAGTACCCGAATTAAAATTGATAAAGGCGGAAGTGGTGAGCCTTATGATAAACAATTAGAAAACGATTTCATACAAACACCATATGAATTCACAAAAGCTTGGCAAGGGATTAAAGATCGTAATGATCTAAGAAGTCGTGCAAAAGTTATTAGACGAATTCATCCAAGAAACTTACAAACAGGTAACATAATATTGAATTATATGCACAAAGCTATAGGTATATTATTAAGATTATATCTATTTATAACCATATTCCTTTCGCTATTTAATTATTAAATAAAATGGTCGATAACTCTAAATATGTAATCCAATTAAATTTAAGAGGCGTCCCTTATATTTTCGTTTCTGTCTTTTTTTAATATGTAACCGCACTACACTTTATGCTTATCGGTAAGGCAAAAGTGTCGTTAGGAAACTTTTTCCCGTCTAGAACCCATCCTAGCCAAAAGCTCGTTAGTTCTAATAAAATTATGATTAAATTGTTATTTAACTGACATAAAAATATTTTATAAAGATAATTACTTTCTTTTGCATTATATAATGGTATATTTACACAAATCACTCGCTGTCCTTCAGTCTCTATCAGAAATAATATTCTTCTGTGGAATCTAATGGAGGGAGATACCCTTCCCTACACTTTCCCGTGACAGTTTAGTCTCAATGATTCAGTCACAGTTTCGTCATTTTTTAATTCGACGTCAATAATATTTCAAAAATTTGACTGCGGCATTTTTTGTTTTGTGTTAGTATGGGAATACTCAAATCATTGAAAGAGCAAGGATATCTTGAATATTGAACTGTGACTGAACTGACAATTGGCGGATATGTGTAGATAATATCGGTTATTTTAACTGATACTGGTCGGTGACTGAACTGTGACGTTTCTGATATGTGTGAATGGACTTTAAATGAATAAAATTTAATTACAATTTTAAATAACATGAATGCGTAGGTTAAAGTCATGAATGTCATGAATACGTAGGTTAAATCTTCTTCGCATATTTAATAGTTTTATATAGGTATTATTGGAACTATGTTCCTTATCGCGTATTTGCCGAGTGAGGCTAGATGGAAAAAAGTATGCGGCTTATATTAGAGAGAGGCGAAAATGTAATTTTATAGTAATAAAATGTTGATTTTCATAACGAAAACTTGAAAAAATACAATTTTAAAATCATTCTTCTATTGTGGTTTTTGTGTAGTATTATGTATAAAATTGACAATAAAAACTTTTCGTACATAATTATCTATATAAACACATAATGTTATTAAACTTCATAACTAGTTACAGTTAGTATTCATCATTTTTCCATCAAATCGAAATTTTAAATTTGAAATATCAATATCTTTATCATTAGAGCCTCAAAAACATTTTTTATTTCTTTGATAACTAGTTCCAAAATTATCCATAAAAAACTAACTAGTCATAATAATCCTTTCATTTCAATCATCTCCTAAATGTGCAATTTCTTCAAAACAACTTTAGAGAGACAATTTTATGATATATATATATATATATATATATATATATATATATATATATATATATATATATATATATATATATATATATATATATATATATATATATATATATATATATATATATATATATATGTATATATATATATATATATATATATATATATATATATCATAAAATGTAAAATGTAATTTAATTAGTGAGTAGATTTAATATTTATAATTGCAGTTCATTTTATAATTTTGGAATGAAAATACATAATGTTGTTAACAGTTTTAGGTAACAAATTAGATGGACCAATGTTAAGCTCTTGGTTGGAATGCTTACAACTATACTTTTGTACACCAAGTGATGTTGATATTGTAGAACAATATTTAAGTGAAATAATTCATGTACCACGATTTGATATAATTGCAATGTTTATGAATGATTCAGATACAATAGCTGTTAATAATTTAATATCATTTTTAAATCAACACGGAAAACAACTTTCTAATAATGTTTCTCAAGCATTTAATCCAAAACTTTAAAGTAATTTTTATTTTAACTCATATGTGTATATTAATTCTTATTTACGTATTGTTTTTGTTCCTGATTCATTCAAATTTTTTTTACAAATTAAGTAAAACTATTTCATTTTATACAATATAGTTTGATTATTTAACTTACATTGTTTTTTAATTCGTTTTCAATTTCAATCTTAATGTCGTTGATTCTAGGATAATTCATTAGAAAAGAACTTCACAAGATAGGTAATTTGTACACTTTTATGTACTCAAGAATCGAGTAATAATTCCTATTAAATTTGGCAAAATGAAACAGATCTCCATACGAGTGTGCGTCAGACTGAAGTAAAAATTGTTTAGCTCCATCTATATATATATATATATATATATATATATATATATATATATATATATATATATATATATATATATATATATATATATATATATATATATATATATATATATATATATAGAGAGAGAGAGAGAGAGAGAAAGAGTATAAACACATATATATATATATATATATATATATATATATATATATATATATATATATATATGTGTTTATACTCTCTCTTTCTATCCCCACTAACTCATATCTCTCTCTCAACATTCGTTCGCCTCGCCCGATCACACTTGGTAACGCTCTTGTCGCGAATTCACCGGCTTATGTCTAAAGAAGTTTTACTTCAATAATAATTAATATATAATCATAAATAATGTTTAAGTATAAGTCACATATTGGGAACTGACACTGATATTTAGACACTCTACCTGGTGGTATAAATAGGAACTAGAGTTTGTAAAATAATCAACTAACAAAGTATTCAACAATCTGTAGTGGCAACGTGCCCTTATAATCAAGATAAGTGTATAATAAATTATTTATACATATGCCACGTGGTTTAACATGCACTGTTTGTCATGTCGTCTAATATGAATGAATGATTAAGAACGGCTGTCCTTTTCGTGCAAGTGTCATGTTGTATGAATGGCTATGTATACACAACTGGATGTTGAGCAAAGAGTATAAGATAGAGGGGAAGGCTGTCATTAGCGGCAATGTTAAAAAGCGTACACGAGTTTCAACGCCTCTAGTGATTGTGTCCAGTCATGAAAACGTAAAACGCGCGGGACATTCGGTTCAGCTCAATTTGAATTTCATAAGATAAAATATGAAAACAAATAATTTATGACAAAATAATTAAGAATTATTAAAATTTATTAAAGTAATAAATATCTGAAAGTATATGATTAATTGATTATAACTTTAAACCGCCATGACAGTAGTTTAGTACTTGGACACAAACATCAGATGGCTTTCGTAACTGTATACGCGACCTTCCCCTCTATCTTATACTCTTTGATGTTGAGTTGTTGAATACTTGAATATGAAAATATGGGTTCGTATGTTTTGCATGAAGTTTATCGATGTACCGACGAACTGGTCAACCAATGACATCATGTTTTAGAGTCCACGCTTTGGATGGTAGTGCCATCTGACCATATAATTTTAACTTAGCTTGATTTAAGGGCACGTTGTCACTACAAATCTATTGTATATGTCTGTGGTCTTGTTACCACTTATTTAAAAAGTTACCACTTATTTAAAAAAATAGTTACGAATAAATAAGCTTAAAAAATTAATAAAATATTGAAAAATATTTATGTAATATGTAAGAAAGCTACTCTTGTTAATACAAATATAGAATTTTCGTAAAAATAAAAGTCGTATCTGTTGTAGTTTTTAACATATGAGTGTGTATTTAAACATAAATATCCGTTTTCATAAATTTTCATTAAAAAAAAAAAAATTTGTCCATCATTTTAATATAGAAAAATTGATTAAACCAGGCTTGGATTAAACTTCTAGGAATGAAAAAAAAAATATTACTCACGATGCGAGTGTGTATATAATCGTTTTACTCAAAATGATTACCTTTTCGTAAATATAATTATGTACAAAATATTTAAGGCCGTCTTCTGGTCTAGAAATAAAAAAAAATCGATTTTTTTTTTTTTCATATTTTCATAGTTTAACTATTTAAGAATATGTCTACGAGAGGATTTTCCCAAATTCAAATTATTTTCGGAGAAATAAGTGAAATAACTGCTATTTTTGGTAAAATACGTAAAGTATATTGGAGATGGTGATACTAAGACGTTCAAGGGTATACTTGATATAGATCCTTACGATGGTGACCCACTTGTTCAAAAAAAAGAGTGCGTAGGACACGTCCAGAAAAGAATGATTGCGAGGCTACGAAAAGCGAAAAAAGATAATAAAGGGGTTGGTGGAAAAGGTGAAGGCAAATTAACTGATAAAGTCATCAATAAATTGTCTTTATACTATGGCTTAGCGATTCGCCGGCATCCTGATTCTGTTGAAAACATGAGAAATGCAATTTGGGCAACGTACTACCATAATAGTTCTACAAATGAAAACCCACAACATATGTATTGCCCACCTGGTGCGGAGAGTTGGTGTAAGTGGCAAAAAGCTGCATCTGAAGGAACATTAGACGAGTTTGACCACGAAAATCCTCCTCTGTGTGATAAAGTTTTGAAAATTATAAAGCCAATTTACGAGAGTTTATCATCAGAAGAGTTATTGACTCGATGTTTGGGTTCAGAAACTCAAAATAATAATGAGTCTCTAAACTCGCTGATATGGACTTTCGCTCCAAAGCATATCCATGCCGGGTCTCAGATCATTGAAATTGCAACATTTATTGCTGTATGTATTTTTAATGAAGGCTTTATACCGATATTGAAGATAATGACGATTATGGGAGTGAAAATTGGTCCAGAAGCGCATGCATTTGCTATCAGACGAGACAACGCCCGGATTGACCGCTCCGAGATACGGGCATCCAGCGCATCAAAGGAGGCCAGAACTGCTCGAATAGAAAACAGAAACGCCGAAAATAGTTTTTTCGCAGTCGAGGAAGGTCCGATGTATGAAGCAGGTATGGCAGATTGAATAAATGTAAGTTAAAAATATAATTTTATGACTTAGACTGCAACAATTTTACTTTAAACGCGTTTTTCTCAGAACTGTCTTTTTGAATCTGATACCCACGATTTCTCAGGTTCTGTCGAACCGATTTACTTGAAATTTTAAAAGAGTCTTCTTTAGGGACTTGTCTACTTTGTCGGAACTACGGCCATCCTCAAATTCATTTTTACTATTTTTAACAAATCGAAGAATGTTTAAAAAAGTGGTACAAAAATTTTATTTTTTCATTAGGCAGTCGCCATTTTGTAAAAAAATTTTTTTGTAACTTTTCCGTAGTTCCAGACATTGTGACATTATTGTAGATTGATAATCTTTTATATTTTTTGATTTCAGATTGCTAGGAGAGTTAAAATCGTGGGTATGGTCACGCACCAAATTTTTGAGACGCCCCACTCCATCAGCTAATAACTAACGGAATTTTGAATTTTTTTTACTTTTTTTTTTTTTTTTTTTTGTATGCTTCTAATGTGAATAAATAATGTATAAAAAAATTGATGGAAAAAATATTGCTTGTTTTTTTTTTACAGCACTTCAAAAATTACCTAAAATTCATGTCTCTAGACCAGAAGACCCCCTTAAAGTAACTCCAAATTTTTAAATATTTTAAATATTTACCATTTTTTATATTTGTAGTTATAGTCATCAAGATTATCTAACAAGAAAACGGCTGACAGCTAAAAAGATGTGGTAAATGTAAATTTACAAATTTCTTTTATCGAATTTACTCGCATTTCAGTTTAATGGCCCAAGAGCTCGCTGCAAGAAACCTGACCTATCTAGTTACCGAATGAAGTATTTTTTAAATGATACTAGTCACTGTAACTATTAAAAAAATGGTTAACTGTAAGAGCAAAAATGGTGCATAAAATATTTTTTCTAAGGGGGCATTTTTCGTCCACAAACTGACCAATCGCTTGAAACTCATTTTAAAATTTAGTTTTAAATAAATAAAAAATATAAACAACTCGTTAAACCTGATGCTAACCCCATGGCACCTCCGATTATTAAATTCTTTTTTTGCGTTTCTGTACCTATCGAGTTACCGCTTCAAACTATAATCAAAGTCTAACAATTTTTTATTCAGAAAATATATAACTGCCACTTATTTTCTGGTATACTTTATATTTCTTCAAGTTCTATACTATTACTAAAACAACCTATTACTATTAGAGCATGCATTTTACTAAAAAATTATGAGAGATTGTATGTGTGTTAATATAAAAAAATCTGACCAACACCCTTTCTAAACGATAAACTTTTGACTACGGGTGCAGCCAATTTTGTCATCCATTTGACAATATTTTAAAATTTGACTAAAAATAGGATCGTGATAAAACCACTTTTAGATAAAAACTTCCCTTGTAAATTCGGGTCATCGATAATTAACGTTAACGTTTAATCTTAGCTCTATTAAAATCTACTGGATACATTCATATTTTAATTTATTTACATATTTATGTGTATATATTTATACTGCGGAAGAGGGGATGTAACAATCATGGTGAGATTTTTACTAAAAGTTTTCAGAACATCAACGATAAAATGGTACCAATTTTGTACTTCAACTACCAATGATAGTGGTAAGAAAATTACATAAAACAGAATTTTTTGGCTTTGAATTTGTAAAAAATACGCTAAAACACTTCTTTGGATGCGGGGGTAGAAAGGGTGTCCATCAAATTTGGTGGAGGAAAACTGAGACCATGATTCCTTACCTAAATAAACACATTTTTTCATATTACATTAAATCTCTAAGAATTTTCAATCAAACCCAAACGCTATTAGTAATTGGTTTGTAGGAATACACAAGAATGAAATTGATAATTTTTGTGATAATTAAATGTATTTTAATTTCAAATTTATGTTATTTAAAATGTGCGATTGACTTGAACTCTATTGGCCAGTATAGGTATTCAGGCGTACGTGTCAATGATGGACAAGAATCTTAGACGTCATAGAATATAGACGCGGAATATTAGTGAAGTCACATGTCGTAATGTAACGAATTTTATGTAATGTTCAATAAATAAATTTAAAAATATTAGTTCGAATAAATAATTGAATATAACAATGCAATAATGAGCTTCTTGTGTACCTATAGATTGTATTAGTAATAATATAGGACTGTAAGAACTATAAAGTATGCTGCAGTAATGTATTTTCTTAATAATAAATGGTTAAACTCCATAACATATGAATAATATCTAATGAATTATTACAAAAGTAGAAAAAATCAAACTTAAGAAAAAAAACGGAACATATGTGTATACGTTTTTATACTCGAAATACATACTATGCCAGAATATATTAATTTTAGTCTCAAGTTTGTAACGCTACCTAATATTGCAATATGACCACACAAACAAAATTTGGTATAGGTGTTCATATAAACACCTAATTAGTACAATTTCGACTTCCCGTTCGTCATCACGATAACTCAAAAACAAAAAAGAGATAACGAGCTGAAATTTTGGTGACGTATTCTAAACATAAAAAGTCAGTTTCGTGTATTGAATGAGCAAACTCGGTCCATTGAGTCAAATGCATAAATGACTCAAGTTTTAACTCTAAAAAATAGAACAGAGCAAATACAAAAAATGTTTTTTTTTTTTAAACAACCAACTTTTATATATAGTGAATACAACAGAATATAAGAAATTTTTTGTATACTATATGCCTGCCAATACTTAAATTTAAGAATATATGTTAATTATAGTAAAGAGAAAAAAAAATACATTAGGCGAATGAAAAATAACAAAAGTTGAATATTTTTTTTATAAGCATTATTTATTTAACTTCGAAGAATAAAGTTTTTACTAATTGGAGTTTGCCTTCTATTAATTTTTATTTTTCTTTTTAAATGAATATTTAAATATTTTTATAATAAACCTCTAAATATTATAATTAAAAATTTTAATCATGGCTAATGCCGATTAATGCAATTAAATCTTATTCGAACATTATTATTTTTATCCTGAAGTGATTAATACACTTTTAAAATCTTTAATTGTTCTTTTATTACACTCTTTAGTTACCGACAGACAGTCTTTCGACTTTTTGTTTATTTTACCATAAAGGTTCTGTTTCACCTTCGTCAAGTTTGACTAATTTAAGCCTGGAGTAAAATTATACAAATAAAAAATGTGTTATTGAAGAAAGAAATCAAAGAGAGCGTCCATAAACCACGTGGTCCATAAACCATATTTTAGCCCTTCTTACACCCATCCCTCTCCTCGTGTAGCCTAACGTAGCTTTTTCTTTTGTATAATTATAATAATTTTAAATTTAAGCATGGAATATGTATTGTACATAGTACACGCAAATATTTATATTTGTTAAATACTATAAAAATATTTTTAAAAATTATCTAAATACTGCCCTGTAGTCTGTTCAAACATAGTAAACAGTTTAAAATATAAAATTAAAACATGTTACCTGACAAAAATTTGGGTATACATATTATTTTTGGTATACATGTTTTATAATTTTAAATTTCGAGCATAATACATTTTTTTTTAAGTCACTTTTCAACAATTTACGTCATATAGTGACTACATTGGGGATATTCTATACAACAACAGCACACAGCAATTCTATGCGGTCACCCATCCAAGTACTAACTGTGTATAATGTTGCTTAAACTTTGTTGATCGGCTGATATCAGTAATTACGTTACGTCAGTGGCGGGTCACAAGGAAATTTCGCGGAAAAAATAACTGAAAAAATACTTATCCAAATGTTATAAAATTTGTTTTGCACAATCTTGAAAAAAACGGAGGGCAAGTCGAAAAATTTTTTGCGGAAAAAAATATTAACTCAAAATTTAATTTTTTCGAGAAAAAACTTGTCCGTTTTCATGTCAACATTGTGTATACCGAATTTCATTACATTTGAATAAGTATTTTTTCAGTTATTTGTCCACGAAAAAAGTGTCTTTATAATAGAGGTCTTTATCAAAATAACACAGGCTCGCTAAAACTATCATACCTGTTTCAAAACGTTGCTTATATTCCAAAACATTCGATATCTGTAAACCCAATTGACTTGAAATTTAGCATTGTTACTCATTTCAAGATGTAGACGCTCACAAAGAACGGATTTTACACAAATACTCACAAAAAATAATTATCATCAATATATGTAATCTGAAATCTTTTGCTGTGAGCCTTGGACACGATTTTCCATCTCTTAAAAATTAACTATAAACAAGCACTAGTGACTAACAATGTGTGCTTCGCACAATTATATGAAAAATAGATTTGTGTATACTATTTATATTCATTCTGTAAGGATATTTCTCTCTACAAATTTGACTTCTCAGTTGAATCGATAATAAATAGTCAATTCAATTAATTATAATTATGCTTATTTCATTTAGATTGATAAATGAATTTTTCTTTGGTTTTCTCCAGCGTCGATTCAACTGTGAAATTTCAACTTTTTTGATTGCCCAAATTTTACAGGTTTTATTTAAATATTTTATTTATATGTACTTCATCTAAGTATTAACTGTGTTGAAATATTGGATTCGTCTATACAAAAATTATCTATTTTATTTTATAATACTATATTTTAAAAGGGTCTTAAAATATTTCAATGGAAAGTTTCTTTTTAAGTAAAATTTGTTGAACACATGTTTATCTTTGAAAAAGGTTTTATTTTATTTTATTTTATTATTTCTGAAAAAGATAGTTTTAATATTTATTGTTCATCCTGTAATAAAATAAAAACTAGATACATTTGAATATATTGGAATAACCCAAATATACAACAGATGTTACATGAACTAAAATGGATAAATGAAAAGGGACAACTTTAAAATATAGTAGGTAGTCAATTCTAATCATTGAAAGTATGCAGTTAATTCTAATCATTCATGGTGTATAGACATATCTTCACTGAGAACTCTATTTTGAATAAAAGAATATTTTAATTTAAAATAAAGTGTTTAATTATTTATAAAATAATTCACCATCACATACCATAATCCCAACAAAGTGTATTCCAGATACTGGACCAAAACACTGAATCAGTGATATTCGGGAAGCATTTGATCATTAGTATCAGGTGCCGACTATCCTTACCGAAAGTTTACCATTTGGTTTGCACAAAGTGAATGCAGGGATAGTTCCTTATAAAGTCAGCCATAGCTGCATACCTTACCCTTCCGTTCATATGCCCCATCCTATTTTATGACTTATTCTGTAAAATTATGTATTGTTTAAAAAAAAAGGAATAAAGAATTGAATTGAATTGAATGACTACGTAAGTTAGAAGCAGATTAAGATCAGACATTCATGTTACAACGTAGACGAGATCAAGGAAATGATTTTTTGAAATTCGTCTCCAAATGTGGATAAAAGATTTTTCAAATTTTTAATTTCGAGAAAAGTACAGTCGTAACTACTAAGTGAGAAAGCAGTTTGAACAGAGTATTTTTATAAACAAATTCAGAGCTGCCAAAATAATCTTGTTATAACATATCCGAAAGCGATATACAATTTGATTGTTTAAACATATAATCACTTAATTAAGCATATAGCATAATCAAATTATATATATAATAAGTTTCAATTTTTAATAATCTGGTTTTAACAATTAAGAAGTGTTTTTCTTTAGAATTTTTGATTGAACGATTGACATACGTAAACTTTTATTTTTTTATTAGTCGCTAGGCTTTGGAGAAAGTTTTCATGGAAAAAATTCGATAATTACAAAGAAAAGTAAAAGAATACAGTAATTCATTGTTTTGTTCATTCCACTGGTTTTTTTTTTTAAGTTATACTTCTTTAGACGAGTTATGAAAAAATGATGAGTGAAATTTCAAGATGCGCGCGCATCACCGACACACAAATCCACAGGTTGAAGCTGTTATGATTTATGTTACACTTAATGTAAAAACGAGCTCAGCAAATAGATGGGATGGAAATCTCGAGAGAATATTTTTGAAGAATGAAATGCCCTGCGAAGTGGGTGTTAGATATTATTGAATATTAGCAATGCTAAATATCATATCGCTCTGACCGGTGTGTCACTATGTGTTTTGAAGCATACCTATTGCCACGGTGGTAGAATATAATATAGGTGTGTTTAGGCCCTATCTAATTCTGTAAGTGTTAGATTTTTGTGTTCATATTATGTTAGCCCAGTCGATGGACCACTAGAAGTCGATTTAGTAGAGGGGTGGGGGGTCATACTTCAAGTCAATTATTATAGCAACACATTGGTCATCATAATACAATATAATATAATAATATACATATTTAACGTCATATAAGTATGCTTAGCAAGATGTTAAAAAGATCGCGGTTAAGAATACCGAAGCGATGTTCTTTTGTTTGTTGTGATTTTCAAAATATTTCATTGGCGTAACTTGGCATAAGATAATAGATTTTTTAACACTAATACAATGCTCACGAAAAACTAATTAATTACATTTTATAAATATTATTATTTATCAATATTTGGAAATTTAAACTTTTTAAATCAATTAATATATATTTGTATATTTGATAATCGTAAATAATAGTGAAATATTAATTGCTGCAATATAATATTTTATAAAAAAAAACTTAAGCATTAAATCTAATTAAATTTTGAATTTATTGACAAAATAAAAATTTTTTGGTTCTCTATGTAAGGCGCCACTATCGGTCGGACTAACATAAAAAATTTGTTCTTCCTAATTTCACCTATATGTATATAATCTACCACCGCGGATACGGTATACTCGAATCGAGTTAATTATTGCATAACTAATTATCACGGTAGTATAATATAATTATGAATGTGCTCAGGGCCCGTGTTCTAAAATGTACTGCATGGCTGTAATAGTACTCGTAGTTTAGTCAGTCATACATTCTATTTCAGAACTGGACAAAGTACATCAAAGAAGAATCGACTGAACATCTTCTTGTCTTTTTCTTACAACAACCTCTTCGTTTGAATAGGAAGAATTCACAGAAATAGGAATTATGCCCAATGCACACCATCAGATTTTCTGATCAGAAAATCTGATATAACTAAATAACATGTATTTTATATTGACATCGCACACGGTAAGATATTCTACATAAGACATCGGATTTTGCTTATCAGAAATTCAAATAGTGTGTACGTACATATATAATGCTGTCTGTAGCATCAGAATTTTTGATCAGAAAATCTTACGATGTTATCTGAAGTAGGCCATCTGTTAGTCAAAAAAATAATATATAAAATAAAAATATTTGAAAGTTTATTGGTTCATTGTGGTTCGTTGTTCGTATCCGATGATATGCGCTTGCTTAATATTTTTGTCTGATCAGATTTCTTATAAGACTGTCCGATGGTGTGCGCTGGCTTATAAAGGGTACAATTATTTATTATATGATTATAACTGGTTAATTGAATAATAAAAACAATGTTTAGTAGTTTCACATACTTTATAATGTGAATATTTCGGTAATACATAATGAAAATTCATATATAACATACAGGTAATATATTTTTTGATTTGGTCTTAACAATAAAAATTTCAGCAAGATATTTTGTTCCATTTTATAAAATTTTTCAAAAATTGATATTATTTCATTTATATATTAATTAATTTTTTTATTTTTTTTGTATTTTAGTTACACTGATGATGATACCTATACATATTATATAGGTAATAAATATATTAAGTGAACTAAATTATAAAATAAAGTATGATTTGCTAATTAAATTAACTAATTTATAATAATTAAATTAACTACCTCTTATTTTAAAGTATTATAATTTCAATTACAATAATGAAAAATCACATTATGCGCTAATATTGTCTGAAATATCAATTCAAGTAAAAGATAATTAAACAAATCAGTGACCCTGAATAGCACTAATAAATTATAATTTTTGAGATAACTTGTACTTCCAATAATTTTTTATTATTCATGTGCGAAAATTTAAGTCTCTACTAACCTTTCCACGCGACAGATAACCAATTGAATGCGCTAATTAACTCAACCATTGGTGGGCAACAAATTTTGTCAAACTTAAAAAAAAAACTAGATGTTTGTCGTTGTAACGAAAATCTAGTATAAAGTTAGATCTAAGCCTCTATTCTTAATAAATAGTATGAGCAACTAGTGAGACTGTCAATTACGTACTTTAAAAAAAAAAGATTCGCTTCATCTGGGATTTCCTAACTTCTACTTTTACTCCTATTTACTTTTCTCGAATTTACTTTTACTCCTAGAACATTCTAGTTAATAGCTGATTCAAGTAATTTGAGGAAGGAGGATCATATGAACTTTTCATGAAATTTGTTTAGTAATTAATGCTTTGATACATTTTTGTGTGTAAAGTTTTACATTTTACTGTATCTTAGTTTCCTTTATAGATCCTTTAGCATTTTAAATTTCATAAATTTTATTCAATTAAAAGATTCATCTGTCTATAGACGCGTTGCATAGAGAATTCGAAGTAGGCAACTAGACCTTTCCTGCAACTAAACCTGTAGATTAGTAGATGAAGTTTGATAAAACTTGAATAAAATAGTTTCAATTATGATTAAATTGGTATATAATTAATATTTTTCGAAGATATAAATTTTTTTCTGAATACATTCTAGCATATGGCCTGCTATTCACGGGATGACGATTCTAGTAGATTAAATAATTTGTAGATTATTATTTTTTTTTTTAGATATTTCCACTGATAATTCTGTTATATAAATATATAAGTTACAATAAGGTTTTTTGGTATTATGACTCGTAAAGAATTCCCTTTCCCTTTATTGTAGTCATCAGGCAAGCCTTAAATACAAGACGAATATTGAATCATTACAAAAAGTACCAGTTTTTCTACAAATTGTAATAACAGCACACTAGAAGTAACTTTATGTTGTCATTAAAATTAAAGTAAGTACATTTCAAAAATCGAATCCGAAAGACATTTGCTTGAAAAAATTTGTGAAAAATCGTAAAGTAAACGTCTAACTTAAAATCATCTTTGGTGATTATTGGCATCGATTTTAGCAGTATTCCATTCACGGTCACTTATATTAACATTTACATTTTTATAACATTTTATGTAATAAAAATGTCTGATAATTTCGTTAGGTAATTTATTAACAATGTATTTTTTGTTTATATTCATTTGAAAATGAAATCTTCGTCAACAAGCAAAAAATTACAAAAATCAACACCTATATTTTAAACATTTAACTATTTATTTATAATTGTTTTACAGGCCTTGTTTACGTAGGAATGCTTTTATTTTGAATTTGTTTTATAAATACATAACAACAATTATAGCATTTTGTTTCAAGTCAATAACTGCATTTTAATTATTACTTTATTCAATTTGTATAAATTTTGAATTCTAATAACTTATAGTACATTTCTTTTCGTACTAATTTTTATTTAAAATAAAGCTCAACATCTAATAATTTATATCATTATAATAAAAATTTCAATGTATAGAAAAAAAGAATTAGTAACGGTGATGGAAACAATTTAAAAGATTATTGGCAGCAATTTAAATAATATAAACAATTAAATATGTAACAGTATTTGATAATCATGGGGGAACCATAATCATGCGATTCACCGACTGTCAGCACTTATATCGCCGACGGTTATAATATCTCTGAAAAGTAATACTTCATTATACAACCTATTGATTGAAAAATGATTTACTGGAAATTTGTAATGTATAAAGACGTCAGTACATACAAAGAGTATCTTACGGTGTCTGTTATCCTTCCGGAAAGCACAACCAGCGAATAAATAATACTACTTACTTCGATGAATTATAATAGTTGACGTGAAGAAATTTTTAAAAAACGTTTTGTAAAGAGATACTAAATGCAGTATTGTTTTTGAATAACATTTAAATAAACTTCAGAAAAAAATTTTGACGATCTATGTATCTTCTATTCAAATTCAAAAATAATTCAGACATAGTGACCATCAAACTTAAACGTATATGATGTTTTTCTACGAAGTGGAAAATGCAGATTTAAAGCTCGATCACTAAGTGACGATCGGAATGGAATTCTTGAGGGACGAAAAGCCATTATTGAGGAACACCGAGACAAATTTAACTCTATTCGAGTATGTAGTCTAAGTTACGTAAAATATCATCATTGAAACTTTAGGCGATGCAGCTCTGTAGAAACGGCAGCGACGTTTGATTGCTCGTGTTGTGAAACAAAACTATGTAAGTTTCAAGAATTAGGGTTATTTTTTATTTATTTTATTGTTACGTTACTTGTCCACATTTCTATACATCGAGAATAAATAAATGACAATACAATATAGATATCACTAGAATATAACATAAAATATTTTTCGTCTGATTTATTTATATTTCAAAATGAACATTTTTGTTTTCTTGCAATGAGTTTTTAAATTTTGTTTGTACACTAATTTTACAAAAACATGTCTACTTTCTAAAATCACTATAATTTTGTTTTTCTTAACACATAGAATATAATGGATAACAATTGCATAGTATTTATAATATATAACAATTAACATGTTATTTTTATTTATTTTTTTTTGTAATAACATTTCCTTAACATTCTTGGAACACTCGAAATAAATTGAAATTAAATTGAATATTTACCAAGCAATGAACGAACATTTCTTTTGCAAGATTAATTTTTATTGGTCCATTCTGTAACAATACTTATTTCAAATGGAATGTAAAATTAATCAAATTAGTGAATTTTCCGATTGAGCATTTTACAAGAGGCATTTAGCATATATAGATAAAGTTTTAATTGTGAATTTTACTCGATTACTACATAGCAGCTGATGATTTTAGGCAGCGATAAGCTTATTTTATTCTCTAAATGACACCGGTCTTAAAATAGTGTCCGGGTGGACGTGATGATATCTGGATGTTTTTGATATCCACCCGTGCCTACTTTTCTTTTTATTTAATGAACCAACAGTTTTTAGTCAAGAAATATTAATGATTTAAAATTGATAACTCTGTACTACTTATAGGTCCAAAATGAGCACATTTTTTCACCATTTTACACCAGACTATTTAATTAGTACACCTCAGCAGCGCATCATAATGTGAATAAACGAAATAATTAAAAAATTGTCAATGCAAACGGGAATCAGTTTTTAAGCTATAATAAAAACTTTAGGTAAATACGTTTTTAATTACCAGTTGGCTTTTCAGTAGTACAAAGTATTTAATAATTCCATAAAAATACTTCTAATTCACTCTAAAGTCAAGATGAAGTTGATTTCTTAAATAAGTATACTAAACGCAAATTTCGCGTTAATTATTTCCGATACTTTTTTAATAGAACAGTATTTCGTAAAAAATGGAATTACATCTAACTTTATAGTTGTTTAATAATTCATATATTTTCAAATGTCATAATTTATGTAATATCGGAAAATACACTGAATACAACTGATGTTGTCGAAGAAATATTCTGAAATTTGTACTAAAATTTATATTTATAACATTTCTCTCAACGGAAAATATTTTACTACATTTTTCTTATTATCTATAAATAAGTATGTATGAATACTGTTTAGAATGTGTTCATTTCTTTGAAATTTTCGTTGGATTGATTTGATTTACTTAGGAAATAAATTTATTTATTTAAAATAGAAATTATTAATTCAGATTTTCGGGCGAATTTTTTTATTTAAATACAACTCGAAACATTTCGTCTAAAATGCTTGAAAGAAAATGAAGGGAATAAATAATCTATTATAAATTTTAGATAATAAGACTCCATTCATTTTGAGACGATTTAAAAAAACAAACATTATGATCTCACATTATGAAAATATTGTATCTTATTATCTGAAAAATACGATATTCAAATTTGTTTACTAAACTTCAACAAACGATTGAAAAAACATTTCCAAAAATCTTTTTTGGCAGTCAATAGATATGATCGTTTCTTTTTTAAATAAAATTGTCATAGTAAAATAGAAAATAGTATTTAGACAACGAAAATGGTATTAATCAAATGTTTGAGATTCCTGTTGAACAAGTTTAAATCTACGTGGACTTTTTACACACATTGATCCATGCTCGAACGGTACTCGTTCTGAGATTTGTAAATGTTTCTTAATATATCGTCCAATCAATGTTAATGGTCGTTGTTGCCAGTGCATTAGTACTTCTTTAGGTGAACAAACCTACGAAAAATAATCAGTTAAAAATATTTTCAAAAAACAGAAAACCGTAAAATTTTGGTAAAATGAAAATCTTTATAACATTAATAAACTTAAGTGCTCCCTTTACCTATGAGGCTCTCATAAACAAAAATTGCTGATTTGATGGCTCATCCTCTGTATTCAGTTAAAAAACCTCAAACATTCAAACTTTGAATATAACGTCATTCAGATTTTAGCATACAGATTACACACTAGAGTAGACAAGTGCTATATTATCCTGTAATTGTGGGCGATACATGGAAATAGAGATACAAGCCGAGGAAACCGATTCTATATTTATAGGTTTAAAAATTTAGATAACAAAGTTATTATATTTTAAATTGCCCTCTCTAGGCGCATTATCTCTATAGGTTTTAATCTATAGACAATTTTTGACTTACTTGATCTCCTTTAAGACGATCAACAAGTGTTACGCAGCAAATTGCTGATTTAATTCCAGCATGATGAGTTAATGCTGCAAAGGCAGTTGCTTCCATTTCAATGTTAACAACCCCAGCAGTATGTAATTTATTTAAGTATTCCATTTTATCCTCTTCGGTGTAATCACAGAAAGCACCATCCAATCGTCCTTGAGCTAGATGAAAATGAAACGTATGCATTAAATTATTTCAAAGACTTCCCAGCTCACAAAAAAAATATTTTGAAGAAGTAATATTTTAGGTTATTTGAGGTTTGATTACATTCGTCTTTGACAATACGAGTAAATGTATCCACATTCATAATAACAGTCCAATTACTAATTTAAATGTGTTTATTGAGAATATTAAGGATAAATTAGAGCTACCATGAGTGAAAAATTTTAAGTATTTATATTTTAGACTTATAATAGCTTTTGAATGTGGACCAAATTATGTGGTAAAATATAACCACATTTTTTGAAATCTTGTAGAAATATTCTATAAAATGTTTATTTTATAGAAAAATTTTACTGCTAACTACTATTTATCCTCCATGATCAAATTAAACGGTTATTGTTCTATTTTTATAAACCAGTATTATCCTACCAAAATAAATATTGAAGTTTTAAGATTAAGAACCAGCGCACACGATAAGATTTGTCTGATCTGAAAATCTTATGGTCAACGTACACCACCAAACAGTCCTATAAGAAATTGAATAAGAAAATCTGATCGGACAAAAATCTGAAGCAAGCGTATATCATCGGATACGTACAATGACCAATGAACTTTTAAATATTTTAAATTTATTATTGACTTTTTTCACTAGCAGGCGGTCTACTTCAGATAACATTGTAAGAAATTCTTATACTACTTCAGATAGAATAGTATATATCCGCACACGATAAGATTTTCTGATCAGAACACCTGAAGTCTTATGTAGATTCTTACCGTGCGTGGGATATAATATAAAATACATGCTTACAGTTACATCAATTTTTCTCATCAGAAAATCTTATATTGTGGTCTTACCCTTAAAGTAAAACTAATAAGTTCCTACCTTCATAAAAGTCATCAGTTGCCATTGTTTTTCCAATAATTGTTGGATAAGGATCATCTGGATTTGATAGACTTTTCAACTCTTTTGCTAATCGCTTATCTAATTTTGCTGGCCGATTTACTATCTTACCCAAGATTTTCTATAAAAAAAATTATCATTTCAAATTTGATACAAATATTTATAAAATATTATTTACCTGTTCATATACATTATGCAACATAGGATCAACAGCTTCCTCAGTAATAACAACAGTCCCAGGTTCAACTCCAATACCACCACTTGTTCCTAGTCTAATAAAAACGGGATCTTTACATTTAGCATGATACATTAGTTTAATTAATTCATGTAAGAGAATTCCCAATGATGGAATACCCATTCCATGCTAAAAAAATAAAACAATTTCAAATTATAATTTGGTAAAATATAATACATATATATTATGTATGAAACTTTCATTGCTTTTGTTAGTTCAAAATAGCTAAAATAGTCAATAGTCTTATTATAACCTCAGAGAATAATCAAGTCAGTACTAATTAAAATAAAAACTATAAAAATTCGACACGAAACATTGGTTGACGGTCGGTTTTAGTTGTAGAGGCTTGCGAGATATTTTTTGAAATTACAATATTTTTTATACAATAACTATGTGCATAATGATAAAATATAATATAAAATGTATACTCTTCGCGTTAGTTTAACGTTTAAAAATTTTATTAAATTACTTATTAAATACAGCGTTTCAAAAAACATTGAACTTACACTAACTGCTAATACTGGACCCACTTTATACATAGAATAACGATATGAAAATTCCGTAATATCCATAAGCTGAGTTCCACACGGCAACTTGTATCCAATTTCTTTCATTATGTACTTAGCGAATTGTTCCATACGTTTTGGCGTTCCACCCATGCACACAAACTAAATTTAAGCAAAATTGTTAATGTTAAATAGATTAAATAAAACTTGTAGAATGAGTCGTTCATAAAAATACTAACTTTAACATCTCCAAACATTTCGACAAGGTCATGTGATTCGCTTCCTAATGCCAAATGATACAAAATATCTTGATCCATTAGTTCAATATTCGGATTACGTAATTTTACGGTTCCATCTGGATAACTGTTTAAAAAAAAGGAAAATGTTTTAGTATTTTCATACAGGTAATTTAAATACCTACACAATTTAAAGAAAAATCAATGATGACAGGCCAGGCCGTGTATTGCGATTGAATTATTTAGAACTAGAAAAAGCTTTTATTTAATTTCAACCCCTCCGGTGTCTGTATTCAAAGTTTACAAATTAAATTTGCCCCATTTCCTAATCTTCGAATTAACTGAAATATTACATACACAGGTAAGGCGAGCAATACATAACTATGATCTAATATATTACAAATATTATGGTATTTTGGTAAAGCTAAATTGTTTTTCTATAACATATTTTGATACAAACGCCATTTAAATTTAAACTAAAATATCCTTTTGAACAACGTAAAAGCAGCTTTTTACGTTTATTTTTGAGGCACATGCTATAGAATCAGAAAAAAATACTACTTATTTTAAAATAACTTTATTAATCATCTGTTATGTATTTGAATTTTTAAACTCATTTAAACCTTATTAGAAAAATTTAATAACATATTAGTTTCTAAATTAAAATGTAGTTTTAATAGGCATATCAATAATATACACATGAAATAAATCATCAATCAAAACTTATATAATTCGTAAAATATTACTAGAATACATACTCCTAACAAAACATTTTTAACTTAACACATTCTGTAAAAAATGGCACACCTTTAAATTTCAAAACAAACTATACACTCAATCTGAAAATAGTTTAATTGTTGTTCTTACAGAATTTTATCAAAAGTGAAAATTCAGGAAGAATTATTGGAATTTCTAATATTATCAATTTTTGACACGTTCTCTATGCAGTTCAAGAGAGTGGTTGTTAGAGTGGTAATTAGAAATGTATTATTATTGAGTGATCTATAGAAAATTAATAACAAGTAATTATTATCATCATTTTTTTGATACTGTTTCTATGCAAGAGTTAAACTGTTTAAAGTTTGAATGCATAAAAATTAGAAACAGTGACGGATTAGCCTACATGTCACTATATGTATAGTCACGAGAGCGGCAATAAAAAAGAGTAGCATTAGAAAAATAAATTAATAATTTTCTTTTCTTTTTGTAAAAATTTCAGTTTTTGGGAGAACTAAATTTTAGGTATACCGCCAAGTATACATACATAGATGATAGATTTAAAGAAGTAATTTTATAGGTACATGTAACAATTTCATTAAAATTATTTTAAATATCAACAACAACAAGAATTTTTTAATACGCTCCTGTATAGAAATTTATTGGAGCTGTCTCCGTGACCGCTACTGCAGATTCTAGTTAAAATTTTATTTATTTTTAAAATGATACAATAATGCTAGAAAATCTAATATCAATATCATTTATTTAAAATAAACATACTACTTATTAGTATGATTGACAGCTTTATTTATCGATTCAGTGAGTTTTCCATTTCTTTCTAATATAAGAAACAATTTTCAATTTATTAGAATTATTTAACACTTCGTTAGAAGCAGATTGATTTTTATATTCTATTCAAAAATTGTCAGTAAATCATGTTTTATAACATAGGTATATTAAAAGGATAAATAATTATCAAATTATTTATCTACGTATCTACACGTAGTTTTGTAGTTAAAAAACCAAATTTAGATATAATTTGCTTATTATATGTAGGTATATTATTGTATTTTGAATCTATAAATCTGTTTTATCATATCATATTATAAACACACAAAAAATAATTTTAAGTAAAATTTTTCAATTCTAAATAAATTTTCTATTGAAAATAAAGTTCAAGCTTATTTCAATCAAATTTTATTAATAAAAACAACATAGTTTACTGCAAAAGTCATGGTCTTATATTATTAACTTATACTAATTATCAATAAGTGTCATAACTAAGAATTATTATAACATAAGTAAATTTATTGCTGTAATATCTTATTAATAACAGTAAATCGTAAATTATAAATTTATTTAATACCTTGTTTCAATCTCGTTATCTTCATCTTCATGGTGGTTATTTTCGTTATTACGATTATTATTATTTAACAAAGACATTTTAAAAATGTTTAAAACTAGGTAGGTAATTTTATTTTTTTATAAAACTTTATCCTCCAACAAACTTGAAATGAATGTCAGTTTATTTAATTAAACGATTAGATATACGTAATAATTCTACGTATTGACTAATAACATCACTTCTTGATGAATAAATGTGAGTTTGCTCTGTTATGTCTGAAATACTGGAGATTTATAATCAACTACTTCTAAGTTCTAACTGTTAATATTTTTAATTTTATTATATGATTAATAATTAAATAATGAGGAAGTATACAGCAGTATTTAAAATGTTTAAACAATTATTTTCACCATATTTTGTTTGCCTATTTGGAATTTATTGATAAAACGAAATAGATGGCATTATAGTATTATATTCTATACTCTTTCGTCATCGTTTGTGTTATACCGTGTGTCATATAAAACTGTCAGTGATACTGTTTTAATAGGGAGGAATGACCAGGATTTCCAGATTTTGCTATTCTTCCCGAATTAGACAAATTTTTTTATGGAAATATTGTGCTACCGATTTACCCACCATTAAAATATAATATTATTGTTGGTTGAAAATAACTGAGCGTTTTGGGTATTTAGGCTGTTTTTCAGCACAGATAGGACTACTTGGTAGAAAATTTTCTGGCAACCCTAGAAACGATAAGTATTTTTCTTTTGTTAATGAATAAACTTTAGACTAAAACTATTATACAATTAGTTTAATCTATATGCATTCCAGCCAATATTAATAGAGTAAGAATGTAAAATAAACTTTGACGAGACATTGGATTACGACTGTAGTTATTGTGGGGCCACTTTAAAATGTAGACATTTTACACCCCATTTAAGAAAAAATTGTTTGCTAAGTACTTGAACAAGTACTTAGAGTACTTGACAAGCAAGTCACCTAAAGTGTATGATTAAATATATTTAATCATATATATTTTTACCAAAATAAAATGATTTTGAGTATGAATCATATAGGCGCTTTTATTTTAAGACATTTTTGAGTTCTCTTTTAAGCAACATGTGTTTTTAAAAAAAAAAAAAAAAAAAAAAAATATATATATATATATATATATATATATATATATATATATATATATATATATATATATATTTTATAAATTAATAAAATATGTAACATAATAATAAAAAAAAGTTAAATTTTTCTACAGTACATATAATTTAAAATATAAAAAATTAAAATAAAAAACAAGTGAAGATAACAACTAACAGAGTTAACTGTTTAGATACTCGGCATATTGTTCAATATCAATGTTTGAACTATTATTAATTATAAGCATTCATAAAATATGCAGTCCATACTGTTGTTAACACATATTTATTAATAATATGTATTGTTATTATGTGTTTATTAGGTACATTTGAGCTGCAGTTGTGGCAAATCTAAAAAGTTTATGAAAAATTGCAAAAAAATGTTTCAAACAAAAGTTGTTTGTTTTAAAAAAACAAACATTTTTTGTTTGGATTTTTCTTCTATCTTTACTGACATTTTGCATATATGTATAACAACAAAAAACAATTTTCAACATACAAACAATACGTCATTAAGAAAAAGATTACAGAAAATTAGTTAGCATCATAAGTGTTTTTTTTTTGCTCCTCATCAATTAAAATTCTGTTTACGTTCCAAACATTATCGGCAAGAGTCTTATAGGATAGGACCGTTAACAAAATACATTGATTATTCTATTGGTTACGTAACGATTACTCCTCATGTATTTTTATTATCATTCCTCAATATAGTTAATTCTGTCGATAACTGTAGCGACCCTAATAAGCTAAAATGATTATGCAAATTTATTGAATTTGATTTTTTTTCTTTCTTTTATTTGCTAGGTCAAAATGAAAAGAAGATTTGTTATTTTTTGTTTATTCCTAGATTGTAAATGACAATATGGATGACAGACGGACGCTGTATTTTTTTTAAATATTCGAACTGCAAATATTAATTTCACAAATTACACCAATACATCGAATTCTATACAGTAAAGTAGAAAATTATTAAGCTAAAGTTAAAAATTATTAATGTTTTTTTTTGCGCTAACTGTGGATATTTGATTACTTAACTTTTAGACTTAGAGCTATGTCTTCCAAATTTACTGTAGTTCAAATTTCAAATTTAAGCTTTTAGGGATTTAACTCTAGAATAAATTAATAAATTTTAATTAAGTATATTATGTTTATATTTATTAATTCATTATATCATATATTTTTATTTTTCATACCTAAATAAGTATATATTCCACATATTTATTGGCTTGTTTTCAAAATATGCTGGAATTAACTTTAGAACTGGCAACCCAAGCTATGCTTCATATTAACCAAAGGAGACCTTACCTATACATCATGTATATGTACTTTCTTTTATAAAATATAGCGCTATGTATGAATGCAAAATATTGATAATATTTAAAATTCACGGAAATTGATTACATAATCTAAAATAAACATACAATGCCTAGAATTATGTAAAATTGAAATCATACTATGTGCATTAGTACATGGGCTAGACTCAGGGGGATTCCTGGAAAACTGAAAATAGTTTTAATCTATCTATTTTCATATCAATAAAGTTTATTGAAGTTTTTACCCATTTTCTGTTTACGCTATATAAATACAAAAAGTAAATTTCCCTGTAAGTTTTAACAGGCATAAGTTTATATACAGAACTAGGTTAACTTGATTTCAAAGTGGTATTACGTTTTATGATTGACATGCTTAAGAAGGTGTAATCAAAGATTTGATATAGTTTAGTGACTCGTAGCACACTAATCGCAGTATCGCCCGCCACTCATCGCTTTCATATATATTTCCCATTAGGCAAAGAATACCTCGATAGAAACAAGTGAACAGAGCAACTAAAATTTTAATTATTTATGTATCCGACATATGGTTGATTATAAATGTTTGAGATAATAATTAAAATTAAAAAAAAAAATACAAACTATTTATTCGATATATAATTATATACAGCTTGTTTTTTGTATTTTTTGATATTGATAAAATATGTTAAAATATTCCTACATAAAATATTACAATTTTTATAATTATGCATACAAAATATTTAAACAACTACGTTTATAAATATGCGATATGTGTGTGAGTCAACAGGTTTGTTGTGTTAAACATTATCATATATGTATACATTAGTATTGTTTTCACTATATCGAAAAATACAAAAACACGATCTGTATATTAAAATACAGATTTTTTATATATGGGCTAAGCAGCTGTATTTGATCTTGTTGCGAATTTAAACATTAGAATTATAATATTATTATAAAAACATTGTTTGGAAAAACAAATAATTATTTTTAAAATTACTACAATCATATAAAAATTAAGCAAATACAATTTTTTACATGTAATATGTGATTCTAAAAATACTTTTATATTTATATATATTTATATATATTATTACATATAGCAATTTGGCAAATAATGAAGTAATTACCATAACAGTATATATTGATAAAACATGGTCAAGGGCATTACAATTAAATAAAGTATATCAGAACAATTCTCTAATATCATTTATTAGACTCTTTTAATGGTTACATAATAAAACAACGATTTTTCATGCCATAGACCAGGGTCGATAATTTTTGAAACCAAAAAAAATTATAGTATGTGAGTTTATAAGGGTAAAAAGTTAAATGGCATAGTTATAGGTAATAAAAAGATCTACAACTTCTGTATATACACTAATTTTTTTATTTAAAATATTTTTTTTCACGGGTGATCTGAGTTTAGGAAGTAGGAGGGGAGTGAGTTTTTAAGGGTAAAATTAGGTTTATCTGAATTTCCGGCAAAACTACAAGTCCTATGGAAAAAAGTTAAATGGCAAAGTTGTAGGTAAGAAAAAGATCTACAAAATTTGTATTTACACTTTTTTTTAAATAACCTCAAAATTTATGTGAAAAATTGAAATAACCAAGTTTTTGGTATTTTATTTTTTTTCTCCGAAATTTGGTGAAAACTTACCTTTTTATGTTCCAAATACACTATAATTTTTTTGATTTAAAATATTTATTTTTCATCTTATTTTGAATAAATATCGAAAAAGGCACCCTAATTTTCATTCGAAAAATTTTAAGTTTATGTGAAAAAAGTTGTAGATCTTTTTATTACCCACAACTTTGCCATTTAACTTTTTTTCATACGACTTTTAGTTTGGCCGGAAATCGAAATAAACCGTGTTTTACCCTTAAAATCTCACCCCCTCCTTCTTCTCGAACTCAGATCGCCCGTAATTTATTTTCCTTTCATTTTTATCATATTACCTTGCGTTTCCAATGGGTTTATCCTACTGTAATTTTCTTCCACTTTTTATCATTTTTTAAGGCTCCTACTCTGGTCTATAAAGACATAGTTCATCTATAATTTTCGAAACGGAAGAGATTAATATCTAAAAATCTACGTATCTTTTACACTTGATTAACTTTTCAATGACTTATTATTTTTTTAATTCGTAAATCTTTGATATTAAAAAAAAATATTTTAATTATCTTCAATCAAATTCAATTGGGCGTAGGAAGGTAAAATAGTCATATAATCGTAATTTAAACCACCCATCCTCATCATGCAATACATTATGTTACATTTAGGGTATTTACACGTAAATTTTTTTATTTGTAAATTACAAATGAGTATATACTGCAATACCCTGCAGAATGAAAACGTAAGACTTTATATTCAAAATATGTTTATTTTATGTATAACCAAAAAATATTTAGAACATTCGATTTTTTCTTTATAAAATTAATCAATATCTTTTATGATAACATCGTATTATATTCTCGTAATTCTTACTTAAATTGAATATTATTCCAATTTTTAGATAAATCAATTTGTTTATCAACAAATTTATTTAAGTATTATTGAATTTATTAATTTTTTTCTTTTTAAAGTAGTAATAGAACGATAACTTCAAAAAGGTTATGATTAGGTCTATTTTTTAACGTTTGATCAAAAAAGAGATTAAGCGTGTCTATGTAAATGATTACGGCTGTAATTATATATGAGATGTTTAAATTGAAAATTGGAAATGCACCCTGTTACTGTTATTTTAATTTATTTTTGCCTGTGGTTTTAACTAACATATGTCGCGTTTGTGACTATTTTTGCATTTTGAATATTCTATGTTAAAAGAAATTTTTTAATTTTACTTATTACATAAATAATGCAAACATATATCTATTAATAAATTTTTAAGTTATTTAAAGCAGATAGAGGATCTCACGTTTTTAATGAATATTTAAAGTTTTTAATTTTATTTAGAAAACTTTACTCTTACAAGTAATGACTATATGAAAATTGAAAAAAGTTTGTTTGAAAATTTTGGTGCACCCAACAAAAAATATTACATATTTCGCTTACAAATGATACATATTAAGCTTAAGAAAAATGAATTTAGTAAAGAACGCCATTAATTTATTCTTAATTGATTACCAAGCAGTTTGATTGGTATCCTACAAGTTTTTAGTTTAAAATTTATCGGACGATAGAGATTGTGTTTGAACCATTGTGTTTGTACACATTGGACCTAATTACTATTCTATTTGTTATTTAATTATTGTTTTATCAGAATAAAAGCAGGGATATAAAATTTGCCTCATACGTGGATTAGTGAGAAAAATATCATTTTCGAGGATTTTTTTAATTCAAAGTCATATGTAAAGATTCAAAAGTATAATCAATGAAACTTATTACTAAAACGTATCGTAGTCCATATTGAATAGACAAAATTAACTCATTTAAAATTAACCATTGGCCTATTTGTCTAGGTATGGTAAAATCCAAGAAAAAGTCTCCGGCTTGAATCTTCATGTTTACTTAAATTTACAAAATACAAGATTGATTATGTTTTAAAGTCTTTATCGGATATAAATTTGTTTATCTAACTTTTGTTCATTTTAAACCCTAAAAACTATAAAATACACCATAAAAATCGTGCATTTTTAAATAAACAAGAAACATTCAGGTGTGTTTTTGGAGCTCATTGTATATGTATATGATCATATATCAAGAGTACTCTATGTGACCAACAGCAGCTGCTCTACCAAACACGGGAGCCGTGATCTTACATCCTTAAATGCAAATCTTATTTATTATGATGAAAAGTATTTTTAAAATAATTCAGTGATCAGAGTCCTTCAGCAATATGCTATGACGTCTATGAATAAATGTTTTACGTCATGCAAGCGGTGCGTAAACCTTACCTAAACAAGAAGAAAGTAAATATTTGATAAGGGATTATAAAGGTTTTTTTTTTTTTTTTTTTTTTTAAATAAATTTAGATTTTCGTACCAAATTTTAAAATTTAAATAGTTTTATCATTTTTAATTTGCATTTTGAGAATAAAACTGTTAATACCACTTAGTCCAACATATCTGTATCATATGACCAAACAATAAGTATATGATCGAAGGTGATTGGTTGACGTAGCAATTTGATAGCTACTTTGAAAGTATAATTGCGCTCTTACTGAAAAGCATTGCACTGCAGACCGTCACAAAATTAACAACATCTTCTCGGAGAAGAATTACTATTAGATAGTTCACAATGATGATAGAATAGCCCATGTGAAGTGCACAAAAAAGTATACGTGGTTCCAGAGAAGAATAAACTTGACAGAAAAGTCTAGAGTCAGTGGAGTAGATAACTGATAGAGTAGACGGGAGCCTCGAAAATTACACGCACCGTCAAGAGAATCGCCCATATTCATAAAGTCAATGGAAACAAGATATTCTCATCTGGATTAAAGAGTCAATGATAGTAAAAGAACGTGGAGCGACAGACAATTTTGTGTTCAAGATATTACGTCAAATGTGTGTGGAAGTGATATGAGGATATTAAACATGAAGACGAATATTGAAGTAATGATTGTTCAAGACCTACGTAACCGCTTAATCCTTGGCATTGAGTTAATGTACGAAAAATCTTTATCAATTGACTACAAGGGTGATATAATATACACGAGGACATAAAAACAAATAAATATAATCTGGACGAAACCCGTTGAAAATTCAACTCCAAGAAAGCTAAGAATAATTGAAAGACGTCATTCGGCGATATTCCACAGTTTTCCACCGTTTTTAGCAACAAGATAGGTATACCGAAAACCGTTACACACAAAATTGAACTAACGAAGGAAATCACACGTAATTATGGCAAAGTACATACAACAATGACGCGATGGAGTGATTGAACCTTTCACATCGCCCTGAGCCACACCCGTGCTATTAATAAAGAATTAAACAAAGCTACGAAGGATAATGCATATAAAATTCCCGATTGGCAAGATATGTTGAGAGACATCATTCTTTTAATAAAGCCGGATCGGGTTCATGCTTTTCGACGAGAATAACGCATCCTCTCCGTTTCAAAATCTTATAAATGAGGTCCTTAATGGATATATCGAAGACTTCTGCCTAGTGTACGATATCCAACATTCGTGGATCACTTACCTAATCTAGACCTCTGGCAAGATAGGAAGGGATTTTTGGGATTATGCGGCTGGTACCGAAGTTTTGTGAATAATTAAGATCAGTCAGTTGCTTCCTCGACTGAAATATTTAAAAAGTGTATAATATTACATTTAAACATGGTATTTCTCAATATCTTTAAATTAAATAATTCAGCATCTACAATATCTAGATTTTTATTTTAAATTGCTTACTATTATAACGACCATTTTGATATTAAACATTAAACATTAAATTGATTTGCAGATAGCGTGGTGAAAAAAAACTAGGAATTTTTATTTTAATTATTTTTACATATTTCGTTGTCAAAATAAATTAATAATTTAGAGTCCTCGATTCTCTCTCCAAGATGCTGCTATATTTAGGGCATTTATGAAACATTATCTGTACTTTATTCACTATATTATTACCGCACTACAAATTTTCAGAGGCTTAAGAAATTTTACATACTCTAAGGCAAGGAAAGAATAGAATAGGAAAAAACATTAAACTAAAAAACGAAAATCTAAGTAATTTAACAGGAACCTTTTGCCGATCGATTTATCTTGATTTACCCTTTAAACGGGAAGAATTTCCATATACTCTTCAAAAGTACGATATAATATGAACGGTAGTAGGATAGAAATTTTATTTATATTTTTTTTTCTTGGAAATTTATCAGAAACATTTAGAAGAAAACATACTGCTAAATATTTTTCCGCGTATTTTTCCAGGATATAACAACAAAGGCTACTTGGATATTTAATATAGAGAATAATTTACAGTACGGAATGATTTCTTTGTCTTAATAGAGAGACCCAATGGTATATATGAGTATTTTTGATAAATATGGGCATATGTATGCAATGTACACTGAATGTGTACGCTGAACGTGAATATTATGATCGAGTGTAACCAAATGTGTGTTTCAATGAATTTTTTCTACATTATCGAATATCAAATTGAAGCTTGAAGATGCAATCAAAAATTTTACAGGCTCCAAAAAATAAAACGATTTTCAGAATTTTCATAAAGAAAAAAGATGTACTAAAACCATACCAACGAAGATACTTAAGAAGTTTCAGCTTGTTTTTCATAATCGTGATATCTTAAACTATTAATTAGGAGGATATTATTTAAATTACATTCTCTCAGCTGATCTTAACGACATCAACATCAGTTGAGATTTCTTTTAAGATCTTTAGCGCTTATAATACTATAATTTTTATTCGTGTAAAAATAACGATTTAAAAATTATCTTTGTAAGCAAATTGAATCTCATCGTTTACACCAATGATACAGAATAGAAGATTGAAACAAAGTTGATACTTGGCATCCGAGATTTTATATTTGAAGTGTAAACAGATAATCTATGAAATCACCCAAATCTGATTTAAAGTTTAATTTGTTTCGAATAATGCAAATGTAATTATCTTTTACAGAACTTTAAATTTGCACATTTTATGTTCTTTCTTTAATCCGTTCAGATCTATATTACTTTTTACAAATTAACGATAAACGTTTTTAATTTACTTGAAAAAAATTTTAAGTTTTAACCGCTTCACAATTGAAAAATCTTTTTTACTAGACTTCTATTTAGTTGAAAAATCAATCGAAGTCGATTTATCATACAGTCTCATAATCGTTTGTTTCAAATTAATATAATTTATGGGTTGCATTTTAGCATCAAAAATTTTGGCGACAGATATACGCACGTTTAATTTGGAATAGAAAGAAGGATTTAAATAATATATATCCAAAATTTGAACAGGTGGTATAATAATTTAGTTAGACATTTTATTTTATGATCTGTTGTGATTCAATAAATAGCACTAAATTAAAACTATACAAGACATTTATTGCTTCAGGGTAGTAAATTCGGTTTAATACGAACGTTCGCCAAATTTGTTTTAATACGAATATTTATCAATTTTCTCGTACAGGGTGATAAGATGTATGTATCTATCTATCTATAAATATTCCGCTGTGAGTTTCGAACGCGTTTTCCATAAAAATGTGTGCCACACCTGTCTACGGTAATTGGTTGATGTTTTCCCATATAAATATTATTAGCTTCAGCATACTCTTAGCGAGAATAACAATAATTTTTGGAAATTTGTTATTACGATGTCCCTAATAATCCAATGAGGTTGTATAGTAAATTTCTTGAATGTAATAAACGTGCGTAGCAAATTTGATAAAAATCGAAACAGCCGTTCGAAAGTTCAAGCGGAACAAACATATATAGATGCATGCATACAGACAAATGAAATGCAAAATCGTCTACTTATACCATAGACTTAACTTCGATCGGTCAAGAATAGTGTGTTACCGTGAATGAGGTCTACTGCTCAGAATAGAGCTTCTAGTGATAACATGTTTTCTATATTTTGTTTATACAATCTACTACTTCACACAACAATTGATATATGACGACTGACTATACAAAGGTTTCTGACGTGACTAAATTTTTACACATCACATGTAATGCATCCGTTTTCATCCAAGTAGGTATCTTAACAAAGATTTCTTATTTCTTTTAATATACTCTAGAAATACTTTTGTAATAGAAACTTACATTACCTATATTGCATGAATTGTAAATTTGTATTATCGAAATTGACTATCGATATACAATTGAGAATATTTGAATATATAGGTAAACCTGAATTAAATTTAGATTTCCTTATTAACTTAGATAGTAGATATATTATATATTATAAGCCATTTAACTTAGCCCCTCTTCCGGATCGTAAAATCGATCACGACATTTGAAATGGCAGAGGGGCTGGTTAATATTAACTTAGCTCCCCTAATGTAAAATTTATTCGAAACCTAACAAAAAAATTTAATGCTATTTATGTGCTAAAACCGTTTAGAAGATAACAATATTTAAAATTTGGGAGGGACAGTATAACGTTAACTTAGCCTACTCCATGTCAAAAATGGCACAAATTCCAAAAACAAATATACCAGAATTTCTTGCTAATAAAATATTGCTTCAAGAATCTGGCCTTTGAAAAAATAAAAGTTTACAATAAAACCCGTATTACCATATGTTATCCTAGACCCATCCAGGCTAAAATCCATAGTTAGAGCCATGGGATTCCTATTCAAAATTATGTATCGAATGAATAGGATTCAATAAGAAATGACTTTCCATTCAATCCTATTTTGAATTAAATTTCCAGTATTCTTATTCAATTTCCTATCCAATCCTATTCTAGCCTATTCATTCGGAATCAATTTTAATAGGAATGATAGGACTTTTTTATTAGGATAATTACAAACGTTTGTTTTCAATCCAGATTATTTAAGATTTTTTTACTCGATATTCCAACGCTTTTTGGAACTTTGAATGCTCTATGATTTGATATTTCAAAAGGAGCCATATAAGACCTACGTTGATATTTAGAAAAGACATACATCTTAACTCTATAAAGCTTAATCTCTATTAATAAAAATACGCTTTAGAGAACCAAAAATGGGTCAAAAAATATAATTTGGTCAAAAGTATTATAAAAAATGAAGTAAAAATACTTGTGTTTTACGATGTATTACAAAAATCGTATGCAATAATTTCTCAATAGATATTAGAGATTCAGATCCTAATTTTCTTTTGTCGGCAAGAATTTGTAAAAATAAGCTTAATAAGCAATAAAAATATTTGATGATGTTATGTTTCCTTGCTAAAAACAATGATTAGCGTTGAAAAATAAAATAACACTTCTCATTGCATCAGATAGACGATCATATACATAATATTTAAAAATAAATAACGAAGATAATTATTGCATTTTTGATAATTTTCTTATCATGATTTTTCTCTTTTTGCGTTTTTATAGAGATTAATGTATACGCAATCTTATTTTGATATCGCCTTAAATATAACATGATAAGATCCATAATTTTAAGTTATTGCTAGTTTTGATTTTTACCAACAAAAATTTAACATTGTAAGTTAAAAAAAGATTTAACATTGCTTATGAATAGCTCTTACACTTGAAATTTTGGATTTCCTTTCTCTTGGAATTGCAAATTTTGCACAACTTTCAATTATAGCCTTCTATAATGAACCACACGAAATTTTAAAGTTCTATCTTTTACTAACTCAAAAGAAGGCGGATAAAAGATAAAACATTTTTGTTTTACTACTAAATGACAGAGTCATTAAAATTATATTGCCCTTATCATTATCGTCAACTTGAAATTTCAGTATGAAAGTCAGTTAACAACAAAATGTTTAAAACTATATTTAAAATTTTTAGGTAGAAAATTTAAGCAATCTATTTGCATTTAAGCATTGTATTTGCTAATACAAGATAAACGAGACAATAGCTCCTATCGAAAAATGCCAGTATAAAGGGAATGAGATCAAAAACAGTACCATTTATTACAGATTTTGTTCAATTTGAGTATGTTTTTAGTTAACGTTGAAAATAAAAACATTACACATAAAAAGCCGCCAAGTTAAAAACAAATGTTAGAATTATACAGCAAAAGTTCATCTTCTGCTTATCAAAGAACTTTTGTTTTCATTTCTTTTATACGCCAACATATTTTTATAAGAAATAGATCCTACTTTTGATTTCATCTTTTTGTTTTTGAATATGCTCTTCTAATTTAAATTTGACAAAAAACATTTCATTATATTTTGAGTTCCTTTATAAAAAATGTGTTGTTGTTTTTGAATTACAAAAAGAAAACATGAAATGACGTAAATCTAATAGTTTTCCAGATAATAAAATATTTTTTCTGAGTATATACAAAAATCGATTGGAAAACTTTCACAAACTTTTTTTTACAGAAATATAAAAGTTTAAACTCGTGTCATGATTAATCTTCTCTATGCCAGTCATAATAGAGTAAGATCCCAGAGCGATCAGACATAACTTATTTTCACACAGATGAAACTTTAGGATCTCAGTCGCGTCTCGTGTACTTTGAATACCTGAGCATTTGTAGGCTTCGTTGTGTGACACCTGGGCAGGTACCAGGTGAGACAAGTAACTAAAAATGAGAGTTATTTAACTGAAATTTACATGGCTGATTTTTATATATATTTCCTAGAATATTATTCTAGAAGTACTAAATTAAGTGTCAGACTCTTTTTATGGACCAGAACTTTAGTCAAACGCTTTAAAGACATATTTTAATGTCAGGCATGTAAAAATAAGTAAAGTTTATTTATTTTTTGTGCAGCTTAATAGCGTCTGGCTAAAGTTCTGGTCCATAAATATTGTCTGACACTTAATTTAATACTTCTATAGTAATATTCTAGGAAATATATATAAAAATTAGCCGTGTAAATTTAAGTTAAATAACTATTCAAAGTACACGAGACGCGACTGAGAGCTTAAAGTTTCATCTGTGTGAAAATAAGTTATGTCTGATCGCTCTGGGATCTTGGACTATAAAAAAACATTGACATATCGCTCTGTCACTTTTATTTTGAATAATATAATTAATACATCACGTAAATTATAATTTCTTTCTTTTGTACTGAGACACAAAAGCGTTGTAGAAAGTAAGTTAAATTCTTAACTTGATAGGAAATGAAACTGCCAAAACACAATTCCACACACGCCCATCATTTTATGATGAGTTAACCAGGCCCGAATTCAACCGCAATAAAGGTACGGTCAACTTGAATTTAGTCAAGTGCGAGTCGAATTATTCCTACAAATAAGACATTTACAAAATGAATGTTACTGTGGCCAAGACAGTATATAGGCGTAGTAAATTAATAAACCTGTAAAATGTTATTCTTGGCACGAAAATTACAAAAATAAATGTGTGTCTGTTTGAAAATCAAATTTAAACACTAAGCCATTGAACAGATTTCGATGAAACTTTTACGGCTTGAAAGCATATAAGATTTTATTAAGGATGGTTTACAATTTATACTGAATAATTTTATTTACATGTTTAATTAAAGCTTATGAAATTTCATTGATATATAGGCTCACATCTTTAGGTATATTTAGGACAGGAAGTCTTTTTCCTTTGCCATCATCTACCAAGATTTTCATTGGGCAGAGTAGAGAACGAACATTTTTCTGTAGTTAGCCAAGCCGGGAGAGTCGCTAATATTTGTATGAATGGTTAGGTATAAATATTGGTCGCATTCACTTTTTTCTCTGTCTCGATATCGAAATTCAAGTCTCTGACATCTTCAATAGAAAAACTTCTAACTGAAGTGGTGGAATTGTTTTGAAGACCGTCACTGCTCTAACTTATTATAAACGGTATCTAATAGTGGTATGTAAAGCGACCTTCGGTTTATTCTTCTACATCGGTCAAATATGCCTAATAGAATCTATTTATTTGTTACTTTGGAATTGTACGTGTTAAAGCAACATCATGCCCATGTCGGTGGTTCCGCACTCGGGGTCAACTTGTGTTCCACTTTTTTAATTAGTACATATTTTTAATAGTATTTCATCATAAGATATGTTTTGAGTGCAAAGAAGAAAAATTTTTAAACACTTAGAGCCTTTAGAGAATGTAAAACGGTCGCTCAAAAAATTATTCTATTAAGCAATTAACTTTGAGGAAAAAAACGTTTAAGATCGTTTTGTGATATAAGTTAAACTCACATAAGTCGCCAATTTTGAAACTGCCTAATACAAATGCAGTTTGGCACTGAACTGGCCCCGTCATCTTGAGATCAGAATACACTCCTAGTATTAGTACACGTATCGGGATTATATTTAGCTTAATTAGGGATAAATCTAGATATACTGAAATCCAAAGACAAAAAAATAAACGATTTTAATGGTGGTTTAAGATTCGATTTAATAGGTTTTATCTAAGTAAAAATTTGTTTTGAAAATGAATAAAGGAAAAAATACATTATAAAAATCCTTGTTTTTTGTAATTTTGAATAAAGATGAAACCTTCTTGTTTGACCGTTTCTGTTAGAAGTGCTAAATTTGTCGAGAACTTGATACTTTCATTTACATAGTGTACACTCCCACCTTTATACAAGTTTTAATTATTTTCACATATTAGGAGAAAAATGATATTATTAACAAGTCACAAAACAATGATACAAAATACATTGCTGTTACTGTGGCCATATTGTTTAAATTTAGTCCAATAGAGTACCAGATTTTTAATTACTTCAATTGAAGCTTACTTCACGAACGTGGATCTGAAATTATTTTTAAAAAATGTTTAAAATAAGCATATGGACATTCAAAGTTCCTAATTAAACAAAGAAAATACTTGTACACACGTCACTTGTTAGTATCTCCATATAAATTACATGTTATAAACCGTTTTCAAAAAAGAGATGAGAAATAATCTTTCATTTTCAAGTTTGGTTATGGTATTGAGTCTAGATTCTCATTTTGAAGCGAAATATAGAAAATGTGTAATCAGTTCTGTATCTTATTGAAATTAATTTGAAATCCAATCCAATTTATAAAAATTTATTTATTTATTTTTTTATTTATTTAGGAAAACAATTTTGTATTTAGATAAATTATTTAAATTAAAAAAATTTTATATAACTATTTTCATAAAATTATTTTAAATATTTGTTCGAAGAATTATAACAAAAATTTTCGAGAAATCGTTGTTTCAAAAAAAAATTATTTTCCGATCTTGCAATCAGTGTGTGACGAATTTCCCTCCCATTTAATTTAGTATCTATGAATGGAAGAATTCCTTTATTTTTTGTAGGAACTTTTGTTTAAATTTTATGTGTGGAAAAAAGAATTATATTACTAAAATTATAAAATAATTTTTTTTTAATAAGCTAAAAAAATACAGAATTACTGTCAAATTTTTTCTATCTCTAAAGTCTAGATATCCAAAACAAATAAATATTCAAAGGGTTTAAATAATACTTACTATCTGCTAATAAAAACAAATTTTAATCAATGTTTGCTTTTAAAGCTTTTGATCTCCTATAAAATATTATTGTTTACGCAATACAACGACTTAAAATTAATATCATTTGTAATAGGTTTCGAAATAATATTAATTCTGTTTTATTTCTAAATCCTTTTTTATAGAGAAACCCATAAAATGTAAATCAGGCAATATTAATTCTGAAACCTGTTGAAACAATTTATATTTTTTAATTATAGACAAGGTGTGTTTTTTTCCTCTATTAAATATTTAAAGAAAAACGACAAAAACAATAATTTTTTTTCTAATCAATACTTAATTTCAGCAATAAAATAAATTAAAAAAATTTTTTATTACTTATATAAATTCTATAAAATTTAAACTTACTCGTCTAATTCTTCATCAGATAACGATCCCATAATGAAAATTGGTTTTTTTCCTATATTTTCGTCCGCTATTTTGATTTATTTAAATATTTCTATAACCAAGAATAAAAATTTATTCAAACTTCACTATTTAAAAGCACGTAACTATGTGTTTAAATACAGTTAGTCTTATATGATGTCTACAAAAGAATATGGTATGAATTTTCATACAGGGTTGCTGAGAGAGGGGTGTTTTTCCGGTATACGATGTATATGGTTGGTTATTGCAAGCAGATCGACCAAGGGCTGTGTCTCGCCCTCTCAAATATATAACATGCGCAATGTTTAACATTCAACTAGGTTTTCCCAATATTTACTGAAAACGGTAGTACGTATATATGTGTACAATCGAAAAATTTTCTCGTTTGTAGGATGGTGATCGATTAAACAACTAATTGCAGGAAAGTTTTTCGGAAATTATATCTTCAAATTACTGTAGAGTTTTACATTTACCATAACGTAGTTCACTATTTTATCAGTGTCATTTTTGTATCAAATATTTGAATTTATTATTATATATACCATTGATCAAATTTTATATGTAAATTGTTACTAATCGGTGATTTTCGTTATCTTTTTTGATCTTACAATATAAAGGGCAAAAAAAGCTTGGAATTCTATTGAACGGTCACAACGAAAAAAAATTTAGTATGCATATTTACCTGATAAAAAAATCTGATTCAATTTTTATAGAATTTGTATGAATCAATAAGATATTCAATGAAATTTCCTATTGATTTCCTATTCAATTTCTATAGGATTGAATGGGACAGTTTTATCAGGATTATTTCTTTATCTAAAGGGTACTTAAAACATGGAATGAGACATCTACTAAAAAGACAATCTTTTAATGTACTATAATGTAATATACATTGTATTTTTTTCAATTTTCGCGAACAAATAATTATCCAAATGTTTAAAATTTGGTATATACAATCTTGACATTATAGCTAAAGGCCTGTCTTTTCACTAAAAAATATTTTAATTTTTACTTTAGAAATTTTTTTCTGTAATAATTATTTTTTGAGTTATTTTTGAGCGAAAATTAAAAAAATGCAATGTATATTCATTCCACCTATTAAAGAACCTTAACACATTCAAATTTATTATTTTGATTTTAAACAAAGCCTTAGTATTTTAATGATTCCAATCTAGAACGCTTTACGCGCTTTCAATTTGATAAATAATGAATGCTAACTATACTTTTTGAATAATCACATAAAAAAAGACCTCCTTCCATAAAACGTATACTTTTTGAATAATTTTATATTTGATTGAGGCATTGCCAAATTTTCATTAAAATATGACATTTTTCGAATAAATTTATCTTTCGACGTGACACACTTCGGGAATTTTTCAGCACATTTTTTTAAATAAAATAATTATTAAATGTGTCAAATTCATACACATGTATTACTTGTGCATTTTTATATTCGGCATATGCCAGAGTACATTAATTTTAGTTTAAAGTTTGTAACGCTACCTACTATTGATCGCACATACAAAATTTTCGTATAGGTGTTCATAGAAACACCTAATGAGTCCATTTCCGACTGTCCGCCCGTTCGTCATCACGATAACTCAAAAACAAAAAAGATAGAGAGCTGAAATTTTGGTGACGTATTTTAAGCATAAAAAGTGAGCGAGCAAATTCGGCTCATTGGGTCCAATAGAACCTTGACCCAACTTTTAAACTATAAAATATAGAAGAAAAGTTCAAATACAAAAAATGTTTAGTTTAAACAAACAACTTTTGTTTCAAACATTTTTTCGTAAAATTTGTTTAAGTTCTTCACAATTTTTGCTCAAATTTGGCTAGTAATCACATATACTTAGGTGGGCATAAAAAGTGAGCTAGTAAATTCAGCTCATTGGGTCCAATAGATCCGTTTCCCAACTTTTAAACTATAAAATATAGAAGAAAAGATCAAATACAAAAAATGTTTAGTTTTTTGAAACAAACAACTTTTGTTTCAAACATTTTTTCGTAAAATTTGTTTGAGTTCTTCACAATTTTAGCTCAAATTTGGCTAGTAAACACATATACTTAAGTACAATGCATATTATTATTATACATGTACACATATAACTGTATACACTGGATATTTATAGTATTTTATGAATCCTAATTAAAAATAGTCCAAACAATGACATTCAATCATATGTCGAGTATTTAAACAATTAACTCTGTTAGTTTCTATCTTCACTTGTTTTAAATATTTTCCACTTTTTCTAAACATAGTATATCAAAAAGTATCATACACGATATTTATTATTCGTGTTGGCGAATAATATATATAAACTCAACTTATAAAAAATTGCGTATTTTAGATCTATACATTTAAAAGACATCAGTAATCCGAAAGAGTAATTAATATAATCTAAATTGTACATTTATAGTATGCATATTATACATGGCTGTTGTATTCTTCTGTCCTCTAATTTACATACCTTAAATTTGTATGAAAAAAAAAAACAGATTGCTTTGACTATCGTATGAAAATTAATTATTTCAGATAGATATCAGCTATCAGATAGATATGAATATTGTTATAGAAGTCAGATAGATATGAAATAATTAATTTGCATTCTTCAAAATTGAACCTATGATGTAATACGAGTAACTAACTAAATTTAAGTACCTGATAATATTATAATAATAATAAATAGATAATACTTGAAAATATTCCTCTTCTCTGAAAATATTTAATTGGATTCGTTAATTGAATTAAAAAAATAAAGAGATTTCTACTAATTTTTTTATTATATTATCTAAAAACGTGCATTGCAACAAATTATGAGTCAAAAAAATTATAAACTTAAAAGAATTTTGTTCCAAAGTTTTTCATAAAACCATCTTTTTCTGCATGCCCTTTTGCTAACTCAAAATCGGTACCAATATTATGCCCAAATACTTTATTACTATTATAAAATCCTTGTTGTCCAAATTGCCCTTTATCACCAGCACTATTATCCAAAACAGAACCTTTTTCAAATCCACCGTTTTTACTTTGTTTTTCATTACCAAATTTCTCATTCTTATCTTGTCCTTGATACGATGCTCCTTCTTTATTTTCAAACGTGCCACGATTTGAATCAAAATTAGCATTACCAGCTTCATCATGAGCTTCATCAAAAAATGTTTCAACTTTTTCTGCTGCATTTTTGGAGTGCGACGATTTTGATCCTTTTGTATTATGTCCTTTACGATATCCCTTTCGAGTTTTGGTATGATCTTCAATTTTTCCTTCTTTATTAAATTGTTTTCCACCCTCATATGATTTAGCATCTTGTTCATTTACTGTTTTTCCAGCTTGATCATTGAAGTAACCACCTTGTGCATTATTGTCCTTCTCACCAACTTGTTTTTGAGTGTATCCTTGTGCTGAATTCTCTGCACTCTGTGCTTGTTTGCCTACAGCTTTCTCTTGTTTATCTTCTTTCTCATTTTTATTAACTTGTTCATAATTATTGTTATTTGCAAAGTTTTGTGAGCCACCATTAGTGTATATTCCCATTTGATGCCCGATTAATCCTGGATAATACCTTTGATAACTAGGTGTTGCATGGTGTAAGACTCCAGTTGAGGATATCCCTTGTGTTATTAAACCAGGATTTGCTATGCCAATCATTGGTGGAAATAATAATCCATTTCCACCAAGTAATCCTCCACTTGTGGCAACATTTGTCCCAGCAATAATGTTGTCATTATGGATATAATTTCGATTGGAAGTATGATATGATCCTGAACCACTATTTTCGCTACCAGATTCTAGCACACGCACATTATTCTTGGAACAAACACAGTATGAAATTATTGTTGAAAAAAATAATGCTTTCAATATTCTGATCATAGTTTTCACTTGGGACGAACATTCAAACCATACTATAAATAATTTGAGGGAGTAATCGCTATTTATTTACTACTATCGACAAATTTAAGTTAAGTAATTAGAAGAAAGTTAAAGTATACATTTTTAATAAATATTTTAAAATCAATCAATAATGGAGGTGACATTATTTGTATAATAATCGATTATTGATTGAAAAGTGTTCTATTGTTTCAATTTTATTGTTCATTTTGTTAAATGAAGGACTCGATTGATTTTTTAATTATTTTTTATTTATCTATAAACCGTATCTTTTTATTTCCTGTTAACTTATTTTAGAAAGGATATTTCATAATTAGTAGATACCTATTGTATCAATTAACTTAAATTTTACGTAAATTAAACAAATGAAAAAAAAAATTGTATCTTATTTATAATGGTATTAGCAGGTAAGGATATACGATTTTTATCATACCTCTCGCGAGACCATTTTAAATCAAAACGTTAAATTATAAAAAACCTAAATAATTGAAAACAAATGAATGGTTTTCCAAAGTACAAATAAATCGAGAGTATTAAAAATTATTATAAATTTTACACAGCTAAATTTTCTGAATATTTTGTAAACCAAGTGCACATCGAATGGCATAGTTTACTAGCAATGAAAGGGGCCTTTCATATACCAGGCCATCGCATTTGAAAAATTTTTTTGTTCTGAGGGCTGTCCTTCAGGCTTACCCCCTGGGTACCATAAGGAAATAACGGTTACGTTAGCTGAACATACACTGACTTTCAACAAACTATTAGCGGGAGTAAGATTGCAATTATGACTCTATTCATGACTCTCTTACAATCAGGAAAAATTCACCACTCTTATATTCTTTTAAAAGCTTACTCCCAATTTCATTTCCTACGCGGACTTTATTAAAAGCTTTAGTAAATTTATTTAAAGCAGATATATTTTTGGAAGAAATAATCGAAAAATTTACGAAAAATAATATTTTCATGTGCCTTTTAAAAAAAATAAAATGATAAAATTGAATATTTATGTCAAAGGCCTCCAAATATTTTATATTTTTAGCATAATTATTTCAACTTTTGATTTTTACATATACAGAGCATTCGAAAAAATTTATTAACAATAGGATTTGAAAATAAATTTGTCTATTTGAAAAATCGATAAAAAAATGTTTTAACTCACTATAATTTTCATATTAACCCATAATTTTTCAAAAATTTTGAATGGATATTTTATACTCATAAATACTTTTTTTGGATTATACACTCTCTAATATTATAAATTATAGAGCTAGAATTTTTTGAGTAAAGTCGTTTTTTAGCAATTTTTCTCAGAAAAAATAAAAATAATCGTATATCTCAGAATTTTATTCCATGTCGAATGAGCCATCTTCCATAAGTTTCTGACTTTTCTAACGGCTTTTCACTTCGCGGCTAGGCTAAACTGAAAAGGGGAATACAGGAAATCCCTTTAACAACGCACCTCTGAAAAAGGGGACACTATAATTTTATCATATTTCATAAGTAATATATTAACCTAAAAAATGCTTAAACGCAATTGTTTTCTTCTATCCTTTAATTTTGGACTTTTCAAATAGACTATATGAGAATTATCAAAACTCTTTATTTATCCTGGTTACCCTCGGCATAGGTCAACTCGAAATTGCATACGTCTATTGAATGCTTCCTCGCACACGCTCGTTTAATGCATATTAAAGTCGTGTCCTAATTACAAAAATATCATTTTTATCCATTGTAATATCATTGCACCCAATTAAAAAGATCTTGGATCATTAGTATAAGCAAGTTAAGCTTAATACTAAAATAAAAAATAAATATATGAGCTTTTAAGTTCAATCAGAAGTGAGACTTATAGTGTAAAAAAATTGGAGACCTGTAAAATTACTTTTAAAAGGTACAAAAAATTTAGTAAAAAATGGGAAGGGATTTGTTTTATGCATAAAATTTTATAAACAATTAATTTTTCAAACTATACTACTCTATTTATAATTGAGATTAAAATAGGGTTTAAAACAGATAATCTGACAACCGGGGTCGACAAACGATCGGCCACTTAAACAAAAAAATTGTTTAACCCCTTAAATATTAATATTATGTTTAAAAAAATTTATGAGCTTTATTGATACATTAATGAACAATAAGTTTTTCATGCTCTCATGAAAAAACATTAATGTATTCAAGAAACTCCTAAATTTATTTATGTGTTTGTTACATAGTAATTATATTAAAAGAAAATTTTTGTGTTCATGTGAACGAATGATGTGTCCAGTGCGGTGGGCAGATTAACCGTTTTTAACTATATGTTTTCATCACTCATTTCGTCCAAGAAATTCATAAAACCTTTATTTTCGGTACCAATTCGTCCAAATTAATTCGTTGAGTTGTACAAATAATCTGGGAACGACCACATCGATATCCTAGTTCACAACTGTAAAATTATGGAAAAAAAACAGGGTGTTATTAGGACAATAGTGTATAAATTATATTTGAGAAGAATTACAGAATTCGAATAGCTTACTGGCGGCAAATAGTATCCCGTCACTGCTTCTAATAAAGACTAAATGTTTAAAAATTGACAAAATTTAAAAAAACACACATTAATAACAGAATATGTTTTATAACAAAGACTTATGTACTAGTAGCTCCGTTGACAATAGTATACCTGACTCGTAGTGACATTGAGTTAAATATAGGCCACACCATTTTATCGAGTCTTTGCAAGTGAGAATCACAATAATATTTGAAAATTTGTTATTACGAAGCCCCTAATAGACTAATTGGGCTTATTAAGAAATAAATATAAGTCACACCCTTTTATCGTAATTGATTTATATGTTCCAATATTTACCCTATAAACTTTATCGTACTAAAAGAGAGAATAACAATAATTTTTGAAAATTTGTTATTACGAAACCCATGAAGACCCAATGAGGCTCAAGAATTAAACATTAAATTTCCTGAATGTGATAAACCTGTGTAGTAAATTTCATTAGAAGAAAATTGAAAAACACTTTCAAAAGTTACAGGGAACAAACATGTACAGATAGATACAAACGAAATTCAAAATCGTCTAATTATACCATAGACTTCACGACGTTTGTTTAAAAAGTATTAATTGAATAAATCGAAGACGTAGGTGAAAATTTAATAATGAAATTTCCTATTAATATCCTGTTCATACCTATTCAATTTCTATAGAATTAAATAGACCTTTTATTATTCAGGGATATCAAGAGACGATTTGTATAATCCGATAAAAAAATGACAAAATTACGAAAAAATAATAATAGTTCTTTTTGCATAACATGGGCCAGTAGATCTAAAATAATTCAGAAAATTTACTTCAATATATAAAAAAATATTGATTTATATATTATAAGTTTTATTGGGGTCAAAAAATATTATAAGTTTTATTGGTGTCATGTTAGTTAATTTGTTATGGAAATTATTTAAGTGCCTGGATTACAATTTGCTCTAAGTAACCATCACAATATCTTTTTTTTTCTAATACTACAAACAGGAAATTAAATAATATTTGTATTAATATTTGTTTCTAAATTTTATTTCAAATAATTCAAAATATTGATTGTTATTGAATCGAAGGTTTCATTTGTAAACAATTGTTCGTCTAATCAGTTACACTTTAATAGAAACAAACCTAGACATCCTAAGTAATTTTTATTAAACGATCCATTTATTATTAATTACATGAAATTAAACGGCACATTAACATAAACAGGTATATATTAACGTTGTAATCAATCAATTTTATTGAGTTGTGAATTGAACAGTTAGTGAAAATGTTTCGTTATCTAACAATTGTGATTTGTGTAACACAACAAGTGTTAACAAAAGAAATAGGATATTTTAGTGCAACATACAAAGAGGATCAACAGCCTGCAATAGATATGAAAACCGGTGCAAGTGGGATGTTTCCACAAGTGGGAAGTTTTGGTAACATTGGAAGTTTTGGTAACTTTGGAAATGGTTTTATGAGTAGTGGTTTTGGTAGCGGATTCGGTTTTGGGGGATCATTTGGCAAAGAAGGTGGTTATGTAAATAAAAATGATTATGATGCTGAGAAAAAAAATGCTAATGAACAAGATTTCCAAAAGGCATATGGTGCAAAAGGTGAAACTGGTGGATTTGGTACCCAAGGATTTAAAGAAGGTGTGACAGCTATTAAAGATAAACATGCTGATACCGGTTTTTACAGTGGAGAATCAGGTTTTGGAAAACAGGCTGGAGATAATAAAGAATACTTTGGTGTAAAGAGTATCGATGAAGGAGGCAAGAAAGGTGAAGAAAATAATGCAAAACGGGGACATAAAAAAGGACATACCACTAAAGGTTTTAAAACATCAGCGCATAAGGATGAGGAAGAAAAATCTGAAACATTCTACGACGAAGCACATGACGAAGCTGAAGATGCGCACTATAAAGGAGAAGTTGGATCATATGGACAAAAGGAAGCATCGAACTTTAAGGGTGGCAAGGAAGAACAAGTGTTTAATAAACAAGATAAAGGGCAAACGGGGCAATATGAAAAAGCAAATATTTTAGATACGAATAGTGGTGAAAAAGGTCAATTCGCACAACAAGCACATTTAAATAATGGGGCTGCCTATGGAGTGAATGCTGGTATTGATGCGCAATCAGTTTTGGGGCATCAAGAAGCTGGTGGTGCTGAAAAATTCTATTCACATAAAACTGTACCTTTTTATGGTGTTTAGTAGTAATTACTGTAATATATTTTTTGTGAATTATTCATCTTCAATATATTTGTAATTTTTTACTTTAATTACAATAAAACTAGTATAAACAAATTTATGCAATAATGTGACTTCATTAAAGTTAGAGTTATTTATTACATACGTAAATTTTAAGTTAATTGAAAATGTTTTTGTAAATAATAAAGTAGGTAGTATTCTATTAGCACCCTAAAAAAATTAGATACAGTTTGAAAATTAAAGCCCTTAGTACTAGCAAAGTGTTCAAAGTAATTATAGAACTATATAGAATTTGTATCAAGGGTGTTTCTTACATAAACTTGCTTTGTGCTATCTTCAGAAAAACATTATAACTAGACTATTTTCAAAGATTTTGTTTCTTAAATTTAAAGAATAACTAAAAAACACATTGATTAAGAATAAATTTTTATTTATCATATTTTCGTAAATACACATACAACATTAACATGAAAAATGTCTAAATCTATCTAATTTTTAGAATAACTACAATTTCACAAATATATATTTGATACACTATCTAACAATAATAATGTATATAAATATCAAATGATTTTGAATCGATTAACCAAAGGTAAGCTGTTTGTTCTTTTCTTATAATATTTTTAACAATTTGCCTGAATATATTTTTATTACAAAAATTTTCTAAGCTCGGCAAGTTATTACACAGTTTATAGACACATGTATTTTTCAAATATTTGTAACAAATGTAAATTTTATCATTGAAAATTTGAATTATCGAATGCTAACATGTGGTACCTATAAATTAAAATTTTGAATTCAAGAATAAATAAAAAATTGGAAGTTTTATTTAGAAATGGATGCCACATTGAAAACAATCTAATTTTTGAATTTTATCTGTCATATAAAACTCTATATAGTTAAATGTATATCTATCCAGCAACAACAAAAAAGCGACGCCGTAAATCTTGTTTGCTTATTTACAATGATAAAATGCACTGTTTTCATGGTGTTTTTTAAAATTCATTCAGTGTACAATTAATGTGTTACTTAAAATTAAATCTGGTAAACAACTTTACAATTGTGGCTTTTATTCATAATTTCAAATAAGTATGAAAAATTCAGGTGTAAAGTTTTTTGTATTCATTTAAACTGTCTAGGTTTTCATGAATTTTAACTATGAGAAATTAGTTAAAAGTTTGGTTTCCTTCGAAACTGGTGACCTATGTTTAACGCCATCGCTTTTGTAAGAAACTCAAGCGTTATGTTGACAGATGCACCAATATATTGACAATGAATTAAGCAATAATACATATAATTTTAAGGCATGAATCTAAAATTACATGAAAAAGAAATATTTTCCAAATTTTATGTGTAATTCAAATTTCCAATGTTTCTTTATAAATATACTTATTAATAAACATACATACAATTTTTCGAATTAATGGTTAAGCGTAATTTTATCAGCATATGCTTTAAAGCAGTTAAAGTATATTAACCATTTAGATGAAAAATTGAACTTTCTATACATTGACGTTAACTAGGTTATCATCGATTATAACTAACAATTAGTTATCCCCTTTAAAAGTGTAACTTTATTGTTTTGTTTATCGTACCATGAAATTAGGCATTGTTTGATCACCAAGATTATACACATCAAGCATATAAAATACAATCCTAGAAAGAATAACCATAGAAATATTTGACATTTTTTGTTTGTGTACAACAGAAATTATATTTAATAAAAGCATATGCTGTTATCATAATTTATCTGGGCTTTGACATATTTAATGGAGAGTTCAATATAAAAATAAATTGTGACACAGCTTATATAGAAATGACTTCTAAAGGTATAGACAAGGGAGAAATGTAATAAATTTTTTTAATTTTTAGGGTACGCCTGCGAGTAAGTATGCTGATTTATAAAATGCATTGCGGTATTTTTACAAATTTTATATTAATGTGGGGGAGCCTTAATGTGAGTCATTTTTGTAAATAAAATAGAAATTCAAAATCCCATCCCTAAAGATACTTGAAAGTGTGAACAATAAAAATATTCGCTATTCAAAAATAATATCAACAAAGTTTTGTTTACTAAAAAATACACTTTGCTAAACTTCATTAGGAATTTATTAAAATCATACTCTTAAAAAATATCATTTTAGATCCATTTATAGTCTGATTGTAAGAGTTCGTGGGAGATATGAGTAAAGTTCTTTTTGTATAGCTGTAATTTTTTCATGATGAATCGTAGTATAAAAAGAACAGAAACCATGCTCTGATAGAGAACAATCCAGCACATCATCAGGTTTTACTCATTTGAAAGGGGTGAGAATTGAGTTGAGACAAAACGGTAAGAAGTAGAAAAAAAACTTGTAGAGCATATAATTTTATATAAAAAGTTTCCTTGCCTTTTAAAACATTTTAACCTGAAAAAATCATAAAATACTCTACAAAAATAATGATTCCCACAGGTGGGATTTTGAATTTAAAAGTCTACAAGAGTTATCAAATTACCTATAAAATTTATTTAAATACCGTAACATTGCTAGTCAGTTACTAGCTCTTAGAATATTTTACTTTCAATTTGTGAGTCGTGTATTCATTTCCTAAAAGTTTACCCAATAATATGCCATACATGCTGAAAATGGTTACATCATATTGAATTTTAAAGGACATAATCTGGTTAACGCCAACGCTAATAACGTAATATAACGTATGTATATGTATAGCAATAGCTCTAAATATAAATTTAAAAAAAAAGTAAAAATATATTTATCCTTTTAATTTTCCAAAAAATATATTCACAATAATGTTGAAAAAATAGAGATCAGGTCATTTATATAAACATTTAAATAGACTCAATTTTATTTTGTCGGTGGTAGAATTAAAATGGTCCATACATTTTATAAATTGTCATAAAAGTAAAAAAGGCAGTGGGTGGGAATTGTTTTGTATTAAAGAAAACTTATGGAAAAATTACTATAACTTAGAAAAGGCTATCGAAAAAATCTTCAATTTACAAAACAATACCAGAAAATAAAAATATTTGTAGTATTCTAAAACTAGTCTCAGGACTAGTAAAAAGTATATATATATATATATATATAATGTAAAAGAAAATTTTCAAACATAGTAAATTTAATGGGAAGAGAGAGATTTAACATGAGCAAAAATGAGAATCAGTCCAAGTAAGAGCACTCAGTAATTTTTAATTTATTTTATTTTATTTTATTTTTTTTTTTTTTTGGGATTCTTAACACAAACGTACATGAACGACTACTTAAAGATAATCACATTTAAAGCAATTTATTTTAAAAATATGTAGGTACTTTTGGTTGAGATAAAGTTACTTAACTATTACTAATGTTAATAATTTATACAAAATGATCGTACCGAGTCTGAGATAAAAGTAAATAACTGTCAAACAATTCCTAGTAGTATATATAAGGTGTTCGAAAAATTGGTTAAAATTATCCCTATTAAAGATTTTAGGAGAACATGAAAACATTTTGTTGAAATTTTAACACCTTTACTCCAAAATACTTTTTAAAGAAATGCAACTATAGTAAACATGTCACCCAAAATTTAATATCCACATTCTCTGTTACTAAGACTCTGAGGCTCTGAAGACATTTCAATTGAGCTGCTTTGAAGCTGATTTTATTTTTATTTCAATTTAACATTTTAGTCTCTAGTTAAATGTAATATATGTTACACATCTACAAAGCTTCCAAGCAGTATTTTCTTTACGGCTTTGTCTGCAGTAAAAGATTTGTTCAATTTACTGTATAAAGCTAAGATAGTTTAGTTTTATCTAATATGATTAATAGAAAAGCTACACTAACTGAATGAAACGTCAAAACATGAACAAATTCGACAAAATGTGTCCGATTATCGTTCTATCGAATTGAATTTGGAATAATTTTGAAAAACATACCAATTCAGTACACATACTGTACTCAACAAAAATAATGTCTCTAACAGAACTCTAGACAAAATCACAGATTATATAAATACCTAGGATATTATAATCTGCGACTAATAATAATTATCTTTTCCAACGTGAGCGAGTAAGATTCGGTCACTAAAACTCAAGATGTAAATAGATAAATACTTTAGCTGTTTTACAGCCAATTGCGTCAAAAATTCTAGTGACAGAGTTTGTGTGTGCAACATTTAAGTTTGATCGGTCACGAGATTATGCTACCAATACTACGAAAACTAATGTGGAATAAAGACACACCATTTATTACCAGAACAATACGTTTGATTACAGTTCGAAAATTCTTCTGGGAGTATATTTTTGTCATATATGCTCTGAATCAATTTCTAAGTCTAATACTACCAAATGAATATTAGTCTTTGTTTCTTACACGATTTTTAATCTTTGTAAACAGGCGACAGTTAATTACACGAATTTTTTTAAAATATGATATACAACCGTGCTTTTGACTAGATAAAATTACATAGTAAGTACGACCATTTTGTAATTTCAATGATTTCTTTCAATTAAAGCAGATGACTGTTGGTAGTTTTAAAGTGAAAGATTTTTGTCGAATTTCTACACTTGATATTCTTAACTATTTTTATATTGTATGCGATATTTTTAGGTAGGGTTCTTCAACTAAGCATTCAGAGAATTAAAATAGTGCCCTTATTTAATAAAAGTTTTAAAAATTATTTCTAAACATGTTTTTAAGACTATGATTATTAACTATTATGACTAGTATATATAATTTTGTCGAGGAAAAATGGCTGTTGCCATTTTCTCATTTGGATCCGATTGATTTCTGTACCGTTTCGTTAAGAGCACTCCAATTAACTAAATAATAAAATATAAAATTAATTTATTTTTTAATACTATGAAATGATTTGAATTATTTACTCAGTTATATTCAAATTTTTTAGTTTAGATAAATTTTAATAAAATTGCAAATTTATTTGCTCATTTTTCATATTTTAACAGGGTAGTATTTTGTTTAATTAAAAATAATACTGTTTTATTTTAACAAATTAAAAAATAAAAAGTAATGATTGTATGAGCACCAAAAAATAAAAATATTTTTGTAAATTCAATATTAAATCTGATCCGCAATAATAAGATATTTATTAATTCTTAAAAATAAAAACGCACAGCCATTGGCGTAATAAACACGTTTTTTTAAAGCCGTTTTACTATTTCTTTGCCGCGTCAATATAAGTTCAATTCAAACCTAGATTGTGAAACCGTATGTCCGAATAAATCTAAGTGATTACACATAATGTACTATTATAAAACATTATTAATGTATTAATAATAATAATCAATAAAGGCAGTAAGTTAATAATTAAAGGCAGGCTGCCTAGTTCAGTGGCTACAGTCTAATGAATCTGCAGAATAATAAATTTTTCCTGAAATGAAGATTCCCTTTTTATGTAAGAATTAATTATTATTTTTAATAATTGTATTTAAAATAATTTGAATATAACTAAGTTTTAAAAATGTATCCATAATATAATACAATAATCCACCCACCAAAATAAATGATTCCAAAGAAAATTAGAGAAAAGCGCTAGGATTAGCCCTTGGATCTTTTTGATTACGATATCGTACTGTTAGCCAAACACCCAAAAACTGGAAAATTTTATTAATAAAAATTATTAGTTTATTTCATGCACTTAATATAAGAAAAGTATTAAATTTAAAATTCAAACTTGTAAGAATTTTTAAATAAATTTTTCGTATAATGTCTCTTATTTTTATGATTAACCATTAACCATAAAGGCAAAACATGCAAAGATTAAAATTTTAATATTTTTAATGATTACAAAATGAAGATTGGTATTTCCAAAATGTTAAATATATTGAAAATATCAAAAATACTACAGATGTCTTGGGAGTAACTGAGTAATATTCTTAATAATTAAATAAAATAGACATAAAACAGGGTGCACCTTGCGAAAAATAGAGTTTTGTTTTATATTTGACAATGTATCTTATGTTAAGTATATTTATATTGCGTAGAATATTCTTTTCATACCAGTTATGAATCAGGAAAATACAGTAAACAATAAAATAATTGCAACTTTTACTAAACTGATTGATTCATTAGATGACATTCATTTCCTTTGAATTTTTAATATTCTTATATTGCATATTTTTGCGATTTATAACTATAATAAATAAGAAACTGTTGATCTGAGTGAAAAATATGTTGATATATTAATGCAATAAATTTCATGAGAAATAAGTATATTTGTAATAATTTTTACACTAGATATTTCCGAATCATTAATACAAACCTAGATAATTGTATACAGCTTAATTATGCGTGGTCTAACAACTTTTTCTCCTACGAAAACATCGGTAAGTAAAAAATTCTTTTACTCGAGGTTTGCCAAATTTTCCAATGCGTGTACATGTATAAAATTGAAGGATATCTGTTTTATTTTAGTCTAATTGGAAGATAGTTCAATAATCTTCCATTAATTTGAAAAGTATCCTCTGTTCGACTGTTAAGTTAATGTTCTGCAGAAAACAGTTAACAAATATAATTTTTATGTTGTTGGGCAACGAAGACTGTTTTATTACGTATCGGACAGAATGGTTCTTGCATACGCCTCAAATTTAACTTTGTGACAACAGCCGAAAATTTTTACGGATTCCGTGAAAGACAGCGTCCCACTTATTGATATTTTCTTATAGGGGAAATTTATTCCGCAAACAATAATTAACATGTAATGAATCTCGCTCAAGTTAACCATATATATTTAATATTATCTTTTGTTGAATGAAAATAATGTTTTTAAGTTAAAGAACATCATCAAAGAATTCCATACTTCAGATGTGAATAAGTATACATATGGTTGGAACTTACCAAAACAGATATTCCATGTACAATTGCTTGAAGACTTCTGAGACCTTACGCAGATATCAACATTTTCTTTGAAATTAGCATTTAATAATGTATTACGATTATTAATAAAATGTAGAATCGATATAATGGTAAAAAATGTGGCGATATATATTTTTTAGTTTGTACTTTATGAATTACTTCAAAAACTTTACTGAGATGAGAATTCTCAGTGACTCTGATACATGTATCGCACTTTGGTAAATAAATAAAAACAGAAGTTATTATATTATCTTCTATCCTTATTTTCTAATATGTTTGTAGACAGAGACAATCTAATGAAAATTTAGAGATTTCAATTATTTACTTAATTAAAAATACACGTCAAATATTAGAACTATAATTTTACAATTTAGTAATGATTTGATTATTTTACTACTTATCCACTTGAGAATTTAAAAATGTGAAAACTGTTCCATAAAATTACTTAAGTATAAAATCTGTGAATTCGCAGAACAATTTTACTTCCAAAGATACATGCAAGTTTCTTATCACCCCATTTTGGGGTAATAAACAAAGTATAAATAACAATATCAACAATATGCATTTAAATTATGCATTCGAAAATACTTCTTTAATTTTTTTAAGCTGATAAATATACTTAGCTCCCAGAACTTTTAAAGACAAAAGTCATACCCAAAACATGCAGATCAATATTTAAAAAATATACCTCTGTAAAACTGAAAAACAATCCAATACTGCCACAAAGTTTGAATGCATAGTTAATAGTACTTTGCAGTTTAGGCATACAATAATCACATTGACAACCAGGATCAGCTCCGGGGCAACATCGTTCCTATTTATATAATATTAAAATTTAAAAGATATTCCTATAAGTTAAAAAATAGTGTTTTTAAAAACCTCAACGTCAGTACAAGATGGATGTCCCATGGCACTATTTGGTGCAACATTTGTATCATTTTTATCAAATCCACAACATGTAAATACTTCTTGTACTTCAGCTTTTACACTTAGTGGTACACGACTCCATCCCTAAAATAATTACCAACAAAATAATATGTAATATGAACCTGATCGAACGTTCGAACGAAAAAAAAAGTTTACAAAACGTAAATACCAATAAAAAATTAATTTTACCTGCTGTGCTAATTCCTCTTGTTGTTCCATATTCACTGATAAACAAGCGCATGCGATTGAAAACTGGATTAAGAATAGCATGAAAAGAATTACCATGTACTGAAATATTTGTTAAGAAACTCATTTTATCTTATACTCGCCATACAATGGTCAATTAATAAAAAGGATACAAAGAAAAGCATAACTTGATGATGTTTCACAGCTCCGATCAATCCCAATATTGAGATTAATATTAAAAATATTCCACATGCTAATATACCACCAATAATTGGTAAATTAGTTACATATGAAGCTGCTCTACCATAAACGGCAACCCCAATTAATATAAATGCTACCAGCTGCCGAAAAAAATTGACAAAAAATGTTAATAAATGTAATTTAAAATGATAAAAATCTATAAATCTTACTATGTAAAGTATATTAAGAGCTGTAAGTGCATTTTTAGAGCATGTAAAGCCCCCACACATGATTAAAACAATAAAATCTAACACTATTTAGGTTTATTACAAATGTCAAATACAGATGTCAAATAAATATGTTCTACGTAGCTACTAGAGGTCATGCGTAGTGTGCTAGAAATTTAGATTTTACGGACTTAAGGAGGTATTTGAATTTTGACAACCCGTCATGAATAAAAGAAACAAGGGTGGTAGAAAATAGATAAACGTAAAATATTTAATTTCAGGCGGTTTATTAACAGATGTTTTCCTGTCATAAAGGAGTGTGTTTCTAAACAGCTGTTAAAATAAACTTAAATAACGTAATTTATATTGTATTTCTTTCGATTTTCCAGCACAAATAACTCAAAACATACTTGCCCATGTGTTATGAAATTTGATATGGACAATATGAAAACCACTAAAATTAAATATTACTCTATATTTAGAAATTGCTTTTTTTTTCTTTTTTTTTTTTAAATCTTCGACAAGCACTAGATTTTCATGTCAATGCTGTGCATATCAAAATTCATAACATTTGGATAAGTATCTTTTAGTTATTTGTGCTGAAAATTGTATGCTTCATTTTTCAACTAACTCATTTTTAAGATAATTAACAAAAAAAGAGGAGCAACCTACAAATTTTCAATTTTGTTGTTTTATGCTTAGTAAGTTCCTTATGGGGAATTGGACCCAGAAACAGGTGTAATCGAACTCTTTTTCAATCACGATTTATAAATTTATTTTTTAAATCCTGAAATCTCTTCTTCAGTCTCTACATAGAAAGTTGTAGTAAGCTAGTTAACATCTTACTTCAATTTCTAAGAGTTTAGTAGATGTGCAATACTTTCACTTTTTCTTTTTTTGTTTCTACTTTTCAATAAAAGAGCGTAAGAGACGTTTATCTATTGAGGTACAAATATCATTTGTACTTAATGCAAACTTATATAAAATGTTAATACAAGAAGAACTAATGTTACCAAAAATATTAAGTTTTAAAATCTGACAGTCACAATTAAAAATAAATTTCGCTATGATATCAGTATCAATTGAGTCTTTGCTGAGAAAGATACGAAAAATAAAATAAAATAATATTACTACGGGAGCTCCAAGATATAAGAACATTATTTCCTTGTCCACCACTATGGTTAAACCGTCATTTTATCCGAGAAAAGTATGATATTTAAAAAGTTGAAAATAAAATTGTCAAAAACATTTTTTAATAAGTTTTTATATAATTTTTTAGTTGTACTAAAATAAAATAAATTATTTTATATAATATAGTAATAGTATTGAGACGTTAAAACATCCTTTGAACAAATTACTTATTGATTTGTGTTATAGAGAAATTCTGATGTCGTAATAAATATAAATAGTAGTTAAAAATAAAGTTAGGTTAAGTTTGATGTCAAAAATGTTTCAAAATATTTAAGGTTATATATTTCTACAAACTGACAAAAAATCGCACGTGTTATAAATTAATGTTTTAATTTCAAGTAGTTAAAAAAAATTAAAATGTCGATCGCTCTTGATAAACAATCCCAAAAACAGTTTTCAAATGCAGTAACAAGTATTAAAAAATATATTAAGGTATGTACTTAAGCGTATATATTTGTATTTTTTTTCTATATTTGTAATGATACATTTTATATTTAGGAAGGTAAACTTCATGTTGAACAAGATGATAAAATTATTGCGAAAACAGTTAAACTTAAACGCAAACAACCAGAACGTGGTGTAGTATATTTGGGACATATTCCTCATGGATTTTATGAGGAAGAAATGAAATCATTTTTCAGTCAATTTGGTAAAGTTACTAAAGTAAGATTATTTAGGTCAGCTAAAACAGGACGAAGTAAAGGATATGCATTTATACAATTTCTACATCCTGAAGTAGCTAAAATCGTTGCTGAAACTATGAATAATTACTTAATGTGTAATCGACTTTTGAAAGGTAGCATAAATGTGAACATAATTAAACTTTTTTATTCACATATAATTTATGAAATTTATTATTTTTTAGCTGAGTATATTCCACCAGAACGCCAACATCATAAAATATTTACTGGTGTAGATTGGAATTTAAAATGTTATCCTAAATTATTTTCCAAAATAAAGACATTTAAACGGAAAAATAAAAATCGAACTGATGAAAAACATGCTGCATTTTGTCGTGGACAAGTTAAAAAAATTAATAAATTAAAAGAAATATTGTTAGAAAATGGAGTTCATTATGATTTCAAATTTGCAAATGTACCTTCTGACTTAAATTTAGAGATAAAATAAACTATTTTTGTAATTTCTATTTTGTTTGCTTTGTTTTCAGTGAAACAATTTCTGAAATTTGAATTGGTTATGCTGTAAATTTCTTCACAACAGCAAAACTTTTTGGGCATTTTTAGATAGTCCTTTATATATATTATAGTGCTCCGGATCTCTAGAAACATGTTATCATAAATACATAATAGTTGCATATACGAACTTAGTAGGTGCATATTTGCATCTACTAGTGATGTATGTGTAGAGAGATTAGCAACAAAATCAGTCAATTTTACATGGCTTATAATTTTCACAAAAATAAGGATAGTTAGGTTTTTTATCACTAGGTTTTTAATGAAAATTGATTAAGAGTGAATTCACATCAAAGCGACAAGCGATTAATGATGCGATGTGGCAGCTGTTGATAAGCAAACAAAAATATTACTTGTCTCTTGTCGCTCTGATATGCGTCCACAATAACTTTAATTTGAAAAAACTAAAATACATTATACAGAGTTGTCGCAAAAATATTTTTGCCATTTCAAAAAATCCCAAAAATGCCAAACGTTCCTAAAATAGTTTACACTTAAAAAAATAAAAACAAACCACATAGTAGAAGAGATCTAACAGAGTTGCTTTAAGTTGGTGGTGTATTCTGGATTTTAAAAGTAAGTTTTAGTTCGCGAATGAGTAAAATCGGTACATTAAGCCCAATGATCCAACTTAAAAATCACAAAAGAAGATTCAAAAACAAAAAAATTTGTTGTTAAAAAAAAACTTGTATGTACATTTTTTCGGGAAATGTTTGGACTCGCCACAGTTTATTAGATAAATTAACAGAAATTTAAATTACATGTTATTATATGTGTATTTATGACTGTATAGACTGGATATTTATAGTATTTTATAAATGCTAATGATTAAAAATAGTTCAAACATTGGTCCTCAACTTGTTTTGTTTATATTTTGTGTGATTTTAGTTAAGAATATTTAACGTGTTAAAATTACACTACACTATACAATTTATATTTTTAACAAATAATTCTAAAAATCAATATATTTTATATTTTTGGGGAATAGTATAAGATGTATTGGCATCTTTATAAAATAAGTGTATACTTCATTTCTGTTAATTTACTTTAATTTATTGAAATGAGTGAAAATAATATTGTCGCTTGAAAATGGGAGAGGATTAATTTCCATTTCCACATTTCTCCGTTCGTATACAATGGAAAAGTGTTATATGAAAATAAATGTTTACCTCTTGTAGAACGTCGTTATTGCAAACATGATCAGGGAATCGCCGCAATATTGAATCAATTAACGTTGCCACGCTAATTAGAAGAGGTATACCTAGAGATAAAGGCTTTTCCCCTTTTCGATATCCAAGCATAGTAAATATGTATAAAAATTTATTGGCTTAAGCATCTAAAATGAGTAATACTGCAGGTGGAAGCTTTGTCAACGTTGCATACGAATCGAAGTTGAAATATGATTGTGGTCGCATCATGACGAAATTCTGGCGATTTCACTATTTACCTATGCACATGTCGCGATTTCATGGATATGATTTGTATGTTAATAATGATATGATTATCACTACATAGTATAAAACAAAGTCGCTTTCTCTGTCCCTATATCCCTATGTATCCTGAATTCTTTAAAACTACGCAACGGATTTTGATGCGGTTTGTTTTAATAGATAGAGTGATTGAAGAGGAAGGTTTATATGTACAATAACATCCATTAAATAGTGGAGAAATACTGTTATTTTTGAGGTTTCTAATGTGATGTCGTAAATATTTACATTTTTTCCGCTTACATTGCAAACACAGGCTGAACCCTACGAGATTTATCAAAATAATGTACTAATTATTGTACACATTGAAAGGGTATACAGAAAACTCCGCTGTGGTATATGTCTGTCTCTTAAGGATATCCAACAATAACATTTTTTTGTCATTTACTTTTTACGACAAATAATGGCTAATTTTCGAAGCGATTTATTTCTATTTATTAATTTAATCTAATATATAAAATTTCCATGTCACAATGTTAGTTACCGTACTCCTCTGAACCGGCTTTACCGATTCTCGTGATATTTTGTGTGCATATTGGTTCCTAAATTTTTTTTGGACAAATTTTTTTATTTTTCTATGATACATCATACAAAAATACATACAACCCTAAATTTTCACCCCTCTACGATCAACCCCTATTTTTATTAGTTAATTATAAACTTTAATTTTTTTGGCAAGATTTTTATTTTGTCATGACATAATTAAAAAAATTCATATTACTCTTAATTTTCACCCTTCTACGATCAACCCCTAAATTTCCATCCCGATGTTTATTTTTTTCATTCTATCCACAGATCCGGAATAGGGTTGCAAGATCGTAATCGAATATAATAATTGCGTAGTACGATAAATTCTTATTCAGTTTATAATTTCAATTTCCTTTAATTATGATTTTTTTTCAATTCATCTCCCGCTCTCGCCGGTCGATAACTACTAATCATGATAATATTGTACACTTTATTGCGCTGAGAGATTTATCTTTATTTTTTTCAACTGTCATAATTGATAGTAAAATATGAATTATAATTTTTGATGTTTTATAGCTATCAAGAATTTTAATTCAAAATATATTCGTTACTTTCATAAAGATTAATTTATTAGCCTAAATAAAGCATACTTTCATTCTGCACACTTATAGTAGATAGTTATTTTTATTGAACTAAAAAAATGTTTCCTGAAAATAATATGCATGCAAAACAACGTTTGCCGGGTCAGCTAGTATCTATATAAAAATAACCGTCATCTGCTACAAAATTTCTATGATGCAGGGCTAAGGCTGAATACCGTGCCGTAGGTCAAAGGGGTGAGGTACTGGGTGTCTACGCCAAATACCGGTTCAAAATTTCGTGTCAAGGGTTTCGTACTTTTTGCTGACGCGGAACCAAGGTCGTAGGCCAATCCCGAGGTACCGGGTGTGCAAACCAAATACGAGGTGTAAATATAAAATTTTCGCGGCATAAGTTTTGTTTTCCACGAAATACCGGTTGCCCCACAACAAATACCGGGTGCTCCGAATAGTCACAGCAACGCGTGGCTGGGTTTGCTAGTAATGGATAATTTATAAGGATATGATTATAATGGAATGTCTATCCGTATACGTTGCAAAATTCACGAATGAAATACCATGCCTAGTATATTGGAGCTATGCGAATTTTAAGGAGGGCTCTAAGTAGAGTGCAGCCGACAGATAGTAAAATTTATGTCAAAGTTAATACATAGATATGTATTGCGTAGTTTTTTATAAGCATATTCTTCACTTTGATTAATGTTTTTGAATAAATTTTAAACTACACCCTGCAAGATCGAATATAAATCTTATTGTTCAATATTTAAAGTTTAATAAATATACGTGGTTCGTTTAGACCTAAAACACGTAACATACCTGGAACACTTGAATTGTTTTCGTAATAGATTTCATATTCTTTTTTGAAAAAAAAAATAGATAGAAGAATTAGTATACATAAATTTTGCACTCAAGACTTTATAAAATTTAAAATTATTATATTTAAAAATCGCACTTAAAACTTTATAAAATTTAGAAATTATTATCGTTAGTATAAACTGATAAGCTTGAATAATTATAGATGATCATTTGTTATATAATTATAGCGTAAAGCATGATTGAAGGATGAGCGCCTTTTCACACGTTATCATTCGAAAAAAATTGCGAAATAATCAACATAGTTATGTAATTAAAATTTTTGAAATTTTTTTACTACAAACATCACATGTTTTTCTAAGTAGGTTTTTTTATCTTCTAATATATAAAATTCTCGTGTCACAGTGTTTGTTACCAAACTCCTCTAAAACAGCTGGACCGATTTCCATGAAATTTTGTGTGCATATCGGGTAGGTCTGAGAATCGACCAACATCAATGTATCATATTTTTTATACCCCTAAATGTTAAGGGTGACCTACCACAAATTTTTAAAAAAATTTTTTGTTTTTTATTTTTGTTATGTGGAATTAAAAAATAAATACAACCCTAAATTTTCACTCTTCTAGCATAAACCCCAAATCGCGACTTTATTATTTTTATATGAACAATATAAAATAAATTTAATGGTTTATTTGTAAATAGGCCTGAAAATACAAATCTAAGGGCTCTTCACACCTGACTAGCGAAGCAAGCTCTTTGGGCAAAGGCCTTCCTTAGTTCCCTTGAACGCGAAGTGAGCACGTAGGTCGAATGCTGAATTATGGCCGGATGTCGATATACCTTTTTGATAGCCAAAGATTCCTTCTCCCATATATACCACTTGGGTTTGAGGGAGAAGTAACAAAAGCGAAATTGACAATGAATTTAAATATTTTAAAATCTGATATGTATTTACACTTCTACGGAAGCGAAGGGCCGGGTCCAAGTTAGTGTTTCTATATAAATTACATTTATGGTCAAAAATATTTACCCAATTGTTACACGGAAAATGTTCAATTTTTTTCTCCAGTATGAATTTGTTTAGTTATGTTTAGTGAAAGAGCTTGAATGAGTAAAAACTTTATCACTAAAATCACATGAAAGTTTTTATCCTTTATGGATTCATTTGTAATCAGTTTAATTGCGAAAATTATTGGAAACATCACTCGAAAATCTGGTTTTTCTGTAATATGAATTCGTTTATGTGAAATTATTTTTTTCAACAAATGTTTTGTTGCAAACATCACATGAGAATATATCTTCCCCAAAAATTAATTTCGCATGGTATGAAAAAAACTTCTACGGTTAGAGGACTCTTCTAAGTATGTGTATTCAAATTTTAAGTCCTTAATTAATTAGAAAGTTAGTTGGTGTAAGAAATAATGACTGGTGTAATAGTATAATGATATAATCATCGATGTATTCGCAGGAGCTAAAGCAAGAAAAAAGAAAAAGTTGTAATGCTTGAGATTACTGTGAAATGAAAACTTGGATTAGGCCTCTGCCGTATGGACGGCTTTTTGCTAAAACGGCCCAGGTTCAATTTAGAGCAGAAGGAATCGGCGCACGAGTACCGAAAACTATTCCACCTCAATTTTTTTATGCGATCCTCTTCAAATTGCCGTCCTAATGATATAAATGCATGTTGCCATGGCGCAACCCGGTGCCATATTGTTTAAACCGAAATTGTTTAAACAATTTCAAGGCATTGTGATTTTTCAACCGGACAAATTTTTTTTATATTCTTTATTGAAATACCAATAAAAAAGGTCCTATGACTTTTAACGATAAAGTTAATATTTTTAAAGATATGAATTTTTAAAGGTTCGAAAAATCTCAAATTTGGGTACTTTCAACCCATGAAAAATATATTAAAAAAAAACATAATGTCTAAGTAATATTTTTTTTTTAATTCTCTATACAATTGTTAATAATATTGTAAAAAGAAATTTTAAAAAATTTCATTGTTTATACCTTTTTTTAATTGTTAATAAATATGCGTCGCTTACCTTTAAGTCTCTGCTGTCTCTCTCTGACTCATGGTTTTTTAAGTATCGCTGTCTCTCTCTGACTCATTGGTTTATAGTTAAAAATATTTATTAATATTTAACAAATCATTTATTAGAGACCACTTTTTAGTCCTTAATAAATATTTCTTAGTACTTAAAGTGATTTGTTTGTATTTAATAAATCTGATATTCATTTATTAAATATTAATAAATCTTTTTAAATACTAAGAAATATTTATTAAGGACTAAAAAGTGGTCTCTAATAAATGATTTGTTAAATATTAATAAATATTTTTAACTATAAACCAATGAGTCAGAGAGAGACAGCGATACTTAAAAAACCATGAGTCAGAGAGAGAAGTACTTAAAGGTAAGCGACGCATACTTATTAACAATTAAAAAAAGGTATAAACAATGAAATTTTTTAAAATTTCTTTTTACAATATTATTAACAATTGTATAGAGAATTTAAAAAAAAAATATTACTTAGACATTATGTTTTTTTTTAATATATTTTTCATGGGTTGAAAGTACCCAAATTTGAGATTTTTCGAACCTTTAAAAATTCATATCTTTAAAAATATTAACTTTATCGTTAAAAGTCACAGGACCTTTTTTATTGGTATTTCAATAAAGAATATAAAAAAAATTTGTCCGGTTGAAAAATAACAATGCCTTGCAATTGTTTAAACAATTTCGGTTTAAACAATATGGCACCGGGTTGCGCCATGGCAACATGCATTTATATCATTAGGAGGGCAATTTGAAGAGGATCGCATAAAAAAATTGAGGTGGAATAGTTTTTGGTACTCGTGCGCCGATTCCTTCTGCTCTAATTGTGAATCTATACCATCCAGACATCCACACATACATATACCAACAATTGTCATTCAATTACACACACCAGACAGAATAAAAATATATATTCATCAATAATTTATATACCTATTGTCAGAAGAATAATATAGACTAATAACTGTGTTGATGAAGAAACTTTACTGAGAAATATATAAAAATATTTTTAATAATGCAACATAGACATCATGCAAAAATCTTTCAATTTTCGCGCCCCAATAACTAAAAAAATAATTATACAAATATTTTGAAATTTGGTATGCGTAGTATTGACATGATAATGGAGGGGTGTTCGAAGCGTTTTTCTTAAAAAACATTTTAAATATAAAATCAAATTTTGAAATTTTTTCGAGGAAAACTCTTCGACAAATCCTCCATTTTTATGTCAATATTATGCATACCAAATTTTAAAACATTTGGATAAGTATTTTTGAGTTATTGAGTATTTTTGGTGCAAAAATTGAAAGAAATACAATGTATATTACATGCAATTTAAAAGTTAATAGGTTGTTAATAGCACATTCATTTATGATGAGCAAATTTGTTTAAATTTGAGAATATTGTTTAAACTAGTGGGAATGTTGTGTAAAATTTTCAATGAATTCTTAATGTTTCGAAAATTATCTGATATGAACTCACTATTTTTTTATTATTTTTTATTTTTTTTTTTTATATATAAATAATAGAAACATTTTGCCAACATTTAATGAAAAGAATTTAATGAAAGTTTTACAAACACTCCCATAACTTTTGAATGTAACCAGTTTTTATTTTGAGGTCTCAGGTTACCTGCAGAATCTTATATAAGATTTAATTGAAAAATCTTACAATTTGTTTTTTAATTTTTTGCATTTTTTCACCTTAATTATACCGTTTAAAATAACATAAATAAATTCGCATTTATCCCAATCTCACACACTTGCTCCAGCACTCCAAACGATTGATGCTTGTGGAATTAAAATTTATAGACAGCAAATTATTTAACAATTTTTATTTACAAATTATAAACATCATTCGAACATTTTATCAATTTAGAGGATAATTTTCGCTTAATAAGTTTTCTATCGTTGGGCGAGGTTGTTGATATGTCTGCTACGTTGTTTATATTTGTTATTTTTGAACGTTTCCATTTCATTCGTCGATTTTGAAACCATACTTTCACTTGCCGCTCTGTTAAATCTAATGCAACTGCAATTTCATATCGCCGAAGCCGGGTTAGATAATTAGAATATGCAAATTCAGTTTCTAATTCACGTATTTGTGTCTTTGTGAATGCTGTACGCTCTTTTCGAGATTTATTGCCACTTTGAGGTGATTCTGAAAATAAAGAAAAATTATTATTTTAAGCCATTTAAAAAAATCAAAAGGGCAATGACATCATGTATCTATGTGATGTTTCTTTTGAAATTTAAAACAATATTTTACATTAAACGAAGGATAATATATCGGTAATTAGATATTTGATTGTTTTTAACCTATTTCAAAAAAGTAAGAGTATACATTTTTTTAAATGCTTGTTGGCTTAGAACTCTATGATTTATAAACAGGTTGGGAAAACTTTTTTTTTTAAAAAAATATAGTTTCAAATTGGAAATTAAATAATTGTATACTCTTTAGAACTTTTGGTTCCATTTTAGAAAAGTCTCTTATTTGTAGTTTTGAATTTGAAGAAAATGTAAAAATGGTCGCTTTCAAACTAAACATTTGCAAGAATCCATAAATAAAGTCCTTTAATAGAATCCTCAAGAAAAATATTATTTTGACCAGTTAAAAAGGCGTTACTTTTAATAATTCTTCCAAACAATCAAAAAATATTGTAGTAAGTACGAACAAGTAAATAACATATCTTTTGCTTGCTTTTCTTGATATTATTTGTAAAACTTCGATGCGTTTATTTTTAAAGTCCAAGGAATTCAAAACACCATTAACTACTTATAATATTTAATTATAATATATAATATGACATTGAGCTTCATGAACGTTTATAATTGACTAAAAATTAATTTTTAGTCAATTATAACAGTATAAGCCTAGTCTGTGAACAAACATGCAATTTAGACTACTTCGATTTTAATAACTCTTGATACTTTGGGCCCACTTTCCAGCAAACATTCATACCGGAAAGACTTAAAAACGATGTCTTTATTATTCGTAAGAAGTAAGTAGTGTGAGCTCTTAAATATTTTCCCCTGCTAATAATAACAATAAAATGTAATATTCTTCATTTTTATTAAATATCTAATTTTGTATAACATTGTGTGTTTCTTTCAGTTAATAAAAATAAAAACCTTATTTATGTAGTTAGAGAAAATAATTCTTAGATCATGCTTATTTATGAAGTCGAAGATAAGAATTCTTGGTAGTACGTGCTATGATTCATCATGTAATGATATATATTTTGCATACAGCTACTTATTATAGGCAAAAATTAGCATTATGTTATGTATTTTGCCTATAATGTCTTGAAAAGTGTGTATTAATTTATATTTAATTAAATTTGTACACCATTTTTTTTATTGAGTTGGTTAACATAAAATAACTCATTTTTAATGCCATTTTTAAGCAATTAAACGATTATCTTCTTTAATTTCAAGTTTACGAAAAAATATAAGTCTTTAAGAATAGAAGATTCATAAAGTCAGGCTAATAATTCTTCAAGCATTTTTAGTTTCCCAGTGAGAAGTTCTTATAATGGAGCGTGTGGATTTCGAATTTAACATATTTTTACGATTCAAGGTCACTAGAACCTAAATCCAACGTTTTAATATAGAGATGTTAGAGTGTGAATGTATGTCCGTGTGCAAGAATGTGCATTCGTCTTTTTTCGTCTCGATTGTCTCTAGACAAAGATGATATCGACGCACTTTTTAGCAAAATTGGTAAAGTCATTTTTTGTCAAAAAAAAAAAAAAAAAAAAAAATCTAAAAATTTCGATATTTATAATAATTAACAGTTTATTGTTTTTTATTTTCGTCAATGGGAAGCTCGCTGCGTGGATATTGCGTGTCGCATCTATATACTGTACATATATAATACAATAGACATGATTTATGACAATAGGCATGACTAGTTTTTTTTTTTTACATCATTAGGACCTCATTTGAAGCGTCTATTCTTCACAAAAGATGGACTGAAGTAATTTTTTTTTTAAACTCCAAAATAAGCAACGTTCAAAAATCCTACTTAAACAAAGATAGTCATAAACAATAGCTACTAGTAACAGTCTACTTTCCCATTTTGATGTGAAATGTAGCAAATATCAGTCATGTACCCTTTATATCAGAGCATATTAATTTTAGTTTAAAGTTTGTAACGATAGAAAATATTGACCTCACAAAAACAAAAAAGTATAATAAGATAAATTTTGGTGATCTATTCTAGGCTTAAAAATTAAGATCAAGTTCGCGAATGAGCAAAATCGGTCCATTGGATCCAATAGATGTAACTATTTAACCATGAGAGATAGAAGAAAAATTACGTAATCATAAAGAAATGTTTTTTTAATCGATAGATACAACTTTTGATTGAAACATTTTTTATAACTGAATATACGTATTATACATGTATTTATAACTGTATAGTGTGTATGTCTAGAATATTTTATAAATGCAAATTAAAAATTAGTTCAAACAAAGATACTCGATCATATGTCGAGTTTATCTAAGCAGTTAGCTCTATTAGTTGTCATCTTTAGTTGTTATTTATGAAATCAAGGGAAATAATTCTTAAGAAATTTTTATTTATGAAGTCAGATAAAATAATTCTTAAAGAATTATTTTATTTCTGAAGTTGTTCATAAAGTGATATATTCGTCGTCTTATTTTTAAAGGGTGCTTATGAATGATAATTCAGGTGTCCAAATAATAAATTCTTTCAGAAAGCACATCTGTGAGTGTTCCCATTTGGTTTTAAAAAATCTATCCTTAACTGGTTAGGACTTTATACTGACTCAAAAGTAAAAATAAATTTTGTTCGAAAAGCTTAATAAAGTATATTCTTTTATCAATAAATTCCTTCCTTGCAATTACCTTTGGTAATAATGAAATTGAACAAGGAAATTATTGATAGATTTTTTGAATCCGGTTCTATTTATTCCAAAAAATGATTATCGTGAGCAAATAATTTGCAGAAATATTATTCTTTTCGATTGTATCGTACCTTTGGAAGAAAATGTAGTTTATTTTTTTCAATAAATATTTTTATTAAAGTATTGCTTGTCTTAATTTCAGTCACAAAAATAACAAAAACATGTAGCCATTATTTCATTATTACGTCGTTAATAGTTTGCAGTGAATTTTATCGTTTGGTATTATTAGTCATTAAGATAAAGTTTATTTAGGTTAGATTCAAGTGATGTTTGATTTTTTTCTAATAACAAAAAATTCAAACATAAAATTTGATATGTTTTATATAAATAAATGCACAATAATTTTAAAAATCTCATAATGTGTTGTTTTTGATCTGACTAAATATACAAACGATTTATATTTTTTTCTGAAACATATGAGTTAATTATATTCGACGACATTCAGTCTAAAAAATATTTAGTTTTATTATTGTAAAGGTCAACAAATGTGTTGTTAGAGTTTACTCATCGAAAAAATAGAACAAAAATATTATTAAAAGGTTACCGCAAACGACATCTGTCTATTATTACACATGTATAGCTAAAAAAGTTTTCGATTAATATAAGAGAACATTTCAGAGAGAATTAATTAATTAAATTCAGAGAGAAGTTTTCAGAGAGAATTAATTAATTAAATTCAGAGAGAAGTTTTCAGAGAGAATTAATATTCTTGATATTAGAAACAAAAATCAAACTCAAACTCAATCACCTCAGTCCTTAAGATGCGCTGATTTTCATAATTGAGATATTTATAATTAAGATAAGAACATTGCTCACGGACTTTCTTCATTTCGAACATTTTCAAAAATTTTCGAAGAGACGAATGTCGCCGTACAACTATGGTAAAACTAGACGATTTTATATATTGGGACGTATTAACCATTTAAGATAAAGAGGTATAAACTGTATTTATTACTTAACAGCTCTTAGACTCACAATATGAACATCAATATATTGAACAATAATTGATTTTGTGCAATAATATTGCCAATCTGTTGATCACATTGAAAGATTGTGCAATAAACTGAGTTCATTAAAAAGATTTTGATTTTATTGTGTAAACCAGTAAACAGTGTGCAATGTTTCAAAATAAAGGATCATTTTGTGTTAGTATATATCGAAAAAATAAGTTGATTGGATTAATTTAATGCAGAATTCATTTAATTTTGATAGAATTGAACAACTAACTCTGTGTGTGAATATTTTTAACAAGATTCAAATAAAATTACCCTTTTCATGTGTTTTCAATGTGTTTTGAAAGATGGAAAGAATTGAAAACATTACTCAACTACCGAAATATTTATAATGTCAGTCCATCCATAGATAATTCAGTCCATCCATAGATAAATGAAACCAACGAGGGGAAAAATCGAGTCCATCCAATTTTTGTTTGTATATGTATGTTTGTTTGAAATGATAGTGTGGTTTATACAAAAAATATATGTAAATTATTTTATTTCGATTATGGACACAAGCCAACTGTCTCATTTTGCCTGCGATTGCCATTTTAACTGACTTCATATATAACCGCTCTCAATAGTTTAGTAAATAATGTACTATGTATCTAATCGCGTTTTTAAAATCATTGGGTTCCCTAATTCTTAATTCGTACTTCTTTCTTTAAATAATCCCTTCACATCTATTTTCGTTCTTTAATGTAGTTTCTGTATCTCTCCTTGTTTGGTTAAAACTAATACAATAGCAATACAACTCGGGGCCTTCTTATTATTTCTCATGTTGATTGCAGAACTGACAGTTAGAAATAATTATTGAGCAATAATATTGTATCGTGTGGGTTTGACTACTAATGTTATTGTACATTATATTGCCCAATATATTGATGTTAAAATCTACTTTATATTAATAAGAATAAGTTATAATCACCGAGAGTGAGGTATACATATCAATGTAGATACTAGCTAATTATGCCCCAAATTGCTAAAGGTTTTATATCTTAAACGCTATCGTAGCAAAGCCAAAGCTAAGTATTAGGTATATATAAAGATTATAAAGGCAATAAAGTTTGAGAATATAAAGTGTCACGGCCTGCATAATCGAGATTGTATAATATTATGTCAATGTAGAACCTTATACGAATTTATTAAGTGATTTTCTTTGCCCAGTAGACTTATGAAGTTTAAATTAGTTTTTTTGCGCAAAAATTTATAATTTTTACTTTCAAAAATGTAGATGCCTATCTCTTATTTCGTCTGCTTCTATTTAATGATAATAAGGTGTCACTTCGACTGAGATCTAATTCTTAACGGAGCTACAAGTTAAAACCGGTCCGTAATATAGAAATTATGCGGGACATAACTATATTGGAGAGAAGAATTTAAAAAACTAAATAATGTAACAAATCGTAACTAAAGAATTGGGACGGAGATGGAGGATCGATAATAATGGATGTATAAATTCATTTACGTATTTAAGAATTAAAATAACAGAAACTTCTTTTTGTCCATGTCAAATAGTTAGTATGAAGGTATTAAAATAAAAAAAAAATTGAATCGAAAACATCACTTTTATATTTTTATTATGACTTAGATTGTTGTTAATATATAGATGCTAAAAAATAGTTAGGTATAATTTTTGTGTTTTAATTGTGATTTATAAAATTTAATGTTTTCTGTTCAATCACTGAATCAATTTCAATCAACATTGAATCAACATAATCGAATAATGTCTAGATGGGTATTTCCTGTATTCTTTAAAAAAATTATTATATCTCAAATTGTTTCTATAATAATAATAATAATATTGTGATTCTAACAATTTTATTTATTGTTTATTTTGATTTCAGTAAAAGTTTTGTGTTCAGTTAATAAATTAATCAACACATAGTTAACTTATTCAAGATTCAATATAAGATATTGTTGTTTTTACTTTACTAAATATGGTGTAGTTAAAACTATCATCGCAATGATACATGTTTTTGTTTATTTTTCGATTTGTCATCTGCCAAATCAGGTTCTCATATCTATGTAATTAACCGAACGAAGTTAGGTCTATGTTTATTAATTAGAAGATTTTGCATTTATTTCATTTCTCTAACTCTCTAACTTTTGAATGTGTTGTCTGATTTGGATTAAATTTGGTAGATACGTTTATCACATTTAGAAAATTTATTGTGTATATTAGAGAAAATTTAACACTCTCTCTCTAAAAAACCAAGCTTTTTTATATAAATGTTTTTTGAAATAACTAAGAAATAATCAGGAAAAGAGAAAAAATTATTTTGTGCCTTCTTTTTCGAAAATTTTTAAAATAACCAAATGCAAGTTACAATGACGTGTTTTTTCAAAATTTGTCACTCTTTCATTTCTGTACAAGCAAGAAATATGCAGTTTCTTCTTACTTTCGAATCTCTTGATCACATATTTTAAGAAATTTTGTAAAATTAAAATACAAATAGGTAATTTATAAGTTTTATTTAATACTTACAAATGTTTTAAGTCATTTAGATTTTGCTCCTGTCCGAAATTGTCAGAAGCTTTCATTTCGGATTCGGATACGGCTACGGATATATTTTGTATTTCGGTTATCCGATATTTTCGGCTACGGAAACGGAGCTCTATAACATACCTGATATTTATCATTCGATGTATACTTTAATACACACATTATGCAGAAAATTAAATTGTAATATTTAAACAATTATTAATACTCTCGATTGACAAATTTCGAGATTTATTAATATTATATTTTTAAGAATAAAACACGTTTTTTTCCGCGCATTATTTTTCAGAATATTTAAAACAGAATTAAATAGATAGGTATTTGTTTGTTTTTCTTTGATACGTTGGAAATATTTCATTCGATTTTAATTATTTAGGATGGGTTTTATTTATAGTTTTGGTATAAAACGAAGGTCTAACAAAGGCTATTTTGCTATTTAGTACTGTGAATGCTAAAAGGACCTGGTGAAACCACAGGAAAAAAGTACATTTTAAAATAACCAATATCAAAATTAAAATCCAACTTCTTGTTTTTTAAAAGAAATTGGTTTCTTAATATACAAGATATAAGCGGGATGGTTCTTCCAAATTATAATAAACTAAGAATTGGATCAAGTATTCAAAAATTGTGACATTTACAGCGGCTGCACATTATGAGATTATAGATAAGAAGATTGCATACCACAGTAAGTATATATTTTACATTATATTCCCAACATTGTACGAATGTTTATAAGAATTTATAATGGTATACGCGTACATACGATGTTGTTTGAAGTATCATTAGAATCTCTCGAAAGAATTTCTTACGACACTGCTTGAGTATGCGTGTACAAGCCGCGTATATCCGGTGCGCTTGCTCATTATACCAACTGATGTATCAGGTAGCATGTGGCCAGAATTTCTTCTAAGATAATTCGATCTTATAGTACGACCTATTTCAGACGTTGTCTGAAAAATGATTAGATTTCTTGTATTTATCTCTTAATGGTGGAGATATTCTGATATGTGTGACGACTTTCAAATTTTATTTTCAGAATTTCTGATCAGAAAATCGTTTATCGGATGCCTATTTGTATTCCATTCTTGAATTAATCATAATTTAAAACTAGATTAACAAGTTGAAACAATGTTTATGCATTTTTGTGTTTATGCATATTCTTGAATTAGGGATACCTACAAAATTAAAAGCTTAAATATTCAACAGTTTTTTTAATGATATGCAAAATTTATTATGAAAAATTTATATGCAAAATTTATTTATGGTATAAACTAATTTATTTTCTGATTCTGTGCCAAAAAAAAATTTTTTTTTTCTTATCTATTGCATCGAAAAAAAATTAGTTTAGTATGTTTTGTTCAAAACCACCCACTAAGTAAGATTATTGCAATAATATTGCGTCATTACTCATTTAAAAAAAAAAAACTATTAAACTGTTCTTTTCTGAATTTAAATGTATGTTCAAATATTTGATGAACAATATCAATTGTCGACAAATTTGCATTTATTATAATCAAGGGATTATTCTAAACAATTAATTTTACCATATTTCATATTAATATTCATGGTACTGTTTAGTATTATGATTATAGTTTTTAGTCGGTAAAACTAAATAGCATGCCGTACTAGATTGCATTTTGAAGAAATACGAATGTTAATTGTGATTAAAAAATGTAATGAATAGGTTGCTTCGATTCATAAGACCAGAAAGTAGATTTAAAAAAAAATTTTTTTCCAATACAATATGCTTTGGTAGGTTATATCGAATATGACTTGCTATTTTGTTTTAAATTAAGTTTTCAAATTAAAATACATATGTTCCTTTGAATTCATTTTTTGAAACAATTGTTATGAAAATTTTTAATTATTTAAATTCGCATATAACCACTAAACGTCAACCAAAATTAGTTGATCAATCGGAATATGAACGAAATTTCGACTACAGTTATGTCTGCGGAAAAAGTAGTTTTTGGGATTCTAAATCAAAGCCACAATAATAAAAAACTGCGCAATAATAAAAAACTGTGTGTTTGGAAATATGGGCAGGTCTAGGCTAGTTTGGGGCATTTAATTTGGGCCAATTCCTGTCTAATTCCTGAAGAATTGGATAATATCGATAATACACTGAAAGCGGGCACGTTCCAGCTAAAATCGCGTTATTCAATAATTTCATCGACTGTTGCATGAGTCAGGACATAATGTTTCTTTTTGTCAAAATTTATCAAAACAGCTTAAGAGATTGGCCGGGAAAAGGTAGCAAATTGAGCTACTATTTCCACATTAAAAAACATTTTTTCAAGTTTTGTGAAATGGTTTCCAATGACAAATTGTTAAGAAAGACCTTTCGAACCTTAAAGCAGACTTAAATCATTCCGCATGAAAGTTACGAAATGAATCATAAGATGTTTATAAAAAATTATCTTAGAAAATAAATATAAAAATTCAATATACAAAGCTATTAAAAAATTTAGATCCTTGTATAAAAAGAGTTACGATATGTGGTACATTTATTTTGAAAAAACAAAAGCATATAATGTTAGAAATTTTAATATACATTTGTATTTTAAAATATAGATATTAATTGTGGCATTGAAATAATAAGTAAAAACATTTAAAAAAAATACGCGCCCATCTAATTTGGCATTGATTTGTATTCTACAGCTGCAATTTTTTTTTTTAACTGTTTTTTATATCGATCGACTACTGTCCGAGTTTAAAAACAAAAATTATAAACAAAACTTGAAATAAATTTTGTTTGGCGATGAATCATTCTATTAATGTGCATAGGATATAAAATTAGGGGAATTTATATTATTTTAATAAAAAACATTATTTAAATTTTAAATTGTTAATATGCTTAAATCTAGATGACCCATCGTTTTATTGATTGTCTGTTTTGAAAAGGCAAACGAATACTTCTGTCGTTATAAAATTATTTTTCTCTTTAAAGAAACATCTCATTTCAAGAAAAATAAAATGGAAGCTTTCTGTCAAACGCTTCTTAATCGATTATCTAAATTGATCGTGTTAATTAGGTCATATTTTTTTATTTTGCTTTTGATACACTTAGTGATTTTATTTTCAAATCGAATCCAGAGTTATGAGTCTGAAACATACACTTGTGAGTTTTTATAAACTTTTCTTACTTTTCCTTGAAAATGTTATGATTAAATGTGCCACTAAATGTTCCGAAAAGAATGGCTATACCCCGGCAAAAAAAATCTTGCGTCGATAAATCCTTCGAAAATTTAAAATTACAATTATGTAATTTTTTACCACTAGGCGAAAAATGTCAAGTCTAGTTTTTAACAGAATGCAAATTTTTATTAAATAAAATGTTGGAGTTAAGCTTTCTGAGAGAAAAAAAAAAACGTTAATAAAACAAAAATATAGATACGTTGGTTCATTTATGAATTCAAAATAAAATTAAAAATGATTGACAATCATTGATTTTAATTTCCTTTTATCCTTTTATGTCTTGAACACCAAAAATTAAGATTAATTTAAAACCTTATTTATCATATAGGCACCTTAGTTAAAATAAACATTAATTAGGCAATAGACATTCAGTCTACAGTTGCAAAAATGAATTTTGAATCATAATAAGATAAAAAAATTTAATGAATGCCATAAAAAATTGATATCCTGTTATAAAGGTACCCGATGAAGTGGTTGCGCGTATATATCAAAGAGTCATACACTATTTAATTTTATGGCCCATGTCAGACGTGACTAAATTTATTTAAAATCTTGAATAAATTATGATTTATGACTAATAACAAAAAATTTGTTTATTTTAATGTGACAAATTTTGAATTGGTGATTTGAACAGTTGAGTGACAAAGGAACAATAAAATTATATATATTTATTAGAATCGCTGTTAATCCGAAAATAAAGTTTTAAGTACCGTGAAATAAATTACGAAATTACTTCATTTGTTCAGATCAGCTTCTTGAAATTGTAAAAAGTGGTGATGATGAGAGTGTCAATAGAGGTACAATGAATGTAACTTATGACAATTCGTAATGAATGTATGTTAACTTATGATGTGCTATTCGAAAACTGTATTAAATTTTTTTTAAATTATTATTTTAACAATTTTACATGTAGGTTTCATAAATAAAATTAAACTATAATAGTCTTTAAATTGAACAATAATACAAAAATGAAAAAGACCTAGTTGGAATTATTTTTGCCATGGTAGTTAAGCAACCTGGATGGGACAAAGTCATTTTTTTTGAAAAACTCTAGCTATATCCTATTATAACTAGTAAAAGGAACAATTGTACTCGATGACGAGTTTTCATCGGAAATGTCTTGAGGTGCCTTGAATAAAAAAAGTGATAACTAACTTGCAAATGGGCCCATTGTAAATGACAAAATTCTTGTATTTTCTGAAATCTAAGATATTCAGTTTACACTGTGTATTAAGACATTTCAATTCATATTAAAGTTAGTATAAAGTTTATGACGCTTAAAAATATTGAAAGTACTTTCATAAATTCAGTACACATGTTCAAAAAATCGACGAAGTACTCTATTTTCCTACATCTCCCTGTAAGTCAGTCTGTTCGTCATCATAATAACACAAAATAGGCAAGGGATAGAATGTTGAAATTTTTATACTTGGATGTAAAAATTTTAATACCAATTGGACAGAGAGTGATCTAAATTTATTACACGTATCTGTATCTGAAGGGATAGAAGAAGTTCGTGAATGAACAAAATCGGTCCATTGAGTCTAATGGGTGTTGGACCCATCTTTAGAACCATAATAGACAGAAGAAAAATTTAAGGACAAAAAATTTTTGTTTTTATAAAACAAACAACTTTTATTTAAAATACTTTTTCATAAAATGCTTATGTTTGTCAGAATTTCAGCTCAAATTTAATAAGCACATGTTATTATTATATCGATAAATTATATGTCGAGTATCAAAACAATTGACTCTGTTATATTCACTTGAAATTTTTGTTTGGAAATTTCTTAATAAAATTGTTATGCTCATAAAATACATACAATAAATAAGTACAACAATTGTCTGAACGCATTGTGTGTAAATCAATATTTTATAAATTATAAGCCACTCAAAAATTGATTTTACAACATACGCTGGCTGCTAAAATATTTAATTCCTTTTTTTTTTCTTTTTATAAATTCGTTTAGAATAAGTATTTCTAAAGTATGCGGAGTTACAGATATTTGAACGAATGAATAAATATTATCTATCATATCCATTTAAAAAATCCAAAAACATTAATTTGTTTGGTAGGTACCTCTAAAATATCTATTCATAATTATTATGTTGTCGAATGAAAATATCGATTGATGAAAGTGAAAAAATGATTTTCGCATCATCGATTTATGAATGCACAATATTAAGTGTTTTTGATTGGAAAGGTTCACAAATTTTTAAGACACCTTGTAGGTATATTTTTCCTTCAAATTACATGTTTGTGTAAATTACACAAATTCGAGTCATAATTTCTTAGTTGACTAATATAATTCTAAAAACATAATAAACAAATAGTATATAAATAAATATTATAGAATTTAAAATGTTAATTGTTTTATATAAAATATATGTATTATATAAATTAGAAAAGGCGCCAGAAATAATAATAAATTGCAATTATTAAATTTGTATAATATCATACATGTATACATTTATTTGTTCTAAGGCGATTTTATAAAATGCCCTTGACTGCCTTCAAAGTTTTAATCCTATAATAATCTTTATATGTTGTTAATACTTTTGTCATCAATTATATCGTTTTTTTACAGCCTCGATATGCAAATGACGCATATGCTCCCACTTAACAATTATAACAGTTACGGAACACAAAAATTATTTTAAACTTCAAAATATGAATTGATTGATCAATCGGAATTCATTTTCGATGTATTTGGTATCCCAGTTGTGATGAAATTGATTGTTTATATTGGATGGGTTTATATTGGCTTAAGGAAAACAGTGTTAAATTTACCTATATAGAGTATGACAATTTTTATACATATATACATAAAAATAATTAAAATAATTTGAAAACAGTCAATTTTGACCTATTTAGAGCTTGATGAATCTATACAACTCCCTTTAAATTGAACTAGAGGGTTGAAAATTTTCCTATATATTAAGGTAGTGACAAAAAGGTTTTGGGGTGTCTATTTTCCAGGTCTAGACTTCTCTTTATACGAACAAAACCACATTTTGATGAATTTTAGGGCTTAATGCTTCTTACATGTAAAAACTAACTATTAGCACTGTGAACTGTTCTCGAAAATAAATCAAAAATCGCATTTTTCTTTACCGTTTAAAAGGGTGGATGTGATGGAAAAGAAAACATAAATTTTCCTAATTAGAATTTTTCCATTTTCCAGATTATTTTACACCGGAAACAAAAACTGCATCTTCTGCATTTTAGGTTACATAGAAAACCAGTTTTTTTTCGGATTTTTCCAAAAAGACATGGGTATACAATACAAAAATTGGAGTTTTACTATACTTTTGTTCTTTTATTTCATATTTATTGGAAAAAAACGCATCATCGTAAAATGTATTGAGAAAGTTGATAATTTTGGATTAGTTTTCCCACGGATAAATGATATTTTTCAAAATTTTTTCAGTAAATTTCCTGAATGTGATAAAATGGGATCAAAATTAGACAACGCGATCCAAAGTTACAATGAAACAAGCATAGATAAGTAGACTTCGATTAAAAATTATCTTAAAATTATGAGAATATAACTGAATTTAGATATCTTTGTAACATACGAAAAAAAATTAATTCCACAAAAATTTCTCTAATATTTTTATTTATTTTTGCATTTATAAAAACAAAATCTATTTGCCTTTAAAAATTAGTAACTTAAGTGCGAATTAAATATTTGCTTGTAATAAAGCACATTTGTTATTTAATTTTTTTAATTGGCTTAGTTTTAGTATAAATGAGTCATCTGAAATATTAGTTATATAAAAGTATAATCAAGTAGAAAGACGTAATTTTTAAACACTAAGTTGAGCTTTGAATGTATTTGAAGGTTTTTTCATTACGTTAATGGTGTAGATGTAATTTTGCGATATTGAAATTTATGTGTTGCAAAATTTCATATAATCTCTATAATACATATGACCAAAGCAATTCATCCTACGGGACATTAAATGAATAATCAAAATCAAAAATATATATATTACAACATTTTCAAAACTGATATCATTCTTATTTTCATAATTTTATTTGAAACACAAGTTCCGCGTGTAGATAATTATAATTTTCTGGCACTAACATCGTTATTTATTTAGTTCTCAATGGATTACAACTAAATATTTTGAATATTGCAATTTTTCTTCACATGACAGTGAAATATCTGATTACATTTGGTATTTTAAATATTTTATTATCATTTGCTGAATTTATTTATTTATCTGTTTTTTTTCAGATATATTTCTATTCGTTATTATAGAAAATTCGAGATGAAGTATATTTCGAAATTTTAGGCAGTGTCTGTTTATTCAAAGCAACATCAATATAATTATGGCGACACCATTTTATACATTAAATTTGTTACAAAATTATAATTGTATTTATTTTTAAGATTTGCTTGAGTATCCTTACGGAGAAGTATTCAATAACTTGCACAAATATGGTTAGTTTATTATTCGGAGCTAAGAAATGAGCACACCGAGAGAATGTAATGTTATCTGTATACATTTTCTATGCAAATCAATATAACGATAAGAGAGTTGTTATACTAATATGAAAATTGGAAAATGTTTGCAATATTTCGTTTTTCCATCATATTTTGATAAAGTAAATAATATTATTGCTAATTGTAAATTATTAAATTTATTAATCGTATTTACGACATTTGTTTAAAACTCTACAAATTATAATTGAAGTTTAACTGATTTGATTTCATTTGAATGTTCACTTAAAGTTCGCTCTTATATATACCCTGAAATCAAATGACTATTTTGTTTGAGAACATTAAAATTAACAAGTCATTATTGATGCGACCCTGAAAGTTAGAGACAGTCAGTAAAAGATGGACACCTTATTTCTATAACCTTCTGATTAAAAAAATCAGAATATCATTTACTTTTGGAAATTATTAAAAAATTACTAAATCATGTTTACTTGAGTAATGATCACTTTTTACTGACGTAAATATGCATTGATTCACACCTAAATTTTTTTGCATTATTAGCTTGCACGAAAATGGAGCCGAAACATTTGTACTTACACAACGTGTATACATGTCACGCATGTACTATCATAGGTTTGCTTGTAAGGGATCTCCTCTTCCTTGCCAACCGTGACGACTTTTGGTTTGTAATTTACTAAAAATCGACTTCCTCATGTAACTAATTTTTTTTTTATAAGTTCCTTGATCAGAAAGTTATAGTATTGATCTCTTTTAAAACTTTTTTTACAAAATCTTAAAAACGATCTTGTTTGGTTTGAAAGAAGAAACTTTCCGGAATTAACAACATAGATATATTAAAGCCCTCCAAACTGTATACAATTAAAATTGTTTTTTTCGTGATCATTTAAGCTTTAACATATTTGTGTTCTGAAAGCGATATTTTGGAATATTGGTTAAATCTGTATTTAAAATCACTCCAAACAAAGAGTATAAACAATATTAGGTCATTTAATAGTAATTAATAAAAAAAAAAAGATAAAAGTGAAATTTAGAAATAAAACTAAATTAATTGTTTATACATATAAAACTCAACTAAATGACATATGTTGGCTGAATTCCAGATAGGAAATACATATTATACATTTTGATATTATAGAAATGTATCATTTTTTTAAAGAAAATAAAATATTTGCACACATTTAAACTATTTTACTTATTTACAACAGATTTTGTATATTTGAGATAATAATATGAATAATTTTATATATACAGTGTTTGTGCACAAAAATAAGGCATATGTTTCTTAAATCTTATAATTTGTGCTGCGTCTTTAAACTAAAGTTTTGTTTTCTAAAATTTTTACTCTGGAAATATTAGAATCAATTTTTTTTATTGATTAAATGCAGAGACAATAAGAATTATCGCAAACGATCTCTGGATCAAATTTATGTGGCACTTCTAAATGTTTATTCCGGAATTTTGTAAAATGAAAATATTAGTGTACTTTATAAGAATTTATATCTATTTTCACTACCGGCATAAGTACACTTCTAATATCAGTAAACGAACAAATAATTTCTAATATATTCCAGGCATTTTGTTAATGCTTTGATTTCATTTACAAATTAAAAATAGTATAGAACATTCGTTTAGTGCAACTTTGTTTTTGACTAACATGAATGAAAAATGAATTAAAGTATCAATAGTTTATTATAGGTGTATGTAATGTATGTATATAAATACGATTAGTTGAAGTTAAACCCCCCCTCCCCCCGTAATATATCTTGTGGCTTGTCTAAGTGTGAAGTTAACTGTTGCTGCTCATATTTGAGGAAAAACGAAACATGACTATAAAAAAATCTTAGATTGAAAATTTGGTGATTGTAAATCTTTTGGTTTGGAAGATCTACCTTGATCACAGGCAGACCTTCAGATTGACTGATCAATTTCTAAAAAAATTTTTTTTTGACTCCTTACAACGGCTACTTTAATGTGTATTTGTACTTCGACATCGAAAATTTGACCCAAAACATTACTGTCGAAACAATTGTATGTAGCAATAAATTATATTTAACATTTATAAAGAGAGCGGAAATTTATGTGTAATGCATAAACTTTCAAGACGCAAGGTTCTTCGGATTGAGAAGCCATAGTTGGTGGCTCACCCACGTTTCAGGCTGCCTTTCGATTTAATCCAATTATTTTTTCAATTTCGTTCTGTATGTAATACTATGTCGAACAACCTGTATATAAAGTATTTTCGATATTAAACAATTTTACTTAGTGTTGACAATTAGAATTCATATGAGAATTATAGTTAATGTGAAAAAATTTTTGTATTATTGTTTTAAATTACGTCAGCGATATATTCTTAATTTTTTGTGTTACTCATAAATTTAGCACACCAAATGTCGTTAAGTAAGTATTACATTCATATTCACATAAAAATATCATTCTCATTACATTAATTTGACTTGTATTTAATAATTGTTTAATTATTTTAGATTAACAAAAAATTTATGATCATTTAACTAAATAATCACAGGTTTTGATGAAAACAATCTTTGAATCTATACTAATATTAGAATATAACGGAACATGGCATATAATTTGTGATTAATTAAATAATAAATAGAGCTTAATTTGTTATATGTGCTTCGAAAGAATAGATGAATTCATATTTGTTTTTTAATTGATTCTATAAAGGGGGTAAACAAAAGTTCCATAATTGGATGCTGTTTTTATCAAAAGACGTATTTTTTTCTTCCTGTATTATATGTCAAGATTGTGTAAAGCAGGCCTAAGCTACCGGTTGCAAACCTGTTGTTTAGACCATAGACCAAGAAAGATGATATTGAAACGGTTACGGCTCAAAATTACTAAATTAACTAAAAATGAATGCTTCTTTGTTGTTTTGCAAAGAAATTTTCTTTATATCTACCGTTATTGAAAGTTTTGTATTTCTTTTTGAAAAATAATAAACAGTAGGTTTTTTTTTGGACATTTTGAAACCTCAAAATTCATTCTTGAGCGATTTTAATTTCGTGTATATCAGCCTATCCGCCTGGTGGTCGGTCTGAAAACATCGTTTAAATGAACGCACAAAACTACACAGCTACTGAACGGCATTTGTAAATTTTTGGTAAACAATAGGGGAAGTGTTCAAAATAAACTTTTATATTCACATACGTGATTTACCTTCACATAAGTCATTTAAATTTTATTACATTTGATTATTACAAAAAATCGATATTCAGGAAAACAAAAATCGAAATTGCAAAATGCAAAGAAAATGAAATTCGCCTACTGCTTCAAAATAGTTTATGTTACTGAAAATGCACTTTTAAACCTAATATCAATTCAATCGATGATACAGTTTCGATGATATAATGGCTATTTAGGTAAATATATTCGATAATTTATATTTTCACTTAAATCCCTCATCTCGTGATCTCTTCCTCCGATTTTGATAAAATTGTATGTACATGCATGATATAGTTTTACATTAGTCTTGATGTTTTCTCGTTATCATTAAATCTTGGAATCATTATTTAGGACACGGAAAAACCAGGCAAACATGAAAAAATAAAGTCAACTTACTGTCATACAAATTTTATTGAAATTATGTAGTTAGGATGTAAAAAATGTATTTTGCACCTGATACCCAAATTTCAGGTCCATCAGAAAAGCTATTACAAATATATAACTATTTAATGCAACACAGTCGTAATATACATGCTAATTTTGAAACTATTATTGGTAGTGATTTTTTATAAAAATGTCTAGTATTCAACAATTTTTTAACTAACAAGTCTTAACCTAAGAATTTTCTACGTCCCGTGACATCTTATCAAAAAGGGCAACTCTAAATATCCATTTCAGGTCTGTGCTGTTGAACTATCCAAGAAATATGATCAGAATTGTTTAACTTGTACCTGAATTATAATTTCAAAACAAAAACTCTGTCTTAATATTTTTTAAATTATATATCAAATATATATCAAAAAATTGCTCTTGAAATGCTTCCTCAGAATACATATTTGCTCAACTTAATAAATAATAGTTAATTAGTTATTAGTTAATTAAAAAATTTGATTTTCGATTCAAACTAAAATTGTAAATGATTCATACATTAAAAATTATAATTTCTAATCTCTGTATTAAAAATATGAAATTGGCCTAAATTGTTTAACAAAAATTTTATGAATTTAGAAGATAAATTAAGATTTTATTAATTTATTAATAATATATTCAAAGTTATGGAAATATACTGAAAATTGGGAAATAAAATTTATGAATATTATAATGTAGTATTTACAAATTTATTATCTTATATACATTGGGCTGAAATATCTTATATACAACCAATGATGGATTTACGTCTAGACCCGTGACGGCTGGGTATAGAGCAGCATGAAATTAGGGGCAGCATTTTCAGATTCTAAAAAATTTAGGAGCGGTAAAATGTCAGAATAATTTAAATTCGAATTCTAATGTCGGTGCACTATGAATTATTTCTTACATCAATATTAGCCTTTATAACCAATAATCTCTTGATTTTTTGTAAATAATAAATATTTATTATTATTTTTTATTTTTTATATAGCAAACACCATATTATATTTCACACAAAATGATTTGCTTGAGAAAATTATGTTGCGCAAGGTATTTGGCGCAAAATACATGAATGTGTAAATCCACCAATACATTTATAGTTTATACTGTTTTCATGTCTATTTATTGGCGTTTTTTGTTATATCTATTTATAGGACAATGTCGGCCATGATTTTTGGTTTTCAAAATTACGGCAATTTAAAAAGCAGCATATTAACAATTTTAAAAAACCTATTTCATTTTATTGAATAAATAAAAAAATAAGTTATTGAATTATTTCAAATTTCACGCAATTTAATTACTGTGTTAATAATTCCTTTTTAATGATCAAAGTGATTTAAATTTTGCCAATTGAGCTTTAAAGCTGTGAAGTCTGAGCCTCCAGTGCATACAATTTAGAGGAAAGAAATTGAAAAATTTGATATCATTTTTATTCAAGATTCTATGAATTTATTATTATTAAATAAAAAATTTAATTCTTCATTATTAAATAGTGCGAAATTTACAAATGTGCCTTGGACGACATTTGACTTAAATCCGCTACTGCGCACAACACTGATAAATCGAAATGAGAATATCTTTGGTTGATCGGTATGATGAAATGCCAGCATGTTTCAAATAAATAACGAGTTTCTCAAATTGTTGAAAGTCAAAACCATAAGTAAATTTTTTCTCACTCAAAACTAAAAAGTAACATGTGAAATCGATTGATAAAAATGCAGTAGAAATAATTTTAAATGAAATAATTTTAAATTATATATTATCCATAATTTTTTTCTAAAAGAAATTACCTTTTCACATGAAATAGTGTTTAATCCAATCATATTCTCATTTTTAAATCGACTCCATGGCGTCTCTAAAGATAATTGATAATTGCTAATTAGGATATTGTTGATAGAAGCCTTTGTTTCAAAATTATTTTAAATTTTGGTGAATGCTTTTTATAGGGTGGGATCTGTAGTTTTCGAAGAGATTTTATTTTAGAAACTATTCAAACAATTTTACAAAACAATTTTTCGTTGTCTTATAAATTGATAAGAAGTAAACTATTTGTATATTTATAACAGTGTTTAAGTTATTTCGACACAGTATTAAATATTTATGAAAATATGTTTCCTACCTGCAGTACTTATCTATCTACAAATTAAAAATATTATATTGTAATTTTTTTCGCCATCAACATGTTAATAAAATATTTGTGCCAAACAAATAATTACGTCATCGTTATAATTATTATATGTGCATACTTTATGACTTAACTATTTTGTTATACACAGATGCAATACGTTAAATAATTCACTGTAAAACGAAAAACTAGTTTAAAAAAATTTGCTGTGACGCGTCACATATTTTTTTTTTACTATACTTTTATTAGAAATATTTATTTATTTATTTATTCATTTTTTTTAAGCAAACATAAAAAAAAAACCGATAAAATGAATTTTCCCAGAGAAATGTTTTTAAATATACTAAGTTACAAAAAAATTGTTGGAAACCCTATCGAGAAAAACGTAAGAAACCTGAAATTGACTAAAAAAAAAATTAAGTGGCTTTATATTTTATATAATGCTATTTTGTTGTCCTTGGGCATCTGAAACTTAAACATACAATTTGATGTTTGTAGGTATTTCGACTTTGATTGTATTTAGGTATCTTGGAGGCCAATAGACTGACAGACTAATTCCTAAAAACCAATTTTTCGGGCTCGGTGAATTTCAGTTTAAAGTCGAAAATAAAAATTTGACCCGAAAAATAATCTTTTTAGTATTATACACTTTACTTTTTATACTTAACATTTTTGTTTTGTTTTACATTTTTGGAATTCTTTAAATTTTAATAATAAACTGTTATTAAAATTTATGATAAATCATTATGAATTATAATTACATACCGTGCATTTTTTAATTCATTTTAAAAATAAACGACTATAAAACAAAAAAATGATTTTTTGTTGTTGTAACATCCTCAATTTGAAATTTTTATAACTAAATACAAAATTCTGTTACGAGTAACTATCTCAAATCCAGGTTTTGAGTCAAAACATCGCACATTCAATAGCATTCAAACATTGAAATCATGTTATATAAGTGTACATGATTTAAAACTGTTGCTACTTTTTTATACAAAAATTAATATTGAATGAAATTTATGTAGAAATTAAAATGACTCATTTTGTTAATAATAGCTAGGTCATATTTTAGTATAGATATACAAGTGCTTGGTACATATTTATAATTAATCATATTTAATTGATTAATTGAAAATTAATTTTTTGTTTACACTTATATATAGGAAATCCTTGGCAATTAATTAAGTGGGGTAATCAAATAATAATATAATATACCTAGATTGAAAAGTTTCCAATATGATAAATTCATAGACATTCATTTACATTTGTCTTAGATTTTCTGGATGCGTTCCCAGATCTGATTTTCATACATAAGGCTATTATGAAATTGTGTAAGGATTTTCATCTACTTCAGAGAAATATGTCAAAAACAAATTGGAAATGGAATAAACCGGACAGAACTTTTCAATTTTGAACTCCAAGTAGTTTGAATCGCTAACTCTTAAATTTTGAAGAGAAGTGGTTAGTTCTTTTTTTTTTCTGTTTTTTTTTTTTTTTTTTTTTTTATTATTACAAAGTGAAATGTCTTAATATTTTTAAAAGGCGATGATGAGGTATCTAATTGTTTCCTATATAATGATTTTTTGTTGATAAAATATTTCGAAAGTCTAACAAATTCATCCCAAACGAATTATGAAATAAATATTTTAAAATCATAATTTTGTAGAATTCATTTAATATTTCAAAAATTGTCGAAATCTTAATTTTTATTTCCATAAATATGTCCGATTAAGTGTTTTTATAATGTATAAAATATTATGTATTTTTCAAGCACCTTAAGTCAATTATTATTCAAAATATTGTGTTTAAATGGATGGTTGATAAACTTTAGACTACTCATTCAGCTTAGAAACGTGATACGTTTTTTTGTTTTCTTGAAAATATGGTACACAATTTTTCAAAACTTATTTGTGACAAATTTTATTTCTTATATTTATTAACTTAAAGTTTGCTATAAATAAATGATCTTCTAAATTTCCCATTTTCTCTATTTATATTACAAATACAAAAATAAACATATTACTAATTAATTATATTGTTTAAAATTAAATATTTAATTTGACAAGTTTGTTTAATTCTTTTTTTTTTGTAATAGAAGTATTACGTAATCATTTATAATATGACTGACCATTATACATTTTATTTATAACAAGATACAACCTTAAAATGAAATAATGATTGGGTTGTCCTCCATTTAGTAAAATCACTCATATGGAGGATGTAAGATTTATATTGTTGAAAAGAACTGAAAGTTAAAATATACTGCAGATATTGGATACAGAACTATACTAGGATAGTTCTATGAATTATAAGTAACTCGGAAGTAAAAAAAAAATTATATAAATATATGAAAAATGGATAAATAATAAGGTACATAAAACATACGTAAACACAATTTAGAAGATATCTGACGCAATCCAAAAATTATTGTATTGTATATAGCAAAGTGGTGAGAAAAATTGCTATCGAATCAGATACGAATCTAGTTTTTTTAGTTTTCAAGGAGAATATGAAAATTTTCCAAAAGATATACATTAATTTTCCAAGCTGTGATTAATGTGTCTACCGAATCTCAATAAAATCGGAAAATGTGTCCGAGTTACAGCAGAACAAACATAGATAGATACAGGCAAACGAATGAATGACCATTAGCCTGGATGATTGATCATTCCATCGATCAATTATGTTCCGTGCATTTTTATCAAATGAGTTCCAATTTGGATATAAGATGAAAAAATAAATTTTCTACATTTTATTCATATAATTTTTTGCATTACTAAGCTTAGCTAACTTCATTTGAAATTTTCTGTTAAAATGTATTTTTCTTAATATTTAGAATCAATCGATTTCAACAAAATTCAAATCACTGATGTTAAACGAATTTAGGCATTTAATCATACACAATTTTATTAAAATGGGATGAATGGTATATTTGCGATATATCGACATTTAAGTTAAAATACCGATTATCGAAACCATTTATTTAATAAACGGATCAAGTTCTTTTTCTGGAACTGCTTAATTTTTTGAATTTAATTGTTTGAATTTAATTATTCTGACATTATTTTCTTCTCATCTTTTTTCGTTACTATTTTTAATTTAACTAACGATTAAAGATTTTAGCAGAATATTTGATTTTACATATAAACATAAACATATAAAATTTCATCAAAATCAGATGAATGATAGTTATCTAAGTTTAACGAGAGATGAGGAAAATAATGGGTCTTGTTTCCTTATAGTTCTTTCGGTTATCTATATTTTTTGGATCTATATTTCTTAGTATAGTAATTGTGTTGTAAAAAGTACGTGGTATGTACTTAAGGTACGATTTGGTTTAAGTGTGAAGTAGTAGAAAAAATCAATTTAGCTTGACAACGATTACACCATATTGCTATTAGTTTTAGCTATCATATTACGTTGCCATCGGAGTAATAGACAAACAGGAAAGTGAAGAAGACTATAAAATTTTATTCAAAATTCGCGATTTTTGTTATTTCTTGGTTGTAAAAGTCTTGTGGCTTTTTAAAGTAATAATTAAAGCATAAAATAGCTATTATCAGAGAAGCTCCAATGATTTACTACAATCAACCTTCCTACTAATTATTTACCTTCCAAGAATATTTAATAATAAGATTACAATGAATGATAATATTAATCATATAAATAAATATAGATAATTAACAAATATAAATAAATACTTATAATATAAATAAAACAAGCGTTCAAATTAAAATTTATTTAGTTAATGATGTGTTACTAAACTAACTACTGTTTTTACTTTGATCATAAGCTATTTTAAATATTACATAGTAAGTACACATCCTTTTATGCAAAATAATAAATTGCATACATATTTTGTATTTTAAACATTATAATAATCATGGTTGTTACAATGAGTGAGTGAGTGCAATGTCCTTTGTTATACACTATTGTAACCATAAAGTCAAATCTATGACCAAACATACAATTTACAAAATTAAATTACAGATATCAAAAAATAAATCAAAATTCTGTATGGGTCTCGTATAAGAGATATCATACACATCGTATTCAACCTATTCGACCACACTTATACAACTCGATATTAGGATAAATATTCTGAACTATTTTATACTTTAAAACTATGAATGGGATGTAATGATGAATGAAATCAATAGAGCTATGGATTTTCACTTGTTCTCACCTATAAAATGTTATCAATCGTGTCAGCATTTATCCTAATGAGATGGATAATTGTATATATATTCCGAATATTCGAATTTTCATATGGAAGTACGGCCGAGTAATCGGTATACGGCCAAATAACAATTTGTTGTAATCTTTGTTCAGAATATAACCCGTATTTATTTTATCTCATTGAATAAGAATTTTCATTGCCAAGCATTGTTAAAAATGATGGATGAAAATTAATATCTTCAGTGTACAAAGAATTTTTCAAAATTATCAAACAAACCACAAGCATACAATAAAATGATGTTTGACTTTAACCATTTTGTATTCGGTGAGGAAATTAATTTATTTTTATTTTAAAAATTTGTTTTTAATAAAAATATGATATTTAATTTTTACGGGTAATAATTATATTAGATTCTGATTGATTGTATTAAATATTGGTAAAATCTCATACATGATATTTCAAAAATATTTAGAATTTTTAGAAAAATTATTTTGAACTAAGTCATATAGGCTTAGAATAGCTTAATTATTTCTTAAATTATAGAAATTTTTTTTTTTTTTAAATAAAGTTTAATTCATATTACAAGTGGTTGGACATTTTATTTCATCCGAAAGCTAATTAAGGGCGATCCCTAAGTTGATGTTAAAAAATTATTTTGCTTATAAATTTTCTATTAAAGATTATGTCTTGGATGAAAAAATTTTTTTAATGTTAATAAATGCTACATTTTTGCGATAAATTAAGGAGATACATATTTAGTTTTTATGATTTTATTCGGGAGATTATCTTTGGAACCACTGAAGTAATTTTTAAAATTAATTCAACGACAGAAAAGCTATATAATCAGTGCCTAGAATATTTGCATATAAGACTATCCGACATACAGGGTTTTGGACGTTCTCAAGAATAATTCGTACTCAATTGATTGATAAACTAAATGTGAATTATAAAAACTAGTATTGGAAATGGATGAGATTCACTGACGTCCATCCATTACTTTTCTAAGCGCAAAAATAGTATACAACATTAATTTAATTGTAAAATGTTTCCCTGTCAGGTCACGAGAAAAAGTTTGAAAACAATTAAAAGTAGACAATGAATACACCGCTTATTATATTTTTTTACAGATATATAATTATTAAAACTTCATACAATGATTTCAGTTTTTTAAGACAATCAGTTCCAAAGGCTATTTGAGGTATAAAAAATGCTACAAAAATTTTTCTCGCAACAATATTTCTAGCATTACAATATTATGTACAAAGTATGCCATTTGAAAACAAACAAATACATCACTTTGAACAACATATAAGGATATAATCTCTGGTTGTTTTTTATAATTAGAAAATGTTATTTTTTCATTTCAATTTCATCGATTGAAATAA